>JAWNOX010000191.1:6495000-6850000 GCA_035045555.1 Drosophila fulvimacula
ATTGAACTCGACGCTCTTCATGCTCACGTCCACCAGCAGCTCCTGCAGCACATCGAACACGGTCAGCAGCTCCGACTGGGCGTTCCACAGCAGCACGGACAGGTCGCGGTTGGCAAAGTTGAGCAAGCGATGCACCTCATCCGAGTTGCGTCTGAATGAAAGGAAGCAAGCATATATATCTTATATATATATATATATCTAGCTATATATCTACCTGTACATCAGTGGCGTGCACTCGCGGTAGTTGCGCGAGTCCCATTTTGGCAGCGAGTACAAATCGTTTGCATAGACGTATACGCGCCAGTAGACCATATAGCGCGAGCCCATATCCGGAATATTTCTGGGATTCTCTAAAATTCACAAAAAAAAAAAAAAAATAAGAGAAGCTAACGAAAGCTCATTACAAATGACAAACAGTCAAGGCAAAGTCCAAGTTTCTCGTGTTTCTCGAGTTGCTCGTGTTTCATTCCATTTCGTTCCAACTAGCATAAACACTTGCTAATGCTATGTGCGTGTCGGAATGAATCTCGCCTGGGCTTTTCCCTTTCACATTGCTTACGCATATTATACATATATCATTTTGATCAGTCTAATTTTCACAATTTAAAGCTCACCGAATTTCTTGAATTTGCTGCTTAAACTAGTTGCATTCAGGTACAGACGTGCGGCTTGGCCACTGCCTGGGCCCCACTTGACATGCCAGGCCTTGTCAGAAACTCCTATCGATAACGATACCTATGATATCGATATGGAAATGTGAAATGGGAAATATGAAAATATGAAAAAAACAGAAACAAAAATGAAATGAAATGAAATGAAATGATTCAGACTTCACTCTGTCTTAATCTGACTGTCTCACTGTCTTTCTCTCTCTCTCTTTCCTCTATCCCATTCTCTCTCTTCTGCAAAAGGATCGGACTCACAAATAAAGCTCTCTGGCAATAACCTTATTTAATCAGTCTAAGCTCTTTGACAAGTTGAACTAAGCAGAGCTTTCATGCTAAAGCTTTACAGATCTTATTATTCAGTTCAAGTTTATATATATTTGAACTATGCTGAGCTCATATTATTCAGTTTTAATTTATATTTAAAAAAAAAAAAGCCTATTAGAGCCAAGTTAAGTTATCTTAGAAAATCTGAGCTTTGGCAACTATATAATATAGTCAACCGATATTAATCAAATTGCCTTTCTATAAAGAGAGCACCATTCAAATTGTATTTCTTATTGCTTATGCCTCTAATATATATAATAAATACTGCGGAATAGCCTTGATTGGAGATCGTACTACAACTGACCAGAGAAAGAATTTTATTCGCACTTCCGCAAATGACGGCTCAACGACAACTGACAAAACTTGACTTTCCCTTCACAATTCACTTGATCTTTGTTTATAGGCCTTAAGACATATGATCTTACAATATCGCTTGCTGTCGAAGCTATAAACATTAAGTTTGTTTATGGACTCAAGGTATTTGCCGACCATAAGAAAACATTTCCAGTTTCTTTATATATGTATGTTTAGGAATCACGAGTGGATTCGCCATAGTATTATATTTTGTTGTTTTATTAACTACGTGCACAATTTATACACAAAATTAAAATCATAATATATATAGTATATAATATATATAATATATCATTTATACATATATATAGAATATACATATATATATAAATAATAATAATATTAATAAATATTCAATTCAGCTGAAATCGTTACAGACTATTGACAAGCTTTATATATAAACAGATTATATATATATATATATATATATATATATATATATATATATATATATATATATATATATATATATATATAAACTGTATATAATTATTTTTACATTTACTGCATTATTGCAACTTAATTTTAAAATCTTGTAAAAAAATGGTTGATTTAAAAACTTTGGATATGCTCAGCATTTAGCCTATGCATAATAGATTTCGTTATATATATATATATATATATATATATATATGTATGTATGTATGTGTATATCATTATGTGTTTTAACGTATCTAAGTACAAACATTTACAAATTAGTTAAAGTGAGTTTTAAAGGTTTCAAAATGAGCCAGGGGCGTGCAGTTCTGAAGGTGGACGAAGGATGTGGGCGGGTTGGGTCAGTTTAAGGGAACAATGCATTTGTATTATACAATGAATATATAGATATATAATTATGTGTAAATATATAGTTAGGTATATATGTCTGTATGTACAACTTAAAAACTTAAACTTAATCAGCGGCCTCAAAAGATTTTTTGCGTCCTGCGTGTAACATTAAACTTTAAATATATATATTAATATTAATATTAATTGGGAGTCACTCTTAATCTTCTTCTTTTTAGGTATAGTCAACAAGTGCAGTGAGTTTTTTAAAAAGAACGTCACGTAGCTCTTGCAGAACAACTAATTTAAAAAAAAATAAAAACAGTAAGAATTCAAAATAAACTCATAATGAAAAAAACCACAGATCATGCTTTAGCAAGCGGCAAGCGGCGTTTTAGTAGCCATCTAATGAATCCTAATCTGAGTCGCTGCCATCGGAATCAGGTGCGGCGGAGTCTTCAGCATCATCGGTCCCATCATCGTCGTCATCGTCATTATCATCGTCATCATCGCCATCCTGCTCATCGTCGACATCTTCGTCCTGCTGCTGTTCCACCTGTAGCAAGCTGCTCTCGCGCACCATATCAATGATATAATCCTCATTGCTGGCATCGGAATAAATGCCCAAACGAGCATCCTCATTGACCGCCTGATGCCGATTATGCATATAGCCTAAAGCATCCTCCTCCATAGCCTCCGATGGCTCACTGCCCGCGCCGCCCACACTCACAGATAGCTCATTCAATGGAGCTGCTGGCTGCATAGCTTGCGAGCAGCTGGACATGGTATTGCCAGGACTGGCCAAGTGGCTGCTATTAACGCTCTGGCTATTGCTGCAACTGGACACATTGCTCTGTTGGCTGCTATTACTATTGCTATTGCTATTGCAGCTGAGGCGACGATGTTTGATGTTTGTGCTGATCTTAATATTTATCGATGATGTTTGATGTGGTTCCGGCTGCGGCTGCTCTTCTGCTTCTGTTTCTACTGGGTCTATTAGCTCCTCTGCGTCTGCCTCTGCTTCGACCTCTGCCTCTTCCTCGTCCTCATCTTCATCCTCTTCTGGTGGCTCTTCCTTTTTGAGCTGCTGCTGCTCGTGCGGCTTCAGCTCAACTTTCATGTACTCGCGCAATGTGCTCAGCCTCAGATTATCGGTGCTGTCATCATCGCTGCTGTTGCTCTCATCGTTGCTGCTGCTGCTCACCATGCGCTCACGCTTGAGCGAGTTGCCTAAAGCAGCAGAGAGTTTAGATTGATTCGAGCTATATATTAAATTTCACCTCCCACTCACCTGCTGAATCGCCTGTCTCATTGTCACTGCTGTTGCTGCTGCTGGTAGCCAAGGGAAAGCGTTGCGGCTCCTGCTTCTGCTCCAGCGCCTGCTCAGCCTTGCGACGACGCTTCGACTTGAATTGATTTTTGTTACTTGGTTTGGCCACGCGCTTGCGTGTCTTAGTCTTGCGTGCTGGGCGCCTTTTGCGCTGCTTCTCAATGGCCTCATCGCTGCTGGAGCTGCTGCTGCTGCTGCTTTTGCTCCAATTGGTGTCGCTGCTGCTGCTGCCGCTGCCGCCGCCACCCTCAACAGTTGCCGCCAATTGCTGGCTGCGCTGCTGCAAACGCGTCACGCTGCGCTTGGGCACTCCGTTGCGCTGCATTTGATCCTTGCGACGAACATCCTCCAGCACCGCTTTCCAGGGTTTCCCAGTGGAGCGCAACCCAGTGCTGGTCGAGGCACCCGTGAACAGCTCACTGTTGGCAATGGAACCAGCTGTAGCCGCATCCGCCAGCGCCTCGGCCCGCTCGGCAATTGTTGACTTCGGCGGCGTGTCGGCCTTTTGTTCATCCACAAATACCACATCCGAATCACTGTTGGAGTCCAGGCTAACCAGCTCGGGTGTGCGCAGATGCGGCGGCTTGCGCTCCAGCACGAAGACGCATTCATTCTCGTCACTGGTGTTGCTGCAATCGCTACTGTCCAGCTCGATGTGCGCGGTAATGGGGAGACTGGCGCCCGCCTGGCGGCGTCCTGTCTGATTGCCATCGTTGATGGCAGCCACTTCGGCATTGGCCGCAGCATCGCCATCATCAATCTCGATAATCTCGTTGGCCGGACGACGCATGCTCAAATTGATGGCCACCGTTTGGGAGCCGACACTCGAGGTAGTTGTACGACGAATCGAGATCCCTGGCAGCTCGCTGCCATCGGTGGCCATGGTCACGCTAAAGGAATGTGTGGCACTGGGATTGGTGACGATGACACTGGTCGAGGGGCGTGGCATACGGCTCCAGTCACTGTTGCCCTCAGCACTGCCATTGGCATCGCCATTGCCAGCACTGCCGGCGCCGCTGCCGCTACCGCTGCCATCTGTGGGCGTGGGCCCGCCGCCATCATTGTTGTTCGAGACCAGATCGAGCAGATCCACCTCCACCTCCTCGGCCACACGCGCTGAATATTGCACAACACGATCATAGCCGATCATATCGTAGGGCGACCGTGCGAAATTGAACAGTTCGTGTATGAAATGATTGGTACGTCCGCCCAGATAGGGCGACAGGCGACGACGGAATGTGCGGGTCGGTATATTGATCATGGGCAAAATGTCGTGCATCACCTGCATCACCTCGCTCACATTCTGTGGCAAGTTGCGCAGCAGGCAAACAATATCACGATTGATCCAGGGCATCAGGCGATGCATCTGAGCGGGATTGTCTCTGAGGAGAAAGAAACCATGACAATAATAATAAGCCAATGGCAAATAATGATCATCAGGCTGTCCAACTCCTACCTGTAGAAGCGTGCGCTCCACTCGCGAAATTGTCCCGTTAGGCTATCGCAAACAGGAAGCGCGTAGAGCTTCCTATCGTAGACATAGCGACGCCAGAGCTGACTTAGCGAGCTCGGACCGCCCGCATCCTGATCGTGACGATAGAAATTCAGCAGTTCGGTGCGATACGGCTCGAAGCGATTGACTGGCGGCTGCATGCGCGAGGGCTGTGGCAGCAGCCCATCCAGCGAATCGTCTGTGGCAGCGGCATTGATGTCAATGTCATCATTGGTCAGGACACCTTGATTCATATAGCGCCGCTGACGCCTGATGTTGACAATGTGGAAACTCAGCGATGTATGCTCCGGTGTGGTGGACTGCACCGGATAGCGATCGTAGTCGTCCAAGGTGCGCACGTTGTGTATGATGGTCTTGAAGGGCTGCTTGCAGAGCGGGCACTCCGGCTTGATCTGTGAGGATGCCATCAAATATGTTATATTTAAATATTACATTTGAACACCTGTCCGACTCACCTTGCTCCACTCGCACAGACACTTGAAACAGAACTGATGCATGCAGGAGTCTGTGAAGCACTTGCGACGACAGCGAGACAAGCAAATGGCACAATTCGGTGGCGGCGATGAGCGTGCGGATGTTGTATTGGCGGAGGCAGGTTCCAGCTGTTGTTGCGGCTGTTGCTGCTGCTGCTGCTGCACCTGCAGCTGCAGTTGTTGTGTCTGTGGCTCGTTGCTAGTATCGTCGCCGCTCTCGCTGCCGCTTTCTGTTAGATCAGCAAATTGCATAGCAGCAGGAGGCAAGGTGCCGACGCCACCAGCTGCTCCAGCCGCTGTTGGTTCGACAATAACAGAGCCAACCACATCCTCGCTGTAGGGATGTGGCTCCCCAATGATCAGTGAATCGGTCATGGTGTGAGTATTTGTGCTAAATATATATATATATGTATTTATATATATATGTAGATATATATGTGCGAGTGAATGCTCCAGTCAGTAAGTTCGTATTGGTTTCGCCGAGACTTTTTCTTCGGCTATTTTCTTCGATTCCGGTGACTTTAAACTCGTCGCCCCGTCCCACTCGCACTCGCGTTGCTCTCTCGCTCAGTTATCATATGGGTTTGTTCGATATGGAAGGGCAAAAAGCTGAACATGCGTCTTTTTCTGCATGATTTTTATTATACCAATTAACGTTTTCTTCAATACTTTTGTAGCGCGTTCGTTTGCCACTTTAATCTATTGTAATTTGCAAATAATTAAAATCGCCTATTTCACAATTATTTTTAAATTCTTTCCAATTTAAGTTGACAGAAAATTATTTGCTGTATACTCCAATATACTCCAACAATTCCGTCTGATTATGGGTAGCACTATTGCGCTTCTGGGCAGCACTCGTTATTATCGATGACTCTGACTGTAAACACAACCATTGAATTTAATATTATGTGTGTCGAATTACACAGTCTTATAAAATAACATGAGTATTGAAAATTCAATTGAATGATTCTATCAAAGCATTTAAAACATTTGGACATTCACAACATGTTTGCACCTACTACTGTAAACAGCGTACTGTGCCTAGCACAAGCAACATTGCGCGGTTACCACCACAATATGCTTATCGATAGTCTTCTGCATAGCAGCCTTGTTCACCGCCACACAAAATGCACTAAAAAATGCATAACGCGTAAAAATTGTTTGCATTTGGTGGCGTCGATTTTAATTTTTCGTGTTTGCATTGCATTTTACAGTAGGAAAAAAACATTTTCATTGACAAATTGTGCAATTCGCTGGTGGGCAAAATGGATAGGCGCAAAAAGCGAACATCTTCGGAGCAGTACCAAATGTACATTGAGCTCATGGAGAGCGACCCAATTTTTGCCAGCGGACGCGTGCCGCGCGATTATGATCTTAATTATTTGACCAGAAAATGGAAGGAGCTATCGGATAGGCTCAACAAATGTGGATCCGGCCCAACGCTAACAGCCGAGGAATGGCGCAAGGTGAGTTTTTCTCCACACACGTCTATCTCAGTGTGCGTGTGTGTCCCTCTGTTCATGTGTGTGTGTGTATGTATGAATGTGTGTGAATGCGCGCGCGTAGGCCTGTGTGGGTCTCCCGTTATGTGGAAGTGCAGGGGGTGGAGTAGGCGGGCCCCGCGATTATTGGCGGCAAATGAATGACGCGCAAATATTTTGTATTTGATTGCAGCGCCTCAACGACTGGAAGAACACGACGCGATGCAAGTACAGACGCAGCCTAATGTCTAGCGAGAAGGATATATCGATGTCATCGCTAGAAACGCGCGCCCTCAATCTGTTTGGCAAGGTGCCGGGCACTGGGGAGACGTTGATGAACTTGAAATCGGAAAAAGATGATCAGGAGGATGATATGGAGGATCTGGGACAACGGACATCGGCCTCGTTCCAAAAGGAACTGCAAGCGGCCGTCGAGGAGGCCATCAACGATGAGGATGAGGATGAAATGGTCGAGGAGCATGTCGATCAGGAGGATCTCACCGACGAGAACATGCACGAGCCGGGCGGCGGCATCGACGGACCCAGTGTCGGCGGCACAACAGCCGTCAACACAAGCGGCGGCGGCTATCGCACCATTGTCGTGGACAATTCAACCTATGTGGAAGAGGATCAGGATCATGCGGACCCCCCTAGCGATCCTGTCAAGTTCGTGTGCACGCCCAACATACACTCGGCCAGCTCCAGCGGCGGCACCAAACTAATCAACGGCGAGTTGCCGGTGAAGCGATTACGACGGGATCAGGTGATCTACGAAGGTGAGCGCAGAAAGATGATTAAAATGAATTGTCATTCGTATAACAGTTTCTATCGTTCGCACACAGTTAAGAATGCGCCGCGCTCGTATACGACCATTCAGACGGGCAGCTCCCTGCCGACGCTGCACAACACAAAGATGCATCACGAGTCACAGGGCACAACGCTGGGAGCTGCATTGAGCGGGCTGGATGCGCAGGAGATAGCGCATCAGCTGAAACGTTTGGCGGACATCAACTATGAGTCGCTGCAATTTGAGATCGCGCGCTTTAAATTCAACAATCCGGGCTTTCACTATGAGCCGCCGCCATTATAGTCATTGCCCAAGGCACAACCGCAGAGCAGCAGCAGCTGCAGCCGCACACAACAACAACAACAACAGAAGCAGCAGCAGCAGCAACAACAACAACTACAACAGAAGCAACGGGAGCAGCGGGAGCAACAGCATAAACAGCGGCAACATCATGAACGCGCCGTCGTCGAGTCGAAGAAGAAATAGTTCTAATTTTTATTGACAAACAAACAAAACAAACAAACAAACATTAAGCTTATATATGTGTTCTGTCAGTTCGAATTTGTACATTTTACGTGAGCTGCAGACAACAAACAAACAAACACACAACAAACCAACAATTGCGCTACAACAGCTATCGTAACCCTCTTAAAGTAGCCAGTTTTTTATAGTTTAAAATTTACGTAGTTCATATTAATGCAAATCATTTTCTATAATACACCGTTTCAATTACATACACACCCATGCGCATATATATACAAGATATATATATATACATATATACATTTGTATTTGTAATGCTTGAAAGGTAACGAAATTGTGTGTGCGCGACGTATCGAATGGCGAACTCTCTAAACTGATTTATATGTATATGTATATTTAGGGAGGTTCACCTGTCGGCACTTTGTTTACCTTTCACTCTCAAGTGGAAACCATGTCGAATTGGACAAACATAATTTTAAACAATTGTATGTAAATGTAAAGAATAAAGTTTACCAATGATAAAAATACGCACGCACTTTGATATTTGACTTACAGTGTATAACACTTTTATAACAGTTCGAGGAACAGGTGTGCTCTGCAACATCTATTATACATCCGTATAAAAACCTATTCCATAATTGACTTATCTATGAAAAATCTACTTTAATCTTCCATTGCATATTCTAGTATAACAGTTGATGCTATGCTACATCTACTATATATATATATATATATATATATATATATATATACACACATTTACAGCCATTTCTTCATTGACTTGATTAATCTACTTTAATCTTCCATTGCATTTTCTAGTATAACAGTTTTATAACAGTTGATGCTATGCTGCATCTACTATATATATATACACGTTTACAGCCATTTCTTCATTGACTTGATTAATCTACTTTAATCTTCCATTGCATTTTCTAGTATAACAGTTTTATAACAGTTGATGCTATGCTACATCTACAATATATATACACATTTACACTCATTTCTTCATTGACTTGACATTGCATATTCTAGTATAACAGTTTTATAACAGGGGCATTCATGGTATGCCTCTATAATAGTGCACCCATTTGCTATTGATGACCTCATTCCCCAATCTGTCTTAGCATAGTATAACACTCGTATAACACAATATATCTTTGAGTAAATGCACGTATATATCTAAATTATACATATTTGTTTAGCTTTTTCTAGCCTTTTTGTGTAGCTGTTCTGGCTAGTCGAAACCCTAAAGAGTGCTGGCAGCACTAGCAGCTAGTATAACACTTTTATAACAATTTGAGGCTCTTAGAGGGCGGGTATGCTTTGCACTGCCATATTTCATTTGAACTGTTACATGTTATACATATACATACATATACATATACATACATATAGCTGCCGCTGTAACAAGTGCTCAGATGAAGAGTACAGCGAGGGCCGCCTCTTAGGAAAATCACTTGAATGTCGAATGACGGCGAGCCGCCAATAGATCATTTGAACGCCGTGCGCTGCGAATCATAAATTACAATTGCCGCCAGGTCGCAGTCGAAATCCCCGACTGAAAAGGCTTTGCTGCAGTCTGAGCGTCAACAACGCATGCCAAACCGTTAGTTGACCATTTGCTGGGAGTTCGGTTAACTGCACAACACGTCGTATGCTTAATCTGTTTTGTGTTCTTTTTCGTTTTTGCTGCTGCTGCTGTTGTTGTTGTTGTTGTTGTTGTTGCAGTGGTGGGTGCCGCCTGCGCCTTTGATGAAAGGCCTCGAAGCAAAGCTGATTAACGGGCGTGTGCACAGACACACACAGAGCGAGCGAGAGAGAGATAGGGATAGATGATTGCAGATGGCATAGTCTGGTGGCACAGCCCCAGCTGTCGTCTTCTTCTTCTGCATCTTCTCACATACCCACATGGCCACATGGCTGGGCCATGGCAAGTCCATTAAAATAGTTCGTGTTGGCCTGTTGCATGGATCACGGTCACACACACATGACAGCGTGCAAAATTTGACCCTTAGGCGAGTGTTACAGTAAAATACAAAATCGAGAGACAGAAAAAAGGAATAGAAGAAAAATCGTACGAACCAGCAACAAAAAAATCTGTCTTACAATCTGTGCAGCACTCAGAGTCGTCCGTCACAGTGTTGTGATTATAATTAAACTTGATTTAGTTAAATGTTATGTGCAAATTCAACTGTAAAAGATCACAAAATTAATTTAGTGCAGCTTGCCACAAATTCGCGAAGCAACTGAAACATGTGCAGCGTGCCACGGACCAATACTAATGCAATTGCTGTCGGTGTAACGATAGTCGATTCTAGAATACTGTCATTAATAGAGTTTCCAGCGAGCGAAAGAGTGCCCAAAATAAAATTTTCATTAACATAACATGCAAACACAACTGTAAAGTCTGCAAATACAATAATCGAGTAGCAAAGGAGCATTCAAAGCTGACAAAACGCAAAGTCAAAAAATGCGCTTTTCTCTATTCTCTTTTCGACTATGATTTGGAGTAAATTCAGTCGGCTGTATTGAGGCGATGAATGCGTGAGCGTGTGACTTTTTCTTAATATTTTATTTTATGTGTGTGCTTTGTATTTGCATAATCATACAATTAAATAGTGCTAAAGAATGCGATCAGTGTGATTACATTAATAAATTAATGGTACTGTAAAATTTGTGAGTACAAACATAGTGGATCGCGTATACAAATACTTGTTCTTACAGAAATTTAGCAATAAAATGCTTTTAATTTTGATAAAACATTTACATCAATCGAATTTCGTGAGAAAAAAACATTGAGTGATCGTAAAAAGAAATAGCAACTGTGCCTGAGTGATACTTTGAGTGTGAGACAAAATAAAAAGGAACAACTCTGAAAAAACAGCCTTCACTAAAGGAACAGTTATATATGTACATATGTACATGCATACGTACGTACATACATACACACATATATAGATATATACGCTTGAGTGTTACTTTTGAGAGGAAGAGTGTCCACTGAGTGAAATATATGACAAGGAGGAAGAACTCAGCAAAAACTATGATTTTACTATAGTCAAAGCAGAGCTACTCACAAATCTACAAATTTATGTACCTACATACATAGTATGTATGTATGTATGGATAAGTAAATGAAAGTACGTACATATGTATATGTACATACATACATATGTAAGTATGTATTATTAAATAGATTTAAAAAAAATAATCAAAAAATATACATGCATATGCATATTTTATAAACTAATTAAATTAATCTTAAATAAATTTAAAGAGCACAGAAAACAACTTATACATGCATACATACAAACATATGTACATACATATGTATGTATTTAGGTTTCATGCATGGTATTAATGCATACACACATAAATACATACATACATATGTACACGTGCGCTGCAGACAAATGTCGTACGGTAAAGTGTGCCGAATTGAAGTGTGTGCGAAGAGTCAAAAGAGAGACTGAGGAATCCAACAGTAGTTGAGTGAAAACCATAGCAGGTACCAGTTCGAAAATTATATTCGAATTGTAACGTTATTGCCACTGCTGGTGTGAGTAAATGCAATTTGCTTTGAGTCTTTGTTTGCAATTGTTTTTTTTAATATGATAAGAAGTGAATATTTTATAACATATTTAATATAAATAAAAGTGGATTTGGATTTAATTAATTATTTAAGAAGCAATTACTTAGTATACATAGCTTGAAGCAATTAAAATACTCAAATAAAGAATTCTCCTATGCATGTTTGTATATACACATGTACATATATTGTATGTACATACTTACATACATATGTATGTATGTATATTCTAGTTGTCAGCAAGATGCAACGCTGGCGGCCCAATTGAAATTTTAATATCCATACATACATATATATGTACGTGTGTGTATGTATGTATATAAGATATATGCTTAAATTAATGTTTTATTAAACGCGTTGAGACTTTGGCGATTCATCTTCATTCGCTGCCATTGCCATTGGCCATTTGGCTAGTCAGAGCCAGAGACAGAGCCACATGTGTGCCATGGGTGCAATCTCAGCTTTTGCTTTGGTTTGACTCTCAGTTACACCGACAATGTTTCTCGAGTCCCTTGTCTGGGCCCAGTGTTCTGTTCCTTTCCGTTCCGTTCTGTGCGCAAGAGTGCAAAGCGTTTTTATGCTAGCGATTATTACGCTTGATCCTAAAGCACCAAAGGGTCAATTGATGTTTGTGATGTTGCTGAATGTTGTTGCCGACAACAACAACAGCAACAACGACAAACAACATTTGCTGGCGTTGTTGCCCGCAATTTGCTTTGGAATTTTAAGCAGCGCGACGGTCGCATCGCCATTTACCATTTTACATTTTTACAATTTTTAGCAGCGTTGACGCCGACGCCGATGCCGCCGCCGCCGCCGCCGACGCCGACATCAGCATCGGCGTCATCATCCTCATAGACGAATATCATTTTGCACATTTTGCTTTCGCCATGTATTCTACTCATTCGCCGTTTGCCCGTTTGCCCGTTGTGCCCGAAAATTGCATTTCTTTTCGCCGCTTGCAGCGTTCAAGCGTCAGCAGCAAAGCACTCAACGATTTGAGTTTTTTTTTTGCTTCTTTTTGGTTTCGATTTTTTCGCTTTTTATGCCCTAGCGGCGAGCATATTAGATTAGCTGTGAAGTGTGTAACGGAAGGAATGAGATTGGCCGATGTTTGAGGGTTTGCAGTCACAGGAAAAAAATAATAAATAAAAATAAAAAAATACACTATTGATTTTTATTTTATTTTTAGTTTTATTTTTATAAAAAAAAAAATAATTAATTTTATATTAAAAAAAATTGATTTTTATTTTATTTGTAGTTTTATTTTTATTAAAAAAAAATTAATTAATTTTATATTAAAAAAAAAAATTAATAAATTTTATATTAAAAAAAAAATTAATATTTTTTTTGTTTAATTTTTTATCTTATTTATTATACTATATATACATTATACTATATATACATTATTAATATTAAAAAATAAAAAATATTAAAATTTTTTATTTATTAATATATACAAAAATTTCCAAATTATAAAAAATATTAAAATTTTTAAAATTACAATCGAATTGAATATTATTTCTGGTATTCAAAATAATCACAACTGCACAAGAAATAAAATATATGATCTAATGCCAGTAAGGGTATTTAGTCTTCGACCTACTACACACACTTTCTCTGTCTGGGGTTTTTTATGTCCAGTCCTTAGACAGTTGATATATCACTGCTGATATTCTTTCAACTACATTGCTTATCAACGATTTGGGTTTTGTTTTTGTTGTTGATGGTTTTTTTAATGCCATTTCTGTTGCTTTGGGGCGCTGTTGGCCAGAAAATTGCTGTCAAAAATGTGCAAGTTGTTCTCATGCTCGTTTAATATAGAAATTATTTAAAGTTTATTTTGTTTTTTTTTTTCTTTTTTTTTTTTTTTTCTTCGCTCTCTCGTCTGCTGCAGAGTTTCGGGCCAATTGATGCTGGGAAAATGGCAAAATCGTGAACGCTTTGTGAGCACCGATGACTGCTGCGTCAAGCATTTCATCTGACGACTCTTACGACCATTTAATGACCTACATTCCGGCGAGGGCATGCAAATTAAAAGCAGCAAGTAAGTAAACTCTATAGTTTAGCACAACTCTCATCTTTCATCTTCCAGATCTGTGCCCGCTCGATTGCATAATACTATAATGCCATAATGCCGGCTAGATTATTTGTTCTCTTTTGCATTTGATGATATGATATGAGAGCAGCTTTTGTTGTGCCAGCTACTATATAATTATATTGGCATGATCTATGTCATTAAGGATGAGGATATATGTATATATGTACATGGATAGTGCAATTAGTGCAACAACAACAGCAACAGCAACAGCAACTATCGACTGCGCTGCGGCTAACAATATATGGCCGGCGGGCGTTTATGGCCATGAGAGCGAAGGCAGAAGACAGGCCATTATTGACGCCACTGGACACTGGGCTGGCTGGGATGCTGCTGGGACACTCGCTCCTCTAGTTGCTATCATCAGTGGCCATTGTTGCTCAATGCTTGCATGCAAATTGTGCGGTGCGCTAAACATGCAAAATACACAGAAAAAAGTTGAAGCCTAACAGACAGCTAAAAGCACAAAATATTGAGCCAGCTATTTGGCCATGACAGGGCGCCCGTTCTGGCCTCCTCTCGCGCGCTGTCTGTAGCCTGCTGGCTGGCAGTCATAAACACGCACTAATTGCAGCCATGATTTGTTACACACTGCATTAATGGCGTTCGCAGGACAGCAACAGCAACAGCAGCAGCAAAAGCAGCAGCAACCATTCAAACAGCAACTAAAATCAAAGCCTAATTGCCTATAAATGGCAGCTTTGCAGCGGCAACAACAAGGACAACAACAAGAAAACTGCACAAAATGTGGCGACATCAAACGTAAAGCTTTCAGCGTAGCGCCAACATCAACGACAGCAGCAGCAGCAACAGCAACATGTTGGCGACAGCAACAACAACAACAACAACCACCACAAGTTGCCAAGCGTTAAGCCTTTTGATTTATAAACAAAATTTAGCAACAATACATTAAAGTTGCTCTTGCTCTTGCTGCTGCTGCTGCTGCTGCTGGCTATGCAATTAGGCGCTAGCCAGGTAGAGCGCGAGGTGGTCCTGTGTGTCGCCAGCATGTCCGACATATAATCGATCGATCGCTTGATATACAAATCATTTGCTTGATCTCTCACTTGCACCAGCAGGAGCAGCAGCAGCAGCAGCAGCAGCAGCAACTGCCTGAGCTCGCGTGGTCAGCGCCAATTACTTAGAGCATATCAATTATATGACTGCAGCGACTGTAAAATAAATGAGCCCAAGCTGGGCCAAATGATACGCAACTTGATTCCCAAGGAGTAGCTGCTGCTGCTGCTGCTGCTGTTGCTGTAATTGAACTGCGCGTATTGCAAATTATTATTTTGTGCATTTGCAATTGCATTGAGCTCGAGTTCGAGCTGGAGCTGGAGCTGGAGATGGAGCTGGAGCTGGAGCTGGAGCCGTGCCCCGCTCGACGGCCTGTCTGTTCATATGTTTTCATTACTTTTGACCATTATGCGTGTACGTGACGCACAATTTGAAATTGGCAGCTTATAAGCCGGATACCAGGCGACCAATGTGCACAATTGGCAACATCATCGTCGTCGTCGTTGTTGCGCCTCTTCTACCCCTGCCGCCCACACTCTGTGCCGTGCTAGCGGCAATGTGTGCAGCACTCGAACCCTGGGTTCAGGACCGTCTGGCTCGGCGAGCGTCTGTTTGTGGCTTTTGTTTGTTGTTCAAGTTTACAATTTTAATGCACTGCCACTTGACTGTTGACAGTGCAACACGCCGACTATATGTGCGTGTGTGTGTGTGTGTGTGGTTGTGCTTGTTCTGGGCTATTGATTTTATGCGCACTGCCCTGCAGTTGTCGTCGTCGACGTCAACGCAGCTGCTTTTAACTCATTTCGTACATGCACCAAATGAATTTCCAACAGTTAAATCATTCGAAGAAACAATATATATATATATATATACAATAATAAACGCTGATTCATGCTACTGTTGGCTTTTTTAAACGATAAATGCATTAAGGTACTGCGACTGCATATCATATTTCCCTTACGAGAGCCGAAGGTTTCATTATGGAATAACTGGTATTATTGTAATGAGCATGTCCTGCATGTGTTGCATATCGATAATTGGCAAGGCTATTGCCAATGCAAACAGCATTGTTAATTAACAATTGAGTAAGCAGTTGCTGCTTGTGCGGTAGGAACGACTAAGAGATACCCTCTGGTGGATTGACTTGATGTGTGACGCCTTTGCTTTAAGAGGTACGTAGATATGCAATCATATATGAAGGCAAATCAAAGTATACTAAACAAATGCTATTTATGAAAATCGCAGAGAAAGGACTTACTTGCATGTATGAGAACCGCATAGAAGAGCAATCATTTTAAGAGGAAAGCAGGAAAAGTTGAAAAAGCTGAATATGCTCTAGAGAGAGAGAGAGAGAGGAAGGAGAACGAGAACGAGAACAAAAAGGTGGAGAAGAAGGAGAAGAAAAAAGAAGCCGAAGGCAAATGCAAAGGCGAAGGAGAAGGAAAAGCAGAAGAAGAAAAAGGAGAACGAGGACAGGAAGACGAGGAAGGAGAAGGAGCCAAATGAAAAAGGTGAGGAATAATGATAAGGGTAAGAAGAAACAGAGGCGAGAGGAAGAAGAAGAATAATTAGGAATATGAGAAGAAGAAGAATAAGTAGAAGAAGGAAAAAGAGAAATACAGAAAGTAGAAAAGAGAAAAAAACAGAGAGAGAGAAAGAGTGTAAAGAAAAGGAAGTAAGACAGAGCTAGAAGGGGATATAAATAGATGGAGTAAGGATAGGGCTACACGAGGTTTCGAATGAGAAATTTCAAGAGGAGAATAAAGATATAACAAATAAGAAATGTGTAGAGTATAAGTGTAGAAGGACATAATTCAGTATTCAAGAATCTGTATACGATGGATCATGTGGCCTTCCACTTAGTTTTATTATACCCACTGCTCTAGCCATCGTCTTGCTGCACTCCATTTAAATGTTTCTTGGTCTTAAGTTTTATGGCTAGTAACTTGGAGCTGTAACTATGCCCTTGCAGCACAGCACAAGAAATGCGAGCTGCAGTCAAAGAATTAATGGGTTCTCCTTTTGCCATGGGGCTTAACTAAATAAACAATTAAACAAAGTCTGTGATGAGATTAAATACGAAAAAGTAGAAGAAGAAGAAGAATGAGAAGAAGAAGTAGGAATTGGTAAAAATCATTATAAAACCTACGCTTCTAATAGCCATCGATCTTTAATGGCCATTGTCAGCGTCCCAAATCGCAGTCATTGTCAGGGCCCCGCGGATGTGTCGCTTGAGTTGAATATGATTGAAGTACTTGTTGGCTGGAGTCGTAACGAGCTGGCATCTATCTTATGGCCATATCAAACGGGCATCAAACAATTTCAAATGGATCGAATGAAAAATCAACTGGCGTTGAAAATGGCCAAGCCAATTGCAGCAGCAACAGCAGCAGCAGCAGCAACCATTGCAACTGCAACTGCAACTGCTGTTTTGTATGCATGCGGCGAACGTGATCTGTTGCCTAACAGCAATTTTTAGCTGCTAGATATCGCTCCAGAACAAAGTGGCCAACGCGCAGCGACAATGTTGCCAGCAACGCACAGAAGCAGCAGCAACTGTTGCAGCTGGCTGGCTGGCTGGCTGGCTGGCATCGGCGCATTTCACTTTGGCCACAGTCAATGATTGAAATTCTAACTTTGCAACTAGTTGCTGTTGACCTTTTCGCATGAGAATCGCATGCTGATGATGTATACACTGCCTATTGCTGTTGCTGTTGTTGTTGTTGTTGCTGCTGCTGACTGAACTGAATCTGTATATAGAGTTGGGCGCACTGTCAGCTAGACAGTTGCTCAACTGCTGCCACAGCTGTCAGTGTGCGCAGCTCGTCATGGGCAATTTAAGTGGAAGTGGAAGAAAGGTTTGCAACAACAACAAAAGCAATAACAACAACAACAACAACACGCAGACAAACACATTCGACATGTACATCGATGGCAGAATGCCAAAGTCAAAGCCAAAGCCAAAGCCAAAGCAAATACGCGACGGATAATTGCGCGCAGAGCCGAAAAAAAAAAATAAAACTGGCGAGAATATTGTAGTTGGGCATAGCCGACCACAGAATACTCGTTCATGGATAAGAAAACTGTACAAATTATTGTTAGCCATTTAGCCTGGCGACAATGAGATAATGGGGTCAAAAGTAATGTCAGCTCTATGCGACTTATAGACAATTTGCCACTATTACTACTGCTACTACTATTTATGAACTACTTTTCTATGAACTACTCCCATTTTTATGTTTGCTACTTTTTTTTGTGTACTACTGTTGTTATGAACTACTGCTGTTTTGATGAACTACTACCATTTTCAATAAATAGTACTATTTTCATGTAATACTACAATTTTTATGAGCTACTACTATTTTCCATAAATACTACTATTTTCATGGACTACTACAATTTTTATGAGCTACTACTATTTTTGTAAACTACTACTATTTTTATAAATTAGTAGTAATTTACAAAAATAGTACTAGTTTACAAAAATAGTAGTCATTTATAAAAATAGTAGTACTTTACAAAAATAGTAGTAGCTCATAAAAAAATTTCAATAAATAGTACTATTTTCATGGACTTCTACAATTGTTATGAGCTACTACTATTTGCGTGAATCACTACTATATTTTTATGTACTACTACTATTACTATTTTCATGACTTACTACTACTACTATTTTTGATATTTTACACTAACTGCTACTATTTTCATGAACACGAGTTTGATCTGGGTTGTTACAAAATCAAAGTCTTGATTGAATAGCAATGAGTTCATACAGTCAGACCAACGGACAACAAGGCTTACATACCCTGAAGCCAATATACTCTCTTCTACTCAACTCTTTGAACGAGCATAAAAAGACATAGAACAAGCCTAGGCAACAAACAGCAATAGCAACAACTAACAACTTGGTTCGACGACGTCGTCTTTGCAACGCGGAATTTCACAGCAGCATGGAAATTTGTTCAATGCCTTGTCGCTGCGTCGTTGTTGTTGTTGTTGGTGCATCAACTCTGCTGCTCTTTGCTGTGTCGCTTTTGCTGGCAGTTTGTTTTGTTTGATTTGGATTTGATTTGATTTCCAGCAGCAGCAACAACAACTCCAACTTTAACTTTAAGTTTAACTTATTCAAATGCCGCCACACAGTTTGTTGAACCCGCCGCGTGTGACGCAGTCGTAACTGCACATGCGCGCCCAAAGCCCGCCCGCGCATGCTCGCTGCCTCCCCTGGTCGCTGCTGCTGCTGCTGCAGCAACTGAAATCGCATCTTCATGCAGTCGCTGGGCAAAAAGGTTGCCTGAGCCAGAGCTAACGTCCGCCGTCGCTCGACGTTTGCGGAAAAATGCGATTGACGGTAATTGGTTGACGTTTGTCTTATTTAAATTTGTTTTTCTTTTTGCCATTTTTCTTGGCTTCTAAGCAGCTCGCCCCTCGATCACCTGCCCACCCTGCTCACTGAGCTAAGCGGCCGGTGAATGCTGAGAGTTTTCTATAAAGTTTGATGCCAAGGCAAAGAAATCAGTTGCTAATGACAATTGGTGCATGCGTATAGGAGCTGTCTGTCTGCAGGGAATCTTACAGAGTAAACAAGGGTCTGTTTGCACTTCTATGAATAGAAGAAGATGACTTGATTCATTGTGAGAGCAGAGAAGCTTTGACTTGCTTGCTCTGCTACCCAAATCTATATATCAGATAAATAGTGCTTACGATTGTGTCGCCTTTTAGGGCTTTTCTATCCGATTCTCAAAGAGCCTTGGGGCTTTTTTAATCGATTTTCATCCTAGCTCTTTGAATATATATTTGATGCTTCTTATGATTCATATACAGAAGATCTCGAATCTCTCGCTCTAACTACAGAGTGGCTCGCCGCTCTTTAAGCTTCTCATTAATAGGCTAGATTAAGCTAATTTTGCTCAGGTATATACTACTATTTGAGCTATAACATTCTGCACGCCTTACTCTGAGGTTCTCATATATTTAGGTAATACCTTAATAGTCTTGATTCTCTTTAATATATCTTATATCTGGTGCACAGGAAATGCGAACTGTAACTGTAAATAAATTTGTTTAAACGGCTGCCTTTCTATGACATTCTCATACAAATTTAAGAGAGCCTATGATGTACATACAAACTTGCACCTGCCAAGATACTGCTCGACTTCAAACGTAACTCGTAACGTAACTATGGCCTTTCTACGAGATTCTCAACATGCGCAGTGTATTCAAACTTCGCATCTCGCCATATTCAGTTCTACCACATAAATTGATCTATATACCCTTTCTCTCTCTCTCTCTCTCTCTGTATATATATATATATGTATATATAAGACTTTCATATCTGGCTGTAGAGCATACAATTCTCACTATGCCCTAATCATTCGCTGAGCAATGCGATCCTCCGTTTGCAATCGGCGTGCAACTTTAATTGAAATGAAATGAGTTTCGTCGATTTGTGTTCTAGGAATTTGTTTTTGATTGTTTTCTTGTAAATTTGAATGATTATCGAGGCAGTTGGAACTAGCAACAGTTGCGCAATTGGCAAACACAGGCAACAATAACAAACAGCCAACAAATGTCGACGACCCGCGTAATTGCAGAACTCTCAGACTCTGACTCTGTCTTCGACTACGACTCTGACTCCGACTCTGGCTCTGACTGTGACTGTGAACAGACAAAGAGTTAGACCAAGAAGACCTAGACCCTCTGCCTGGGCCAATGTTCAATAGGGGGAAGTCGTTGTCTCAGTCTCTCTCTGGGCTGTGGGTAATTGAACTGTGCGCACTTTTAATTGTGCTCAGGTGACGCGGAAGCAACTTAGAACTGGGCCAGGATTTGCACAGAGCACAGAGCGAGCTGATAGGAAGCCAATGGCTGGGCCAATTTGTTACCGCTACATCGCATATCGCGTGAATATATCGCGATCAAGTTGCTGGCCATGGCAAATGAAACCACTTCCTCAACGCTCAACGGCAGCGTTTAAATAAACATATTGAAGCAAGGCAACGGTCGTACGGTTACAAGAGCAGCGATGCCGAGATGCTGAGATGCTGTTTGGCTGCAAAGCGAGTTTTTAAGATTGAAACCGAAACTGATGCGTAGTTTAGGGCGATTTACACAGTTTAAACAGACGGCGATACAAATCGCCGGCACATGAGCCCCACCAATGCCAAGGCGGATGGATCGAGGCTCTGCCTGTGTGCCTCTGCCTCTGCCGCTGCCGCTGCCTCTGTCTCTGTCATGGCAGCTGTTCGCCTTAGTGTCTTCCTGTGTGCCATAACTGTAGCAAATGGCCAGGCAACATGCAGCCAGAGAACGAGACCTAAGGTCTGAGAATATATATATATACTTTATACCCTGTAAGCAGTGGAAATAAATGTGATTATGAGAAATGGGGTATAATGAGTGATAGCTGAATGCTGGGAATGGGCAGTAGAAGCAGATGAACTCATATTAAGCATATGGCAAGATTGAGTTTTGATTGAGATATGTTTGTCTGACTGTCAGGTATGTGTGTATGCGTTTATATTTATATATATTATTATAATATTTATATTTAACTTATTCATGTTGAACTAGTAATTAACTTATTTTCTTTAAAAAAAAAATTCGAGATGAATAGTACAGGTTTATCTGATCTTTAATCTTAATTTATTAGGTATTTGCTATAGATTTGAAGGCTTAAAATACTACCATACATATTTCAATTTGAGTCTTTAAATTATATAAAGAATATATATCTATACTTAGAATTCGATATTTTGATATATTATATAAATAAAAAAAAATTATTTTAATTTTTATTTTATTATTTTAAAAAAAATATATTTTTAAATTTTTTTATTGTTTCTTTTTTAATTTATATTCATTTTTATTTTTAAGTATATTTTCTTTTATTTTTATTGTAATTTTTAACCTAATTGCTAGGTATTATCTAGTTGAACACTCCCTTGTTGTTGCTGTTTTTCGTTCTTTTGCGTAGGCGTCTGAAGCTGCAGCTTTGGCCGTCGCGGCAGCCGCCTAGGAAAATGTTATAAATTGCACATTTGATGAGCAGAGAAACGTTTATGGTTCGTTCTTGAGAGCAGCAGAAAGCAAAGGAACGGGCGCAGAGCCAGCTGTGCGTTGCAGCAGTCTGTGCGACTTCCAACTTGCAACTCCAATTCTGAGTTGCGACTTGGAGTTTGGCGTTTGGAGTTCTGCCTTTTAGCGCTTGCATGTCGGCTGATTAATTGCGCCAGCGTCATAAACGTGATGATATCGCAATGTAAGCGCATTTTTCATGTTATTCAATTCGTTGCCGCCAGCTTAAGCTGGCTAAGATACGCTGCTCTCTATCTCTCTCGCTCTCTTAACTATTTGCATAGCACAATTTGCTGCAATAACAAAAGACTTAGGCAACAAACTTGATCGTCTTGGCTACGTTTTTGGTGTTGTTGTTGTTCCGCGCGCAAATTAAATCTTTCGATATTGCCAGCTAATTACGAACATTAACGCAATTGAGCCTCCTCTAACTATCTATAAACATTTTGTTTTTCTGCTCTCTCAAGCTGTTCCGCATACGCTCCTCTATGGCTGTTGTAATGCAATTGGGATTTAATTCTTTGCCCAAATGGGCGCAATTCATGTTTTCGGCCAGGTGTCGATGCTTTGGCAGGTGTGTTTCGGCTCATTGTCTCGCTCGACGCCTAGCAGGAAGCATTTGGCGTGTATCCATAAATTATTAAGTGTTGCTCTATTGAAATTAGCTTTTTTTTTGCGCTTGGTGCGTTTGCTGAAAAAAGAAAAAAACGAAAACAAAGGCAAGAGCAAAAGCAAACGCTAGCAATTGCGCAGTTTTCACCTGGCGCGTGATCCCGTTTTGGTTAAAGCCAGTTAAGTATTGTGTGCTGCGTGTGTATTTAACTGAATTGTTCAAATTGTTGTTGTTGTTGCTGACATCGCTGTGTAGCAATGTTTGCTTATAAGGAGCGGGTCACGTATGAAGTCCATAAAACAGCTAAGGCAAAGATAATATAATGGACGCTAAATATGCATCGATTAGCTATATAACTGACTCTGGAGTGTATAATAAAAGCTGGATAATTAATAAGTTAGATCGTATCGAATTAAGTTGGCATTTCCATATATGTAAGGCGTCATACTAAGCAACTCTTTTGTGTATTTGATGCTTATCTTTATTTCGTTTTGGTTACTTTCAGAACCAGCTGCTATAAAGAGATATATGATATCAAGCCTCTAATTCCATAGAGCGTCTGGAAACCTGGAAGGGAAGACTTGTCAAGGGGCAGCTAAAAAGGCAACATCCTCTAGAGCTCCCGAGCAGATAGAGCTTATTTAGTGGGACATAATTTATTTCATTGCCTATATATAATTTATATATATTTTATAATTTAAGAATGAGATTGAATTGAATATTCAGTAGCGCATTTACCTGTAAACCTTGTTTAAGTATGTGCACCTGTAAGACACCATATACAAATCCAAGAAGTCAGAATCTTCACCATATACCCAATATACATGTAGCCATATAAAGTATAAAACGCAGTTGAATTTTCTTTTTTAAGAAAGCTATATTTATTAAATACAAGTTAAAAGTGTATATATTAAAAAAAATCAATTATGAAATAAAAAAACAGGAAAAGAAATTAAATTTGTATTTTTCTTAGCGATGTTCAGCTAAAGTACCAGACGAACAGAAATGTTCCGAGAGTAGTCAACAATTTGAAAAAAATGAAAATCGTTGCATACCCTTCTGCGCTGAGTACAAAATTTCACAAAATTTAACGAAATTTCGGGAAAAATATCAGGCGAACAGAAATTGCTGAAAGTTACCGAAAAAACGCTTAAAAATTTCGTTGCATACCCAAAAGGCGCAATTTTGCGGGAAAGCTTTATATTATTTATTACAAGCTTAAAACATACTATCCTCGAAATCCTTGAATGCCAATCGATAATTTGTCATTATGCAAACTCAAAAAATATTTCTTTTCCAGATCCATAAACATATACGCGATTTATAGTTAATGGAAAAACTAACTTTTTCAGAGCAAATATGGCTCTAACTTGGCCATATCCTTGCGCAGGACGAAAGGACATGATGCGTTGAAATCTTGGACAACCACTCTATTGATTCCCATCAAATGATTTAGGGGTCATCTAAGAATCCGGGACTTAACATTTTCAGTTCCGTTCGAGCTGCGGCGGCGAAGGAAATCGGCCAAAACACACAAAATCGCTAATATCTCAATAACCAGAACGACGATTTTAATGTCCTTTGGCACGTTGTTAGCCCTGGTGACCCCCCTTTATTTGACATCAAGATTGCCAGGATATACAAGGATGCCTCTGAGTTACAGCCTTTTTTCTCTGTATAAAAAAGTCCTTATAACTTTGCTGTTTGAAGGATTTTTATCCTTCTGTTTGTTAATTCTATATAAGATGGCTTAACTCTATATGTGGTGTAAAGGACATCTTGATAGACCTTCAATTGGCCAAGTTAAGGGGGCTGTTGGCCATTTTTCGACTAAACCCCTTGTAAAAAATTGAGGTGAAATTTTTGGTGGAATCTCAAAAATCCTTGAATGCGAATCGATAGAAGCGCTTACTAGGAGCTCAAAAATGTGTGTCCTTTTGGAATCCGTAAGGATATGGTGGAGTTCTGCCTTAAAAAAGAATGTCCTTTCCACAAAAGTAGCTATAACTTGGCCAAATCTTGACGGATTTTGATGGGATTTGGTGTGTTGGGTTGGGAAGAGGCAGCTGCATCGATTAAATGTTGGGCTGATCTAAGAATAAAAATGGGTCCCTTGGTAGAGCACTTGGTATTATCTCAGTATATACTTACATATCCATAACTATTATTAAAATTCATGAATATTCGAATTGTTTTTAGGTTTCTGTATTATAAGGAAATTTTTATAGATTTTTTTCCTATCAAATATTAAGCGTATAAGCCCCTTACAGCTAGTACACTTTGTATTTTGTCTCAATTTATACGAAATAAAATTCAAAATAAATATATAAATAACATTTGAATATGGATAATCTTAATCAATGAATACTGCGCACTTTCCATTGTTTGTTCCATTTATAGCTCGAGCCAGTTTTGTAAAAGCAGCTTAATTACCTGTTGCACCTGCAATCCAAACTATTCCCATTTCCCATAGCTGGCTCAATAGCTTTCGTTCGCCATGAGACGCCCACACAGAGAGTGAATGAATAACAAGTTGCTTTGCATATACAATTGATATACATATTTATATATATATTTCTGAGACATTTATTAGACACAAATAGAATGTAGTTTTTTTTTATAGTATAATATAGTATACTCTATATATGCTCACATAATATGCTAGTTGTATAAGCGATATCATTTGTAATAACTAAAAAATGTACACGCTAAACGACTAAGACAATGCAAGCGAAAGAGTGAGAGATAGAGAGATGATCTCTCCCCCCTCTCTCTCTCTCTCTTAAGCTCAAACTAAAAGAAAAGAGACTAACAAGTTTAATAGTTTAAGTGTAATTGTAATTGTAATTGTAATTAAATTGCATTAATTATAAACAATTATGAGGAGAAATTAATTAAATTCATTTTTTAACTATTCAAAAATTGCATACATTTTGCTGTTTGCTGCTGCTGCTGCTGCCGCTCTTGTTGCATAACTTCATCTAGTTAAATAATGTACGATAGATATATATATATATATATTGCTTAACTATATAATATACTTATATGCATATATATGTGTGTGTATTTGTTTATAAATGTGTGTATTTTGATATTGCTGCTTTACGCTCTTACTCTCTCTCTCTCTCCATCTTTTTCTTTCTCTTTGCAGCTAACTCTCTTTTTAATAATATTTTTTTTGCCATTTGACTCAAAACTAAAAGCGACAGCAAATTGATAAATGGCTTTTGTTTATATGTTATATATATTTTAATATTTTGTATATGTTTTTTTTTGTTTTGTTTTATTTTTTTTTGTTTTTCCTTCGCTCATCGCCGCATCGTTTAAAAGAATATTAACTAAATGTGTCGCATAATATTAAATTAAACATAAAATTAAAATCACAATTTTATAGACTTGATGTGTGTGTGGTGTGTGTGTGTGTAGGTGTGTGTGGGTGTGTGTCAGCGCTTCATGTGATTATTTTGTTGTTTGGCTCAACTGCTTTTAGTAACTTCCTCTCTTCATTTTTCGCTCTCTCTCTTTCTCTCTTTCTTTCTTTCTCTCTCTTCGACTTCTCGTTCGTGCATCCAGGCAAAATATTCTTGAAAAATATTTGAATGGAATTTTGTTGTTGTTGTTGTTGCTGTTGTTGTTTTTGTTTAAAGCATAGTTCTGGGCGCAGGGAAAGGCACAATTCAATATTAATTAAAAATTGCTGCTGCAAGCTCTAAAAAAAACTTGGTGAAAGCTGCAAGAGAGAGAGAGAGAGAGAGAGGGGGAGAGAGAGAAAGAGATAGATGTAGCAAGGAGCGAGCGGAAATTAGTTTAAGATTTTAAGCTGCACGAATTTAATAAGCAAAACAATCAGAGGGCCGGCACGATTTGCATTGCCACGCCCCCTCGGCCCGCACCCTCCACCCGCTAGGCTCGCTCACCTGCAGGAACACACACAGCGCTCTAAATGTTGCTTGTTGTCTGTCTGTTGTTGTTGTTGTTGTTGTTGTCTGTGGGTTTGTCGTTGATGGCAGCGAAACGATTTGGCAACGAATCTTCTTCCAGCTTCACTTCACTTCACTTCACTTCACTTCGGTTAACTTCACTTCACCTCGCTCTCATCATAACTTCCTATAGATAGAGCGTCGCCTGTTGACGCTGATCAAAGTGATGCACATAGAGCTTCTTTTTGGACTTCTCCTTGCTCGGCCGCAGATCCCACACCAAATTGGACAGGCTGCGCGGTCGGGACAAGCGGCGCGTCTTCTTCTCCGGCAGCTGCTTCTGTGAATCGCCCGAGGTGCGTCCCCCGCTGCGCGATGAGTCGAGTGTGCCCTCGCGCGGATTATGATGATTGTTGCTGCTCGAGCTGCGGCTGTGACTGTGACTGTGACTGTGTAGGTAGCCATGGGTATTCAGTATGCTGCTGCACTTGAGCACCACGTCGGGCGGCGTCTGTGAGCAGGCGTCCACTGATCCGCCTGCTGCTGCCTTGGCTGAGATCGGCGGCGTCATCACCGCTGTATTGCTATCGGGCGTCAACTGCAGGCTGCTGAGGCTCTTGTATCTGGCCGTATGCGAAAATAAACCAAAAGAGGGTGTGATTTTAGAACTTGTATACAAAGTATATCAAATTGGGTGTCTCTAGCTATAAAGGTCTTCAAGTTATGTCTAGAAAACCAATTGAAATTTGTGTTATCGATCAACAATTTTAGACTAATAATATAGAGATGTACAAAAATATATATTTAAAACTTAAATTCTCTATGTTAAGTAGTTTACGAGATCCTTGAGATCCTTGAGAGGGGATGAGCTGATAAGTATATAAATAGACAGAAGAGCAAACAACATTGACCTAACACTTTATTTTGATTATAAATATATAGGCATGTACTTCCACATTTTCACATACCTCTTATCAATCATTTCATATTTATCGATATCAAGCAAATTTAATGTGCTAGGAAGCTTAGAACTTATTATGATTGGGTATAAAGCAGTATATGTTTATTTCATTTCAAGTCTCTAGCCTTAGTAGTTTATGAGATCGATAAGGTTGGAAGTTCGAAAAAAAGGAAATAATTTAATAATAATAATAATAATAATAATAATAATAATAATAATAATAATAATAATAATAATAATAATAATAATAATAATAATAATAATAATAATAATAATAATAATAATAATAATAATTTAATAAGATGAATTTGAATTTATGAAAATACCAGAGTTGATAAGATAATATTTATATAATGCATTCATTTGCCTGTATTATAGTCTTGCACGACAATAACATACCCTATAGTGTCTTTTTTTTTAGTCATACTCTCGCAAAATCGAATAAGATCTTAAAAATTATTTTTCCCCCTTATGATTATTTCCTTATGACAATTACACAAACTCACACATAAAACAATATACCCTACGATGCCATGGAAATCCTTTTTCCTTGACTGAGTTCTTATCCCTTTCATTTTCACTCACCTGATGTGAAACAGCGGCGACTGCGGCTCCAGCGACTCCTTGACAGGCAAATGATTATTGGGCGTCAGCACCTTGCCATGATGTGGATGTGGATGCGGATGGGGATGGGGATGGGAATGGGGGTGTGGATGGCCATGCGAGTGAGCGTGATGTGCATTGATCGCTGCAGCAGCTGAAATGGCAGCTGTATTGTTGTTGTTGTTGTTGTTGCTGTTGCTGTTGTTGTTGGGCGTTAGCGGCAACTGTTGCTGACTGTGACTGTGAGTGTGACTGTGACTATGGCTGTGACTGTGACTGTGACTGGTGCCGCCAGTGGAGTTGCCATTGCTGCTGCTGCCGGCGCTATGCGCATTCGCATTCGCATTCGCATTCTTGATGTAAAGCTTTGGTAGTGTGGGCCGCTGTCGCTTCTCGGCTGGCTTCTTGCCCGGAATCGTCTCGATGGGCGGCGGCACGGGCTTAATGTCCTCCTGCCTATGGCTGTGATGATAGTGATTGACCAGCAAATGGTGCTGCTGCTGCTGTTGTTGGTGCGGCTGCTGTTGCTGGTGCGGCTGCTGTGTTGCATATTGGTGATGATGTGTGTTGCCGCCGTTGCTGCTGCTGTGCTTATTCGACTCGAGGCTGCTGTAGTTGTTGTTGTTGTTGCTCGACTGTTGCTGCTGTGCCTGTTGCTGTTGCTGCTGTGTTTGAGCTGCTGCTGTGCTCGCTGCAATCGGTGCGCGTATCAAGCTGCAATAGTTGCCGTTGCCGCTGCTGTCCGTGTGATGCGATTTGAGCGTAGGCGATTCGCATATCGGTTCGAATCGTGCCAAACCCTTCGAGAGCGGAGTCAGGCCACGCACGTAATCATAGATGTGATCGATCTCGTTGTACTCCTCGGCAATGTCGCTGCTGTTGAGCGCCTGCTGTTGCTGTTGCTGCTGCTGATGCTGCAGCTGATGCTGCTTGGACCACGAGTCGCAGCTGGCGCTCTTGCGCAGCACATAGCCGCTCTCCAGCCAGCCGCTGGCCAGGCCCGCCGCCGAGGGCAGCATGACAATGGGCAGGCGATTGCCGCTGCCATTGCGACTGCTGAACTTGGAGTCCTTCTTCTCCTTCTCGCTCAGCTTGAGATCAACGATTTGCAGACGATCGCGCGCATCGGCCAGCAGGCGCTGCGCCTTGTCCAGAAAGCGCGTGTACTCAATGAAATGCTCCAGCTGCTCCATGTTCTTGGCTCGCTGCAGCTTGATCTTCGCATTCAACGGCACCGGCACCAGATCCGTATCCTTCTGCAGCGGCAGCGCAAAGATGCGATCGATCTCTACGCAGCCCAGCAGACGCAGCTCGGGCACGAATGGCTGCTTCAGACCTTTCGGTGCGCTGCCATGAACGAGTCTGTCGGAGGGTTGAAGGATGGAAGAAAGAGAGAAAGAGAAAGAGAAAGAGAGAGAGAGGGAGAAAGAGAGAGAGAATATTATTGAGCATATGTTAAGAAAAGTTTTGACTGTTTCAGTCGAGCTTTACCGACTGCTTAATACTCTTTTATAGTTCTGTCTGACATATAATTTTTTACCCATATCCATAAGCTCTGATGTGCCACGCATCTAGTAGGGCTAGAAGGATAAAGCTGTATATCCATAAGACTACGTTTATTTTGTGTGATGTGGGAAACCAATATGCCCAACTTGTACAAGATGAACGAGTATTCATATTCTAGGAATAAATATGCCCACCGGAAAAGCATAGCTCAAACAGAAAGACAGAAGACACACAAAAATATAGATAGCTAAACTGAGATTATTTTGTACGAAAGCTAATATACTCTCTGTTCACCAGGTGAAAGAGCATATAAATCTTGACAGACGAAATGGCCCCAAATATTATAAATTTACAATTTCAAATCTAGCTTGACAGTTGAACAGTCCGCATGATAAACAAAACTAATATACCCATAAACTGATATACTCTCTTACTAGCTGAGAGTGTATACAAATTTCATATAGAAATTTCTGGGCTCTAAAAGAAATGCTTTGGCTCTTTTAGACAGCTTACACAGGCAGGCAAACAGAAGGACAGCTAGACTCAGCCATAAAAACTAATATACCCGCCCTTCACTATTTGAACGAGTATTATAAATTTATATATTAATGTATATAGCTCTACAAGCGTCTCCTCCACTCACCTCACAATGACTGGCATCCGCTTGAGCAGCAGATTCTTGACCGTGTGCACACCGCTGATGCTGTCCTCGCGCGCTATCGGCGAGAACTTGGCTTTGGTATCGAGTGGCAGATTGATGATCTCGTCCTTGATATTCCGGCACTGCAGGTATTTGCCATTGTCGTTCATGGTGGTCAGCAGCTCGCCAGCGTGAATGGTGCGATTCAGTTGCGGGCAGCGGAACGTTTCGCGCACCAAAACGCGAGCGTTGCGGCGTCGCGCCAACTCCAACACCGAATCGATGCAGCGCGTCGAGCGTCCATCCTCGCTAAGCAGCTCGAAGTAGCCGTTGTAGGTCTCCGGTATGAGCACCTTAGCGCCCACATTGGTGGGCTTGCGTCCCTCCTTGATCTTGATGGGCTGCGCCAATATCTGATACTTCTTGCCCGCGCTCAGGAACAGCGCGGTGCTCTGCAGCGACGGCGCCGATAGCGTGGGCACGCCCAGTGCCTGATGCTGCCCCTTAAGGATTTTGGCCACCGCCGGCAGCGGCTGTTTGCTAAAGTCGCGCAAATAAACGGGCGTCGCATCACCGAAACGGGATGCGGCCAATATGATTTGGCCATCGGTGGCGGCCATGTCGCGATTAAAGAATGAGAGCAGCTTGCTGCGCGCCAATTGAACATTAAATGAGAGTAAATTTCATTGGACTGGCTGCGGCTCACGTTCCAGCAGCGGCTCCAGCTGCTGTTCCTCCGACTGCTGCTCCAATTGCTGCTCTGGCTGCTGGTCCGACTGCTGTCCACCCACAGCTCCTTCCTCCGGTTCGCTGCTGTTGCCGTCGCTCTCCCAGCTATCGATGTTCGCGTTCAGCTGATCCTCCAACTCGAGCGCGCGTCGCTTCAGCAATTCCTGTTGACGCAGTCGCAGCAATTGGGCTCCACGGCTGCAACAGGCGTTGGCTATTTGTTCCTCAATGGGCGTGGCTGCTGCTGCGGCTGCCTCAATTGCCGCTATTTGACGTTGGCGCTGGCGCTGATGCTGATTCTGATGCTGCTGCTGCCTCTGCTTCTGCTGCTGCTGCTGATTCTGATTGAGTTTCGTCTCAAACTGTTTCTGACTTTGACTTTGACTCTGGCTGTGGCTGTGGCTGGTCAGCAGTCGCGTGGATGTTTGCAGAGCGTAGTTGAGATACTGCATTCGGTTTGCTGCTCCTCTTCGTTCTGGCCACAGTGTGCGAATTCTTCTTGTGCTTGTTCTTCTCGTCCTCTTCGTCTGCTACCTCTGCTGCTTCGTCGTCTTCTTCTTCTTCTTCTTGGCGGCAAGTCCTGCAAGTTTGTTGAGTTTTAATTAGTCAAAAGGGTTTTTTTTACGATCATTTTTATGCCTAGCCCTAATCAAGGCATGGCCTAGGCACTGAGTTACTACATATGCCAGCTAGTAAGCTTATGCAGCGAGAGTAGTTTGAGAAGTTTGCTACATCAAATTTATAAATCTTAAAGATGCGTCGGTTACATTTGCAGCTAGCTAAATGTGGCTTAGAGAGCTTAAGCATATGCGAGGGTAGTCTGAAAAGTTGTGTGTCAGATTTACTACATAATAATATATATATACAGCTAATTTATCTGTATTTTTCCGTGGTCTAGACAATTGTATTAGGGTTAACATAGCCACCTCATCTACAAGCGAGGGCAGTTCAAAACGTTTGACCAAATATATTACTATATATATTTTTTTAATTTCCTTTCCTCAATTTTACAGACTCTACTCGTAGAATATACAACAAAATAAGTCAAGTTTTCATACTATCCACACACACACACACTCACACTCACATATAAAGGTGTTATTTATGTGGCCATAAAGCTGAATAGAAATTGCATTTGTGGCCTTAGGCTGCCGCCAGCAGATGTAAGTAAATATGCCCAAGACGCTGGCGACAATGCCCAACATGCCATTAAGACCATTAGGCGGAGGGCGCAGTTGCAGCTGGCAGCTGGCAGTAGGCGGAGTAGGAGTAGGAGCAGTCGTTGCAGTCATAGATGCTGCCATAAGCCTGGCCAACAAATGACCAGACATTAAAAGTACTTAAAGGATATTTGCATATTTATGAGCCCACAGAAATGCGACGATGGCAACATGAGTTGCAGGCGAGCTGCGATTGAACTGTGCTTGGCCGAAAACGTTTACTAAATTAGTTGGCAATTAGAAGTAGGGAAACATATTGAGACAGAGACAGAGAGAGAGAGAGAGAGAGAGAAAGAGAGAGAGAGACGCAACAATGTGGGCGCGGTAAGACATAGAATGGACTTATTATTGACTGGACTGGACTCGACTGGACTTAAGTCCATGCCTTGGCTGCTGCAGAGCGCGACTCATAAACATTTTTATGAGCCACGAGCTGAAAATGCAATTTTCCCTAGAAACAACAACAACAACAACAACAACAACATAAAGTGCATTCACCAAAAGTTATAAGCATTTCGTGCTGTGCATTAAAGCCAGTTTTAATTGAGTTTTTAATGTATGTGTCAGTGTTGGAAAGGGCTATATGAAAATTTTACACATATAATATTTTACTATATTGTATTAGCTATATCTGTACTTTTAGTTTGTATTTTGGTTGGTTTATATTATAATATATATGAGTTTTCATACTATATCATTGGTCTGTTCCCCCAATTCTTTAGCCAGTGTTGGTAAACTACTTACTGTGTGTGTTGCCTAAGAGAGTAGCTTAATTTGTAGTACAATTTTCATTTGCTTGCTAATACTTCGTTCTCTCTCTTTTGTCGACATTGCTTGCCAGTGTTGAAAAATGTGATCAAATAAAGATAACTTTTTAATATGTTTTGTTTATTTTTTCAACTATTTGAGAGTTTCTTTAGTGCCAGTGTTGGTAAAGTCCCATAAAATAATTTTTGCTCACATCCCAGCTTTAATTGTAACAACTTTATTTTGGGTATAATTAATTGGGCAGTGTTGGAAAAGCGTTTGTGAGTAGTTTATTAGACTAGCTCATTTTGTAGCCTCAATTTTTTTTTGTTGGTTTTAGTTTACTTCTGGATATCTTATTTAATTTTTTTTTTTTCGTTTGTTTTTTCACTGCTTTCCAATTAATTTGCCCGACTGTGTCTTAGACGACGGCGATAACACGGCCAGCAATTAATTTCCACCATGGAAAGTACCTAGTTTTTTGTTTTTTTCTGAAGGAAAAACTTAACAGCAGCAATTCTCACGGTTTTTTTTTTTCCTGTAACTTATGTGGCTAAAGAAACGTGACATTTTCTACTGGCTACTGGACAAAAATTGATGCCACAGCCTCAAACCGAGTTTGTTTGTGTTGAGGATTGGCCAACTGACGCGACTCGACTCGGTTTCCTGGCGCGTACGTGTCTGGAGTTTTAGTCGCCTGTTTGCTGATCTTTTTTTCCTCTGCTGGTGCTGCTGGCGTTGCTGTTGCTGTTGCCGTTGCCGTTGCTGGTGCATGGCATGACACAGTTTCAGTTGCGCCTCGCATTTTACTCGATTTCATTGAGAATGGCTTAATTAATTTAGTGGCGCCCCTGCACACAGCATTGTAACTGGCACAGAGGCTTAGGCTCAGGGCAGCCAGAGACAGATGCGCTGCCTCTGCCAGGGCAACACTTAACAACTTCCTGTGCAGCAGAAGCAGAAGCAAAAAAAAAGCGAGGAGAAACTTATTTAACTTGCGACTGACACGTTGCATTTACCGAGAAGCCACACAAAAAGTTTTTTTTTTTTTTTTTTACCATTTTTGTTGTTGTTTTTAATAAGCAGGCATGCAAAAGGAAAAAATACAACTTGCAATAAACATGAAATCCTTTTGCAAGCAGACGCTCCAAGTTTGTTGCCTTTGACGACGATGACGTTGAGCTATGCTGCCGTAGAGTCCTACCACTTCAGACCTGCCTGTTGCTGTTGTTGCGACTGTTTCCTGGCCGCAGGGCAAAACAAAAGCCGCAAGCAAAACACTTGAACAAACGTTGCCAGCCAGTTCCCAATTGGAGTGCGCAGATGGGTTGAAAGTGACAACAGGGATAGGTCCCTCTAGACCCTCATCCCTCGCCCCTTGTCGCTTGCCTCGCGTCGTTCCGTGCGGTTTTCTGACTATGAAATATGAAATATGTAACCTAAGACGCAGACAGCGGCAACAACAACTAGTGGAAGAAGCCTGACGCATAATGAGATACACAGCTTACAACAGCAACAACACCAACAACAACAACACAACAGGTACACAGCAAAAACGAAACGGAAAGCAACAAAAAAACCTAAAAAAGCAAAAGACTTTTGAGTGCAGCGAACGAATGCTAAATGCTCTGCAGTGTAGCTGATCTTGGAATGTAGAGAGTTGAGAGAGAGTTTTATTTGAATTGAATTTTAGTTTCAACTAATTTGAATAGATTTCTGTAAAGAGTTATATTTTTATAATTTTATTTTTGAATTTTATTGTAATTTTAGTTTATTTAAATTAAAATTTTGAAAGAGAATTTTAAAAATAAACATGTAATTTTAATTTATGCCAATTTATTTATTATTACTACGAAAGACAATAAAGTTTAAGCTATAAAATTGTAAAAATATTATTTTTTTTAATACAAAAAAAAAAAATAAATAAAAATATAATAATAATAATATTGTTTCAATTTTATTTTTATTTGCTTTAAATATAGAAATTATTTTCAGTTTCTTTTTCTGGGAAGCAATATTTCTAGAAAACCCTCATTCAATGGATTTCACAAATATTGTAACTCATTAGCATAAGCCTAGTGAATCAACCAGAGCTTAGTCACTTTTGCTAGTGCTTACTGGCTTCCTCATTTCTAGAAATTATTAAAAACTTTTAATCAAAAAAGAAAAATAAATAAAAATATATGGGGTATATATCTAATATTTTTTAATAGTTTAATTTAAAAAAAATATTTTTTTTCAATTAAATTTTATTTATATATAATTTTTATAATTTTGTTTTTTGTCTTGGACTAAATAAAATATATTTTATGCATAGCCATTGGTTGTGAGCTGCAACTCCTGTCATTTAGAGATTTCATAAATAACTTTCAAACCCTCAACTCCAGCCTAAGCACTCCCCCCCTTAACTTTTCCTTACTTAACAACCTTCTACACTCATTTCTCAACTTCTACTATCTAATATATATTCTCTTTCAACTATATCCAGTCTACTTATGACCTCAAAATTCTAACTAGACAACATTAACTCACTTGCAACTGCATGTGAAGTTCTGCGTTGCCTAATGAACAAGTTCTCAGAGTTACATGGAAAGTGTATAAGCGCGATAAAAGCAGCGTTCAAAAGGATTACGTGACAGTCTATGAAAATATGAGTGTGTGTTGGTGTGTGTGTGTGTGTGTGTGTGTTAGTGTGCAAGCAAACAAAATCTGAGCAGAGGTGTGGATGCATGTGGGTGGCTTTTGTTTTGCTAACAAAAGGCAAACCGACGCGCTGCAAGGAGAAAGAAAAAGAAGAGGAAAAAAAGGAAAAGTGTAAGGAGCACGTCCCGGTCGCAGGTCAGAACAGGCGTAGCTCATAAAAGGAAGCAAATACACACACAGGCAGGCAGACATGTGTGTATGTTTGCATAGTGTATGTGTGTGTGTGTGTGTGTGTCTGAGCACATTAATCACACTAAAGAGTTTTACAAAATCCAACTCGACTCGACTGCGCGCTACAGTCAAAGCCAGAACAGAGCGGAGATGTTGCTGCTGCAATTGTTGTTGTTGTTGTTCTTGTTGTTGTCACCAGTTTTAAGCTGCGGCTTAAAAAATTGCAGCAAGCTGCTTATATGCGTCTAAGAAATCTCGCGCTATTGCCGCTTCAACGCCCCAGCAGCACTTCACGTCGTCGCGACATCGACATCGCAGCTAGTGCGCAATATAAAGCAATATATATATATATGGAGACTATATATATATATGTATATATAGACTGCAAAAAAACTGCTTTACGCTTTTCCTGCAGCTCGCTTCATATCCGTTTTGTCAAGCAACTGCGAACAGCTTTGGCCTTAGCTGCTGCTTGAGCTTCTTCAGCTGCCGCTTTTTGGATGCTGCGCGCATCAGAGTCCTGAGCTCAGTTACCTGATTATGTCGTTCTTAGCGCTTTTGATTACTTTTTATCCGCTTTTGCACGCGGATCTCTTGTGGTTTGTACTGGCACTGGCACTGGCATATCTCTAACCCTTGGTGTGACTAATGACGGACAACGTTGGGCCTGGAGCTAGACTCCAGCCTCCAGTCTTGAGCCCACTTGCCACTTGCCACTTGCTGCCGCTCGTTTGTTTAGTCGCCATGATGTAAATAATGAAATAATATGCTTTTTCTGTTGTCTACCATGAAAAATTAACGCGCTGCCCATTCTTGACTCGTTTTCTGCTTTTTATATCGCTGGACAGTTGCTTTTTCCTTTCATTTGTCAAGTTGTCCCTTTTTTTTGTTGCTTTATTGGGTGTGAGAAAAGGCGCAGTTGGGATTCGTTTGGCTTTTATTTATTATTGTGTTTTTTTTTTTGGGGTGGCTTTGTAAGCCACAAGGTTATTGCACTGCAGCCAAAAGTAGCTACATAGCTGTCAGTTATGATAGGCTGAGTCGCGTGGAGACAGCTCTCCCTGTTTTGGTTTTGTGCTGAGTAATGAGTAGGCGTATAGGCGTCATACTTGACCATTGCGAGCTCTATACAAAAGTGGAGTGGAATGCATATGGGTGGGTCTTCAATGTGAGTTATGGTGTTCAGGGCAGGCGAAGATAGCTGGAGTAATAAGAGACTAGATAACAGAGAGTGGGTATATATATATATATATATATATATATATATATTGGTATATATTAATAATTCACAAATTGTTAACATTATCTAAGCGGGTATCAAAACTAGGGGGTTCTCTATATAAAAATCAATATTTATGTATATTTGTTATTTATATATGTAAAAAAAAACAGGTTTAGATTTCAGTTAACAGCACATAAATAATACTACAAATTAGTGTAAACATGTTAAATTATTTATATCATATATATATACATATATTTATTTTTATTTATATTTTATTTATATTTTTATTTTATTTTCATTTTATTTTGATTTTTTAATTTTACTTTTACATTTATTTTATCTCATATTATCTTATCTATATAAAACTACATTTGTATCTATAAATATTTTTTAATATAGATACTTAAAGATATATATAAAATATAAAGATAGTACTTGATATATATATACATAAGCCTATTAGTACCTCTGAATAGTTAAAGTACATTAAGATATAGATAGAGACCAAGGCAAGGCGCTCAAGCAGCTTTATAGAAAAACAACTATAAATTAATAAAAATAAATCTAAAATAAATTTGTAAAAAAGTTCTCATCGTAAAATATGTGCAGTAAAATCCAAAAATTCTGAAAGTCCCTAAAATTTATTTGGCTTTAAAGAACTTTTCAAAATTTTGACTAAGCTACTTTGGAACCTTTTTTATCTTTAAATATCAATTTATTATTTCCACGAAAACTGTATCAGAACTGTTTTTCGATTATAATTTTTCTCTCTCTCGAAAAAAAAATGTTAAAAACTGAAGTCAAATAAAATCATATCGTATACCGTAATATCATATAAAACTCAGCCTAACAAAAGCTGTTTCAAGGGCTCGTGGCCCTTGACGATTGACCATGCCATAAAGTTATATATGAAGTGTGTGTGTGTGTTGGCTGTGTCAATAGATAGATGATGAGACATATCCATAAAGTATATATAAATATATATATACGTGCTCTATATGTATAGACAGAATGTAACGTATTTCGTTATTGATGTTGTTGCTATTGTTGTCATAGTTGTTGTTGTTGTTGTTGTTTATTCATATGCTAAATTTAACAGTCGGAACGCGCCCAATTCGAAAAGTTTCAATTCCGATTCATAAATATGGCGGGGGCAGCAGCAAATCAAAAGCAATTAAAATGCAAAGCCGCAGAACAGCACAGAAAAAAGGGGCAATAATATTGTTGTTGTTGTTGTTGTTGTTGTTGCTGTAGTTGTTGTTTTGCTGACGTTGATGAGCTTGCCCGCGCCAATGATTTGTGTATTTTATTGAAATGTTGACGTGCTTACTAATCAACGAAACGGTCAGAGTTGGGAAACACAGACATTTTTGATTCTATATTAATCATGCGCTGCAGCAAGTAGCGAGTAGGAGTAGGGCTAGAGGCAGGTGAGGATAGGGCAGGGTAGGGTAGGGTAGGGCATAGCGGTTGCCTACCAAGAACAGCACAGGAAATCGAAAACGAAATGCAACAACAATTAAGTGCTGCCGCATTTGGTGGCAAGCAGTAGCACATATATATATATTGATATATAGTTAAAGAACCGTTGTCAGACGGAGTTCTATATTGGGTTCATTGAGCATTGTGACAGAGCCACAAAAGTTTAATTTATGCCCGCAGTTCTACCTTGGCTATGACACTAGGTAACCGTAAGAGTTCTGTTTACATACGAAACGAAAGTTTTTCATTTGTTTTTTTTTTTTTTTTTTTTTTTTTTTTTTGTGTGTGTAAAAGGGAAATCCCTTTTTTGGGCAACTTTGTTGCCATTTATAAACAAATGCTGCGGCGCAGAGCTTAGAGACAAATAGAAAAAGGGGCTGGGCCGTGCTAAGGCTATGGTTGGGGCTGTCGCTGGGCTTGGCATTGCCGAGGATGGGCTTTTGTTGCTTTGCTTTTGACCCAGAAAAATGAAAATACAATAAGAAAATGTTGCGCCCGCCTTTTGTAAGTGAAATTTTCAGCTAGACGTTGTATGTCTTTGTTGTCAAAAATACAAAAACAAAAGCCCAATACCATTCGATTGGAGAGTGTTGCAAGGCAGCCCAAGATGAGAAGAGAAGTCTGCGTTGGTGTCAGCTCTACGACAAGCCATTAACTCACACAGCCTCCCCAGCCTACCTACCCAGAGTGTGGGCAGCAATAGGCATATAATCGAGCTGATAATGAAACAGGCAAACAAATTGTTGTTTCTAATGGATTGTCAGCAGTGAAAGGCCGCATCAGAAAAAGAGTGTGGTTAGAACTCTTCAAGGGGCCCATCATAAAAAAACAACTTTCAAATTGAGCGATTGCCTAATGCTGAATGGTTGAATGCCATCTATAAAGAGAGCAGCTAGTTGAATTGTAAATATTTATAGAACAGAAATTGTATTAAATTTACATACTATTATCAATTGGATGGGAGAACTCTCTCAATATTTATTACAGACTGTTTTTATTGCCAACTGAAAAGGTAATATTCAAATGAAACAACATTTAAATACAGCGCAAAATAGCTCTATCGTTCGAAACATAATATTCTCTGACGTTGATTGAAAAATAAAAATTTGAAGTTTTTAGAATTTTTAAATTAATTTAAATTTTATATTTTAAATTTGTGAATTTTTTTGGTCATTTTATGACTAATTTTTAAATATTTTTAAACTTAAATAATGTTATATTATTTTTAATGTTTTTTATTTATAAATAAACTCATTGATTTTTTTAAATTTATATTTTTGACTTCTATTATTTTGATATTTTAGGTTTTGTTGAATTTTTTATTTTTTATTGCTTGACTCATTTATAACATTTTTTAACTATATATTTTTATTGACTGATTCACAAAAATTTTTTATTAATATTTATATTTGCTAAAAGGCAATGCAAAGCAAAGCCATAATTTTAATTTTAATTATTCATTTATATTCATTTAGTTTTTTAATTTTGTTTCCATGCAATTAAAATTTATTTCATTAGTATTATATACATTTTAATAGTTTTATAATTTTGTTTATTTACAATTAAAATATATTTTATTAATTTATAAACTTAATCATAATTATCTATTATTATATTTTCAGTTTTTTTTTGCTATGCCTCGAACTTATTCAAAAGAATTTATATTTAAAATCCATTCTTGACACTTAATTTGATTTGAACAAATTTCACACCAGCTACATACTCACACACGCACACACACACAGAGTCACACACAATCGCAGACACAATAATAATTTTCACATTTAACCCAATTTCTAGAGCATGACGCTAATTACTTTTAAATGATATCAAATATTTTTTATTCTATTTTTTTATTATTTATATTTCAGAGATTTACATATTTATTGCTATAATGCTCACCTCCAATGCTGGCAATCACTCGGCCTGCTCCACAAAATTTATATATATATTGAAAGAAATGCCGTTAAATATGTACCAAAAAGATTTACACCTTTTGCCAATCAATTATCACACACACACAGCACACACATAGATAAAGAGAGCGCGAGAGAGAGAGAGGGGTATATATAGACACTCATTACTCATTGGCGGCAATTTCTTGGCTTGAATTTTTGTTTTCTATTTGCCTTGTTGTTGTTGTTTGTTGGTTACGCGACTTTTACGCGCATTTCATAATACAACACGTAATGGCAAATACATTTCTTTTGTTTAAGTTACGAATTTCACAAAACTAACCAAATCTGGCACGCAAAGAATTTTTTACTTTCACGACTTTTGTGTTTTATGGATTCGATTTGCATAAGCAGAAAACGAAACGCGAAACGCAGCATCCACTCCAAGAGTTATATTTCTCTCACATTGATTATGTATATTCTGCTTGTTGCGTATAGCGAGTGGCGACTGTCGACTGTTTACCGAATGCTTTTTGTTTCTTTGCCGAGTGTCTCGCGTGGGCTGCAAATGCAAACGCGCACGCGCACAGTTCTCAGCGACAACGACGACAACGACGACGACGGCGACGACGCGGTTTGACGATTGTGTTATGAACCGGTCGGTGGCTGTGGAGCTAATGAAATGCGAGCTACGGTTCTGAGAGCTGTCGGTTGAGTTGAGTGCCCAGAACAATGCAGTCGGCGTCGCTGTCGCCGTCGACGGCGCAGCTAGCGTACGTTTTTAACAGTGAGTTAACAGCGTGCTGTTAAACCGGTCTCTAGGCAAGACCTTTCTTCACACACACACACAGCAACAGCAACAAAAACTTTGTTTTCGACTCTAATTTCTAAGCAAACGCTGTGCGAGCGATTCTCTGCGATAAGACTCGGACAGTTGTTTAATAGTTTTCTTTCGAATTTTGAGTCGCTGTTTTCTCTGCTTCTTCTTCACTTTCGGGATTTGTTTGCTGAGAAAAACGAACAACTCCCAGCCAGACTCCCAGCTCTAGCTGTTGATTTGTTTTGTTAGCGTCTCTTTGGATTTCATTAACATTTCCATTTTAATTTTTTTTCCCTTATTTTCTTCATTTTTTTTTAGACTCTGTGTCAACCGCTTGGCATCGTAATATTTTGTTGCTGCCCATCATCATCATTGTGCGTGTGAATTTTTATGGTTCATTAAAATTAAAAGCAAGCTCTGAGCTCTCAGCTCTTTGACTCTTTTATTTATAGCCAACGATTGGCATTTAGAATGTGAGTTCTCTTTTTGGGTTGACTGAACGAACGAAACGGCATCACTGACTGTGAGACTCTTTGTTGTTGCTGCCTCTTGCCAATTCGTATGACAATGAGCAGATGAGAGGCATTTAACTGATGTAATAGTTGCGTTCGGCATATGCATATCAACATGTGCATTTATGGATATATATATATATATGTGAGAAGGGTTTTTTTTTGTTTTTTTTTTGGAGAACTCGAGCTCGATCTCGAGCTGGGGCAGCTGTCTGGGCCAATGATTTACGACAAAGTTACTTTAGAATATTCAATCAGAGAACCTTTCAAAACTGCCGCAAGGCCAAAGTTCTGGACTACAGGCCGCATGCATAGCACATGAAATATGAGCGCAAATTATGAACAGACGTCACGTCAAAGGATTAACAAGCAGTAAACCCTCTAACCCAGCGCAGCCCCTCAACCATCAAGGTTCTACAGTCAAAAAGAAAAAGATATAAAAGCACAAAAAAAAAAAAAAATTGTATACCAAATGAATCAAACGTTGAGCCGAAGTTGACTTTGATTTCAAGGAAGTCGTCGACGTCGTCATCGTCCGATCCGCTGATTTGATTTTTATGACTTTGCGCCAAGCCAAGCCAAGCCAAGCAGCTCAACCTGAACCTTTTTTTAAGTTTTATTTTTTATTCGAGCGAAAACGCAGCTCAGCGATTAAAATCTAACAAATTCTTTTCACAGGGCACAGCGGCGGGGCCAGCGCTTCGACGCGTTAAATGGTCAACACCCAAAAGCGCCTGCAGCCCGCGCGCAATGGAAACTCAATTTTAAAATGCAGATTATGTGCGCTGATTAAATATTGTTTTTTAATTTCCATCTGCGTCGCGCAACGCAATCAAAACACAAAATTAAAAATGCACAGCAACAAATGCAGCTCAGGGAAATGCAGCCAGCGTTTGCCTTCTTCAAATGCCACGCACGTAACGCTTAATAATAAAAAAAAAAACTGAATACAAAAAAAAAACATATATTAAATTGAAAAAGAACAAACCAAGCGCAAGTTTGGGTCGCTGTGCGGTCAAGGCGTAGCCAAAGCAGCGCCGCCTATCGAAAGGTTTATGACGGCGACGCGTTCGCCTTTTGACTTGACCGGCAAAACAAGTAGACAAAAGCACAACAGCCAAACGTCAAGTGTGTGTGCGTGTGTGTGTATAGACTAAAGAGTTAATAAGTTAAGCCTAAAGCTGTAGAGGATATATAGGCTTAGGGTATATATTGCTGGGTACATTTAAAGAGCTTCGACAGGTTAAAATTTTATTAAAAATTTAATGATTAATATACCAATTGTATTAAAAATATTAAAATTAATTTATATTAATTTTAATATTTTTAATACAACAAAATAAATTTTACTAAAAATATAAAATTTAATATAATAATTAATTATTAAAAAAAAAAAATAAAATGATTAAAAATATAATAAATAATTATAAATAATAATAATTAAAAATAATAATAATATAATAAATAATAATTAATTATTATATTTTTAATAAAATTATGATCAATATAATTAGTATATTTTAAACAAAATTTATAGAGTTATTACCTATTTTAAATAATGGGCCTATCAATATACAGCGTTTGAAATATTCAATTATATATATATAGGCAAACTATATCTGAAATTTATATATCTTGCACATATATCTTGTCTTTGTTGAATATTTCATTCAAACATTCTGTAAATATATTCTTTATATTCATATATTTACATAAGTCATCTACTTTTCGATCTTCTCTCTCTACTCCCTTATTCCCACTCACTTCGTAGTCTCTGCTTTATATATTGCATAATGCATGTTCAAGCCTTATCACACGCAAGTTCGTTGCCTAAGTCTTTCGTTTCAGCCGACGCCTGTGCCTTATCAAATTTGTGGAAATCGCGCATATAACGGTGTGTCAGCTGCATATATACTATATATTTACTGAGTGTGTTGTTTTTTTTGTTTTTTTTTTTTTTTTTTTTTTTTTATCAGGAAACTGTTTGTCGGCTTAAAGATTTGCATAAGCCACACACTCGCCCCTTTGTGCGTGTGCCAATTCTTGGCTGCTGCCCACACCAGCGGCTCATCCATAACTCAACGCTATATGCAAATGAGCTGCAATTGGAGCTCTGGCTGCAGCAGGGGCTGACTCTTCAAATTAGCTGAGGCTGGCTTGCACTTTTTCTGTGCTTTGGTCGTTTTTTGTGCTGCCTTTCTTTGGAAAGCGCTTTGATTGATTGTCTTGGCCATGGTTATGGCGGCAGCACAGCGACGCACGTGTGTGTGAGTGTGCTTGTAGCATATGCGGGCTTTGCCTGCCTGGTGCGGGCCTAACCTTTTGCACTGCACTCGCTGTCGCTGTCTCTTTGTGTGTGTGTGTGTGTGTGCGTCTTGTTGTGCTTTGTGCTTTATTTTTGTGTCTTGACTTTGACGCTTTGTTTCCTGCACAACATTTTACGCTTAATTTGGCTTTGATTGATGTTTTAGGCTTGACTCATACACACTCAACGAAAATTAGTTACGTTGTTGTTGTTGTTGCTGTCGCTGTAGTTTTCACGCGGTTCAGTGAACTTCAGTGGAATTTGCGTCGCAGCGGGTGTTGCCAACTGTTTGTGCAGCCCTCGTAATTTTCATATCATATGCCATCAAATTTGGAGTCGCTTCAAGTTGCAACATTCGCATTCCTTGACTTTAAACACTTTGACCCACTTTGGTATTGTTTGTGCGGGTTCTTCGGGCGTTGCTGCCGCTGCTGCCGCTGCTGCTGTTGGCTCATTGCGATTTGGACACTTTCCAAGCGCACAGGTTGGCAAGCAATTAATTACATTGCCAAGTTGTACGTGGCCACAATGAGATTGTTAACAGCTCAGTCAATCAATCAATCAATCACTCACTCACTCACTCACTCAGTCAAACAGTCAATGGCCTCCAATCTTGGGCTGTTCCCAGTTCTATGGAAAGTTCTACGTTTCTCAAATCGTTTTTCTAGCTGTCATGTCGGCGCTCCAGGTGCCATTATTTATTATTTGAAACTGTTCTCCTGTGCTAGCGTCTTCGTTGCTTCGTTTGTATTTGGCGCGACAAACGTTGGCCTCACCAATTAGGACACGAAAACGCAAACATTTTTCATTTTGGAACTTTCCGTTTGCCAATTTGGCTTTCATTTTCATAGCGCGCATTTGCCCTCGACGGTGGAAAGTTCTCATGTACCCTTAATGGGTACCACGGCTGTCGTCGCTCCAGCAGCTAACAATGCCATGCTCCCATAACAAGGACAGCTCGTTCCCCGAACCAGAGGCATTCAAATTGCGAGCAAAGTCAAAGTCAAAGCAACTGCCACTGCCACTGCCACTGCCACTGGCATTGGCATTGGCACCGACTATGGCTGCATCCGCATCCTAAAAAACAATAAGCAAGGGCAGTCGAAATCGAGAGAATCCATGCAGACAGACAAACAAACAGCCAACCGAGCGCTGAGCGAAACGACTTTTGCAGCATCACGTTTCACGAATTCGCGGCAGAACACGTCCCTGTTCCTGGGCGCATTAAATGCAAACAGCCATAACAACCGGCAGACCCTAACCCAAAAGCAAAAGCAATGGCAAGCCGAAAAAATTGAAATAAACAACTGCGCGGACAATAAGTAAAAGTTTGCTACAGTTGCAACAACTCTTAGATGCACAGCACGCTCGGCGCTGCACTAATCTTTGCAGCGTATGCACTGAGATGCGCGGCATCATTCCCGTTCTCATTCTCATTCTCGTTCTCATTCTCATTCTCATTCTCATTGTTTGCCAGAGCATCCTCCTCCCTCTGGCTATTGCCATCCATTGTAACGACATCAACACCAACACCACCAGGGGGAGCATCAACAAACCACCTTCTGGCCTGCTGCACCACCCGCTGCACGCTGCACGCGGCACGTTCGCAGCCAGCCAGAAATATGGAGAGAAAATTGCCATGGACTTCAGCCACTCGCCACATAGTGCATCGATTTCTAGCTAGCTATTGGCCAGAGCCAATCTTCGCATGGAAGAGTATCAAGAGCTTAACCACGGATTTAATATGGAGCCAGGAAAGCGCCAGATTCAATATGCTTTCGCACTTTATTTGCTCAAATTTAGCTTGAATAAAGTTAGATTTTTATTTGACTATTGAGCAGAGCTAGGATTGGTAGGGCTTAGCCTTAGACGGAGTATTGAGTGAAGATAGAATAAAGAGTTGCGAGATTTTGTCTATTTGCTGAAAAATTAGCTTGAAAAAAATGAATTTGGAAAGGCCTGCAATCTATATGATATTTGTATATGTAATTGATGTATATTATTATTGTAATATATATAGATTTATTAAAAAAGCCTTTTCCCTTTAAATTGTGTTTTCATATAAAAGGAAGTGTTGCACTTGATGAAAATTTTGCTCGATTTAGAAAAGCTTGCAATAATATATTAGAAATATATTTTGAATTAATAATTTTAATTAAATTAACTTAAAATATATATTAAATATCTTAAGTTAATTTAAAAAATTTTAAAAATATTATATTAAATGTGTATAATATTTTTAAAATATATTTTGAATAAATTTTATATATATTTTTACTAATATTTAATTTAAAAAAAAAATTTGCCAATTTAAAATAAATTATTTGTTTTAATATTTAAGCAGTATTCATATTGTTATTCATTTTTATAATTTGAATTTTGAATTTTGTCTTTATATTTAATGAATTACATTTTTTTTGCTATGTTTATTATATTTATATTTATAATAATAATATAAAGGAAGTATATTGAAAAAACAATATCTATATAAAATCGCTTCAGCTGCCATTGCTGCTCTTTAATATTTCGCTAAAGTTCAGTTTACTCCATTCACATTTCGCTTTTTTATGCAATCAGCGATAAGCGTGTATTTTCCGCAGAGTATATGCTGATGGCATAAGGCTTGACTCATCCTTTATCTGAACTTTTTAATCATGTGCCAGCCCGCTGCTGACTGCCGCATAAAGTGAAAATGTGCTTTCCTTATTTCTCGTATTTTTCGTATTTTTCGTTTTTTTTCGGCTGACATTTTGGCATCTTGTGCAGTTATTCAGTGCCTTTTGGCTTGCGCTAATTTATCACTTGCCATTGCCATGTTGGCCACGTGATGCATGTGGGCTTATAGCTACTGTTGCCGATGCGCCTGCTGCTGCTGCTGCTGCGGTTGTTGCTGAAGTTGCATTGAACTTATCGAAACCGCACAATCAGCACAAGGCACAATAACTGAAAAGGCAACTGCAATGCACTGCTGATGATTCTCAGGTTGCTGCTGCTGCTGCTGCTGCGGATGCGGCTGACTTGCTGCAGTTACAATTTCAAAACAAATAAATTCATGCTGCAGGCTAAAAAGGGCAGCCCCATTCGTTGAGCCGCAGACACTGAGAACAGCAAACTGTAACTGAGACTGCAGTTTGCTGTTGCTGTTGCCTCAGCCAGAGAGCCCTAAGCAAACAAATCAAGGAGCAGCTCAGCCAGCCAGCGAGCAACAACGACGACGACGACGACGACGACGCTGAGGAAACATGAAGTTGCATTTCGCCTGGAAAAAAATGCATTCAGGCTTGACTTCAATTGTTCTGCTGCTCCCACCACTGCTGCGGCTGCTGCTGCTCCTGTTGCCATTTAACACGAGAAAAAAAACAGCAGCAATTATTGCTAGCTACACACACACACACACACACACACACAGTCTTAGCTGCCCTGCGGTGCTAGTTTTTGTGCTCATTTCAGCAACGGCGGCTACAATAATAATCCTCAAACGCCCACCGTTCGCTATTTTTTTTTTTGTCCAGCCTAGCACAGGGGGCTGGACCTCATTTGCATGCAGCTTGCTGGCCGTGGCCATGTCGTGTTCATGTGCGGCTTCATTTGCTTATGCAGCTGCTGTGGCTGCGGCTCAGCACTTTGCTCTTGATTTCAGTTGCTGTTTTCGATTCCGATGCAGACCAGCCATATCCATCCATATGCATGCCTCGATTTCGATTTCGATTTCAATTTCATTTCTAGGACTTTGCATAGTTGCTGCTGCTGCTGCTGCCGCTGTTGTGGTTGCTGCTGCTGTTGCTGCTGCTACTCAACCTCTCGCTGCTGCTGCTTTCATAAAAGTTAAGAGCAGCTTTTGCTTGCTGCTTTTTGTTGCTGTTGTCATTGTTGAGCGTCTTTTGTTCTATTGTCAACAATTTTTTGGTCTTTTGTTTTTAGTCTTGTGCATAGGGCCATGCCCACATTTTACCTGACTGCCTGCGCTGCCCTCTGCCTCTGCCCCTGCCAGCGTCTCGTTTGTTTATCTAGCAAAACTTTCGTTCTTTGCATATTGTTTGGTTTGTCTGCTCTGTCAACTTGTTTAACTTGTCACAAATGTTAGTTTGCTGTTGTTGTAGCAGCTGCTGCTGCCGGCATTTACAGTTAAAGGGTTTAGCCAAAAATATATAGAAAGAATATTGACAGAGAAAGAGAGAGAGAGGTAAAGAAAGGGGTAGAGAGAGCCAGCTAAAGCTCATAAATTTTACCTTGAAGCCATGGCTGGGCAAGGTCATGGCTTCTAGCCAAAACACACAAATAAGGCAATGGCCATTTGGGCCAAAAACAATGATGCAACAAATTCGATTGGCTTGACTCTGCCTCAGCTCCAGCTGCCTTGTGCTACGTCTGGCGTAATTTAATAAAACGTTTAAGCGATTAGATACGTTTGTATGCACTAAAATGTAACCATTAGATATGCTATCTACACACACACACACACACACACACATACACACACACACCGTGCAGACACAACAAAACAAGTGCAGCTCCCATTTGGCAGCAGCTGCTGCACTTGCTGGGCCAAAACGCTAACGAGCCTTTGGCCACGCTCTCCAGCTTCAGTCTGCCTTCATCTGTTTCGAGCTCCTGCCTCCGCCGGCTGCTCGACTATGCATGGAGTGTGGACCATGCTTTTGGGATCCGTGTCGAGACGACGCTCCCTTTTACTTGATGCTGTTTTTACTTTTGCTGCCGGCTGCTGACTGCCTGCCTGCCTGCCTGCCTGATGCCTCTGCCTCTGCCCCTGTTGCCTCCTCTTGTGCCGCTTGGTCATGGTAAATCTGCGCTGCCAATCGCTAAAATTATTGCGCTCAATCTTTGTTATTAGATTAACTTCTATTTTGTTTTCCTATTTGACTTTGCCATAAAAACGAATCGCGCTGAACCTTTAGCCATACACTTACCTAACCCAAAGGGCAGCTCGATTCACTTCAATTATTTGGAGTTTCCATTTGGAATTTCATACATTTTATTTAATTTTTAAATATATCAAATTTTGAGCTTGTCTTTAATTAGAATTTGTTATATAAACAAATGTTGTTCTTATGTTTTTAATATAATTCATAACTGTATTTTATTTACTATTTTTATTTATTTAATTTTGTTTATTATATATATATTATTTTTTTTATATTTTATTTTCTATTTTCTAATTTTGTATTTATTTTACTAATTTTATTTTTGTATATATATTTTATTTATTGTTTTATATTCATTAATTTATTATTTTATTATACAAAATTCATAAAATTTGTATATATATCTTTATATATCCATATCGAAATATATTTATTGTGTGTACATCTCTTCAGTTCAATTTCAATTCCAATTCATTTAACTATTAGTCACAGCCTTGTTATAAAATCTTTATATAGCAAAATCTAATTGAAGGCCTGCAGCATGAGCAGCAACAAAATTTATTTCTGCTTTGTTTCGATTTTCAGTAAAAGGATAAAAACGAACTCAAGGGCATTTGAGCTTCGGTTTGGCTTAACTGTGGCCAATTTTCTTGTTATCTGTTGCTGCCGCTTCTGCTGTTACAGTTGCTGTTGTTGCTATTGTTGTTGTTGCTGTTGCCCATTTGAAAACTGAAAGTGCGCCTGGTCAAGCTGGGCTTAGTCAATGGCATTAGGCAATGCTGCATTAGCTATGCTCGCCTGCCATTCGGTTTTGGCTTCATTTGTTTTTACGGCCAGCATTTTGTTAGACGTTGCAATCCAGCAGATGCACTCAGCACTGCACTGCACTGCACTGCACAGCAATGAGTTTTGCCTGTTTTTGGGCTGGCTAAATTGGTTTTGTGTTGTGCTGCCATGTTGCTGGCGCATCAATTGAACAGCAAACAGCAATTGGCAACCTGCTGCAAGTGCTGCAACTGCTGTATGCTGTAACCACGGCTCGATTGTCGTCTATTCTACATAGCTGAGTTTTAGAAAGGCACACAACTTTCCTTGCACCATGATGCGGTCATAGACCGATCCGATCCGATGCGACGCGGCAACATTTCTTTTCTCAACTTTCGCTCGCTCAACGTTTGTTAATAATGATGTTGCCAGCAGCTGCTGCCAGCTCTATATTGTGTTATGCAATTGGAGTAGAGACTGATTCTAATAGAGTGACAGAGAGCGAGAGAGAGAGAGAGAGAGAGGACAGACACTCAATCAGTGTCGCCTCTAAAATCGTTTAATGAGTGGCTTTTATGTTCGCAGCACACACACAACACAGATCAGTCTTAATACTCATTAAAGCTGGTCGTATTTATGCATGCAGCATTAATGAGGGAGTTTCACAAGTGGGCAACAACAGCTCCAGCTCGACCGACCTCTGTGACAAGTGCGGCGTAATTGAAAGAAATTAAAAAAGGGAGGGAAAAAAAAATAAATAAAACAAAAATTAAGAAGTGGAAGAAAAAAACTCTACAACAGTTGAACGGCAACAGCAACAGCTTTGCAGACATATCAAATGATGATGATAATGTGCCACGGAAATGGGTTAAGCTGCTTAAATGTTCTGCCCCAGCCACAGCTCCAGCTACGATGCCGACAACGACTCTGACTACGACTGCGACAGCCACTTCGCGGCAACTCCTGCTGCCCTGCCTCGTTCGGCTACGCAGGTTTTCTTTACAAAATCATTTTTGTACGTGAGTTGCGCTAAAGTTGAATTTTTTTTATTTATTTTTATTTTTATTTTTTGCCAAGCTTGATGTTGTTGTTCGAGTTGTTGCTGCTCTTTAAATGCATTTAAATGCGCACGCATCAAAATAAAATTGGCCGCAATTAAAGCAGAGAAAGTGAATACTCTGCGCAGATATATCTGAGCAGACATTTCACACTACACACACTACACACACTACACACACTACACACACACTACACACACACTATACAGACTCTACACACATCTCATCTAAAGTGTTACAACTGGCAGTAAGTGCGGTCCATTTGTAGCTTTTACTCACGTGCCGCAATTCTAGTTTTTTTTTCGGGTTTTTATGAGGTCGCTCGCTCGCTCTTACCTGTAAAAGATAAAGAAAAAACAGATGGAAAACTTTAGATAAAACTTTAGGCCACACACTTACGTGCAATTTGCGTAAGCAATAAAAAGAGTTAACAAAAAATTAAATTTAAAACAATTAAATTAATAATAATCATAATTTTTTATGTCGGTTTTTTTGTTGTTGGGGTTTAAATGTTTTTATTAAGTGACAATTGGACAACTTGTTTTTTGGGCCAATTAAAAGGCATAGGAAAACATGGCTAACTAACTGGGCTATGCCATGTGCGTTGTCCGTTGGATAAGTGTTACAATGTGCTACATGAATGAGGTTTCTAAACTAGCACAAAGTGAATATGGCTTAAGAATTTAGCATAGCGAGATGAAGTTATTGATGTTGAAATATGTTTTAAAAATAAGATTAAGGTTTTTATAGTACCATATGAAAGTATATAGATACTCAGTTATCTTTAGCTATTCATATAAAAATTTTCATAGCATTTGAGCTGCTTATAGTAAATTTTCAGCCTGGCTAAAAATGAGTGCATGGTATTCACAAGTCAGGTAAACTTTGTTATATTATTTTGTTATTTTTAATCAATAACGACTCACGGTAGAGCTGCTTACAGGATGTCTATGCGTCAAGCAATACATACACTTGTAGCCAATATTGATCTTTATAAAAGCAACGTACAGGGTATCTATTAAACCAAGAATTCATTGGTATATAGTTAATATGAAACAAAGTTTGATATATTACAGGGTATCTGCTAGTCGAAACCTTTATTCCATATAAACAAACTAATTATAGATTGCACATTATATTTATATACAAATAGGGACTATTCCTGGAGAAACTCAATCAATTAAATGTCTACTCAATTTAGTGTCAACAGCGGTCGACAGGTGGCGCATATCAATTATCAATTTGCAATTTTCCAATCAACAACCAACAAAAAAAAAATACACAAGGCATACGAAATGCTAAGTAAAACAAGTTTTGTGGCATTTAATTTGTATGAAAATGGACTTGGCCCGGACATCTTCAAGAAGGCCTAGACATTGGCCACAGCAACTTGCCGGCGGCTTAATGAAAAATTGGCGCCTGCTGCAGCAACGTTTGCCTGCCAACTCCTCCCACCCCTTACTCCATGCGCCGCTTAATGCTGTCGTCAAGTGTATTAAATTGAAAATTTAATTAAAGAAGTTTGCGCCGGTCGCGTCTTGGCCAAGAGTAATACAGCTGTCTCAGCTGGCATAAAATTAGCCAAACAAAAGCTTATTGAACTCAAGAGCAACATTTGCGCCCCAACCGATTCATGGTCGAGACAAGAGAAAAAAAAAAAAACTGAAATCAACGCAAATCGCTGTCAATAATGGCCAAAAAGAAAAACCGGACGGTTGTGGCAACACAGCAAAAGGCTTAATTTGTAGCCAAGTTAAGTTATATTCACACGCTTTTTGATACCAATTGCAAACAATTGCCCTACGTCAACACGTCTGCCACAGCCCCAGCCCCAGCTACAGCTACAGCTACAGCTCCAGTCACGCTTAGGCAGTTTTGTCAAAATACAAAAATTGGCCAAAAGGCGACAAAGCGGGCAAGAAAACAACAGACAGACATACACAGAGACAAGGCTGTTGGCAGCTAATAATGAAACTAAGTTGGTAATAAAGCCGGCCTAAGCCAAGCAACTTGGGTGTGCTTTATATGATGTTTGCCTATCAAGGACTGATTGTACTGCTGAGAGTCATATTGAGGGGAATGAACGACTTGAAGATGCCTTAAATATGTTTTGCTTTTGCCTTGGCTGAAATCATTGAGAACTTATGATGCTCCCAGAGTAACATGCGTAAATGTATTCATATATGGACAATATATAGAAACAGAATTCAGAGAGAGAGAGAGAGAGAGAGAGAAGTTGTAAGAATAAAAGTGAGTGATTTCTAGAAATATAGAGCAAAGGAGAGAGAATGATAGAGATTGAACGACTAGGAGCTGCTTTAACTCTCAATTAAAATGAGAGTTTGTAAATAAATGTTGGAAATGACTCTCAGCCAACATGCCCAGCAGAGAGTGAACGACTAAAATATACCCTGACCATTCTATCTTTCTTCTGTTTTCAGAAAAATATGGCTAAATCTATTCAGGTCCTCAACGTGGAGAAATGCATGAAGAGAACAAGCCATAGATAATTTTGCTTAATCATAAGATTATATAAATTTTGTTTAAAAATATATTTTCTATATAAAACTAGTCTCTATTCTGTATAAAAATAAAGAGCTTGACGTAGTAAGAACTGGTTATTTAAATCTGATTGGATTCGATATTAATGCCCAACTAACTATACTCTGCCCTCAGACAAAACACGATATAGAAGCATATAGAAATAGTAACTGTTTCTATAGGTAAAGGGGCAAGCCCGACTACAAGATACCTAATACAAGCTGGTTTCATTGTGGCTGCAGCATAAGAAATGTAGTGTCCTCACTAGCTACCTCTGCATCTGTCTATATCTCCCTTCTCCCCTTCTCTGTTTCTCTTTCTACCTCTTCTTTAGACATTCATAAATCACATATGTTTTATGCCTACTTTTGCCATTTACATACCCTTTTGCAAGCCATAAGTTCAAGGGTATAACAACTCAGCCTTAAGTGCAGGTTCTAAAACATAATTAAGACCATGGCTAAGACCCGCAGCACCAACACGCACACACACACATACACAGAGCTAACTCTTTTGCAGCTTATTACCAGCTCATGAGTTTTTTTTGGCTAGCCAAAAATGTTCAATAAACTATCAACAGCTGTCAGTTGTTGCCGGTTGCCGTTGCTGCTTTAAGTCTGGCCCCAAACAAACTATTATGTCTTTGGGTTGTCTTGGCTCAGGCCGTTTGTTTGTTGACTTGTTGCCATTAAGTTAAATGACATAAGCATAAAGATTTACGCCGCCTGAAAACGACCAGAAATCAAACGCTGTCAGCCAAAGTGTCAAATTTGTAATGAGCCACAGCAACAACGGCAACAACAATTGAAACGTGGCAGAGAACTCAGCCTGCTGCCACGCCCGTTTACTCTGCCTGAGTGTGTGTGTCTCTCTGTGAGCTTTTTGTTTGAAATCGCTTTTGATTAAAGAAGTTGTCAACCCATAGCCAACAAAAGCCGCTTGATAATTGCGCGTGGGCGCCCCCTCTTCAGTCGAAGCATTATTAAATACATCTCGATCGCATTTATTGTGCGCTCTGGCAATTTGCATAGAGCCCGGAGCTGAGGTCGGGGCTGGGCCAGGCTAGGCTAGCCTTGAGCTGTGTTTGAGACTTGTGTATTATTGTAAACTCTTTAAAGTCTCTTATTAAAGCACAAAGGCAGCTGGCAACGACCTTGCCCAGCCATAGAAAAGTTTCGATTTGTGAATTGCACACTCTCAAGCACACACACAGTGTGAGACGGCAATGGCTTAAACAAATTGCAGCGCTATAATTAATAATTTCTCTTTAAATTCGGTACTTGTGGAAAAGTGGGCGTTGTTGTTGCCCACGCGCAAGCGAAATATGATGGCTGGAAAAAATAACAGGGAAGCAATTATCTTGATGTCGTCAAAAGCCATCGGCATCAGGCATCAAGCCATCAAGCTATCATCAGCATCGTTCACAGCATCGTGAATGCACTTCCACTTAATGAGAGGCAACACACACACACACATATACACTCACACACACACATCGCTAGTTGAGCAAAAAAAACTTTCATTTGTTTCGCTTACTCAACATAATGAAAAACTGCGATAAAACCAACATTGAAACAAAAAACGGGAAGGTTAGTAAATGAACGAATATTTAATGCCCTGGAGAAATTAAGTATGATGAAACTATGAAAATTTGTTGTGTGCAAAGCTGAGTAGAATATATTATCAAAATGTTTCAATATTGATGGTAGTTAGTTAGAAAATTAATTTTATGTATTTATGAAATACTTAAATATTATATAAGATATACTAAATGTTGAATATAAAAAACTAAATATTGTATATTTAATACTAAGTATTTTGTAATAAATACTAAATATCACGCAAGTGTAAATTCAAAATGAATACGTGCAAAATACTAAAATACTTAAAAATTATTATAGAAAATACTAAATAATAAATATGAAATAATAAATACTATATACGAATATATAATAATATAAAATACTAAATACTATATATGAAATACTAAATAGTATGTAAAAAATACTAAATACCCCATAATGAAATAAATACCACATACTATATATATATACGAATAATATTTAACCGATTTCCGAACTCTTCACATAGTATTCAATTCCTTCACTCTTCAACACTCAACTTCAACGCCCACTTAGCGCCCCTGTATATTTAAATATTTTTCAGCATCCTGTTAGGGTATTTTAAGTGCTTAATATGTATGTATATATGTATATACATATTTTTTATATATATAGGTTGTGCCTGATTTTGCGCTTGTTAAATGGGCGTGGGCCGTGCGGCAGCTATTGATGCCCGCTGCTGCTCCATCTCCCACCACGCGCCCTTTCCTGCGACCAGCGCGCCGTTTGGCGTAGGCGTCAGCAGTGGAGCGCCTGAATTGCATTTGTGATTAGCTGGCATTGATAAGCACGTCAGCTTGAGCCGTGCCCAGGCTTTGATCTATCATATGCAAGTGGGCTGGCTGGATTTAATGCTTCGCTTTGATTTCCGCTTTGCGTTAGACATTTACCAGCTGCAGCAGCAGCAGCAGCAGCAGCAGCTTTTGGGCCAATGATGAAGACAAATGTTAAGTGCGCGACATTTTCACTGTCAATTAGCGCCTAGGCTGGGGCTAAATTGCAGCTGCTGTTGTTGTTGCAGTTGTTGCTGATGTTGCTGACAGTTAAATAACGCAAACGTGCCGAGTTGCAATTGCTTGTTGCTGCTGCTGTTGTTGTTATTGTGCCGCCAAGCACGTAACTCAATAACGCGCACATTCTAACAGCAGCAACAACAGCAGCAGCAGCAACAAGAACAACAACAATTAAGCTAACAATGTACCACACACAAGTAAAAGTTGTTGTTAGTGTCGACTCGACTCGACTCGACATAATGAAAATCTGCGCGCTTGCCCTGCATGCCACAATGTGCCTGCCTCTAGACCATGGCCCTGCACCTGCCCCTGTTCCAGCCTCCTGATGCTGCTGTGCAACAAAGTGCAAATGCTCTGCGCTCAGTACCCCCCTGCCGCTCCCCATTGAGGGAAATTGTCTAATGAAAAGCTGCTGTCGACACAAACGAAGCGTAGCCGTAGCTTGAAGTGTAAAAAAAGTAAAAAAAAAAAAAATTACAAAAAGCGCCATCGATTAAGCCTTAAATACTTTAAGGCTGCTGCATGAGAGCGAGCTGAAGCGGCAGCAACTATTGTTGTTGCGGCGCCAGCAATGTGTTGTGATGAAAGGCTTTCATCTGCCAGCAGCAGCAGCAGCTAAATATATCAGCTTATCAATACCCTGGAAAGGATGAGAGCTGTGTAAAAATTAAGCACAATTCAAATTAAGTTTTTGGCCAATATTTGCTCAACTCTTTCCAGCTCGGTTGCACCTCTTATACATATTTCAGACTCGTAATATTATAATTATATTATACACCCAAAACTACAGGGTATTAAGTGAAAGCCTTTGCTGTTTGTTCTTGAATTTCATTCTGTTTTTTTTTTTTTTTTTTTTTTTGCCATTTTCTTCAAACACATTGCTGATGGCTTCATTATGACAGCTTAAATTATTGGTGTAGCTGCTGCCTGCTGCCTGCTGCTGCTGCTACCAATAATAATAATAATGATGCTGATGATGATGTTGCTGCTGATCGTAATGATGATGATGGGGCAACGTTTTTGGTTAACTGAAACCAAGCAGAAGGCCGCCACAAGCCCAAAATGAAAACGCTTAATGGCCTGTTTGGCTGGCAGCTGCCAAGTGTTAATTATATGGTCAGCAGCTCAATTGCAGCTCCAATTGCGGCTGCGCCCAAAAAAAAAAAAAAAAAAATACCTAAAAAAAAAGAACAGCTATCAACAGAGCTTTATTTGTATGCAAGGCCGCAGCCGCGCCTGCCGCAGCCACAGCGACTGTCCGTTTTTGCTTCCGCTCTCCCAACTCAGTCCCTATCTCTGACACTCACCATGTCCCTCTCCCTGTACTTGACTCTCTGTATCTGCCCAGGCCTCTGCTCTTGCTCGTCTTGTCCCTACTTCTGCCACTATCTATACCTCTTACCCCTTCTCTAAGACCAACACATATGTCTTTGAGCCTCTCTTCCTCTCATTGCTTATGTTTCGTCCCCTGCCTATGGCTTTGCCCTTATCGCTTTCCTTGCCCCGAGCCAACCCCTGCCTTTACGTTTGTCCCCATCTCCACCTTCCCTACCCCTGGCACTGTTATCCCTCTCCTCTGACTCAAGCCTATATCTCTCTATGAGCTCTGCCCATGCATTTACCCTAACCCTACCCCTGTCTCTGCCTCTGTCCCTGTCTCTACCCCTGCTTCTATCACTTCCCAACCACAGCCTATGCCTCTGATCTCTAGCTCCCTCTCTCCAGCTTCTGTTTTTGACTTAACTTTATTATTTACCCCAGTACCTACCTCTTTCCCATTCCCCTCTCTTCTAACACTATCCCTACTTCTACCCCTATTCCTACCTCTACCCAAACTCTCCCTTTCACCCTATCTCTCCCTGTCATTACCTCTTCATCCCCACCTATCGCCATTCCTATTCCAACCTCTACCCTAACGCTACCTCTATCCCTATCTCTACCCATTCCTCTACCTCTACTCCTACCCTCTTAGCTTTCTCTGCCAAATTTCTTGGCTTGACAACCAAATGACCAAAATTCTTGGCGTGAAATCATTTTGGCAAAGTCTCAAAACTATAATTATTTCCATATTTGAGGCAAGCCTAACTTATGCTAATGTTTTTGTTTTCTGCTCTCTATTGTGAATGAGTTAGAGGCAGGAAACGCAGGCAGCTTTATAGAGCTCTATATATTATGGCATTGTCTGCAACTAGCTGCATTTGGACAACTCGCAGTTCAATGTACGACAAACGGCTGCCAGTTGCGAGTCGTCATCTCTCGCTGCAGCAAATAAATTGATTGATTTATGCCAAGAGCTTGGCACCGCCACAGCCACAGGCACAGGCACAGGCACAGCGCAAGGCGATCTTCAGCCTGGTCATGCTTTAGTTTTTTACTATTCTGTATTTTTAGTTGTTTTTCAGTTGTTGTTGCTTTTAATTATGGGCGTGCAACTCTTAAAGCCAAAAAGACCCACTGCCAGCCATTAGCAATTTTAATTTATTTATGTATGCGCCACAGAGTTCGACTTTTCGATGCAGCAGCAGCCGTAGCAGCAGCTCCACTCATGTATCTCGAGTCATGTAGCATACGAATGTTTGCATAAATTAATTTCAAATGCACAAACATGAACTAGAGAGAACACCATATGCAATGCCCGGCCATCAAGAACAACAGGCCAGGCCTTGTCTGAGCCTCTGCTCTGGTTCAACTTCAGTCAGTCAGTTGCACAGCTGCCTCAGCTCAGTTGCTTCAGTTGATTTGATTTAAATTGCATTTCATGTCAAATTTCTGGCTAATTAAGTGTGGCAAATTTGCAGTTAACATGCACTTGGCCATCACAGCACAAATGCTTTATGTCTTCAACAATCGCAATAAGTCAAAGTCAAATGGCAAATTGCGAGTTGCCAAATTGCCAAATTTTTGGCGGCTCAACGAATCAAAAGAAAAACATGATTTAATAAAATGAATCATAAGAGAATGAGTGAATGAGTGAATGGGCATATATGATATGGCGAGCAGTTTGTAACTGAGGGAGGAATATTATTAGAGTATATAAGCTGAAACAGGATTTTATTATTAAGGATTTTATCTTTAAGCTAGATAGCTGAGAAATCTTGGAATATTATATTAATCGTGATAATAAATAATAATAATAAATTTAATAATTTTAAATTTAATATTTGGCAAAAAAATGAAAGATTTTGAGTTGTGAATGGATTCAAGCTTTTCTATAGATAGCCGCATTGCCCACGCATTGTGCTTCCACCCTGAAGAGTATTCAAACTTCAGTTGAACTTTCTTAACTTTTTCCCGCATTTATGCTCGCTGCTTCTTCAGTGCTTTTTAACACCTTTTGTTATATGCCTGTTTTATATTGATAATTAAAATATAAATTAAGCAAGACGTTTATGTAAACAACACAACATTGTTCGCTTTTGTTGTTCGCTTGTTTGTTTATTGTTAAATTGCTGAACAACCTTGAACTGTGGCTAGTTTGTTTGTTTATTCTCTCTGGCTTTTTATGCATCCACTAAATATGTGATGAGCATTTCATCTAAGAATTATGATGCCAACAGATTCTGAATGAATATTTAATGAGGCTGTGTCTCAGGCACAGTCACCTCTTATGGCTTTGGCTTTATTGATCAATTTGCATGTTGATTGTTTTTTCTTACTTAATTTTATTTAAATTGATCTGCAGTCACGTTTCAATTAAATTGTAATTTATATTGCAGCTGGGGCAAGACAAAAAAAAAAAAATAAAAAAAAAAAATAGAAATGCATTCAAAATGATAAAATATTTCGTGTTTTGTAGCATTCAATTAGAAACGCATTCATTACACACTCAATTTGAATGATTCGAATGTTGAATGCGTGTCATTTGCATTGTGCGCATATTTCCTGTAGCCAAACAACTTTCCAATGGAGTTTTCTTTTGTCTCTGCGTGCGAGCTAATTGCGACACCTAGGCATAATCAATTATGCCATACCCTAATGCTCTGATGGGGCACTCAATCTTCATTGCATTTGCTTCGACTGCCACGCCCCGAAATGCCAATTGCATTGACAACGACTCTTAACTGATTTTGTCTATAGATGCCCAATTGTGTAGCTGTCTCTGCCAATGTGTCGGAATGTATCGGTTTGGATTTTTATCTGATTTGCTTTCTGTTTCTATAAAGACAACATTTCGATACCCTGGACTTTATGGAAAATGGGTATATTGGCTTTTTGGATTGTACGTTCAAAATGCAGAGGGAGATGTGGTAATAAATTCATTTTAGATTGAGTAGATCGGAATAAGTTAATGTACTGGTCAGTACCTATATCTTATTCCGATCTACTCAATCTAAAATTAATCTATTGCATGTCAAAATCACGAGCACTTTTAGAGTCTACTAGTTGATATTTTATATGCATTTTCTTGTATATCTTTCTCAGTAATATAGTAACATTTTTGTTTAATATCTCATTTAATTTCCTAGTTATCGATAATAATCGATAATTATAAATGATAAAAACCTAATAATTGGTGTATCAATTATAATTATAATTATTTCTTGGAATTAATAATGAGGTTAAAAAAGCCTACAATGTTAGTAGAATTTTCGCAACCAGACGGTGCAGCATGTACGGTATCACCCAGTCGAGCACGCCCAGCTAAGGCAAATCTACTTGCTGTGAATACATTATTATTTATATTACTGTTGCTTCTATTAGCTTGAATTATGTAGTTAGATGAAGTCTTTAGCGACCGATGAGCATTGATGACCTCATTGACCTTGCCTTGGCATTGGCATTGACCAGTCACCTTTTTATCGTGTACTTACAGCATTACTTATAAAACCTTTATACAATTATGTGCATTAAAAAAACAAGCTTGTTTGGAAGTTTGTTTTAATGTCTATTTGAAAATTATATAGCGCCAGTTCTGTAATAGTTACAACAACAGCAACAATAAGTTAGATGAGTGTGTCTGGTAATTAAGTGCCAAGTGCTCGATTAGATAATTGTCTGCTGCCTGGAAGTACTCAACGATCTTGGCAATCTTCGCATTCTATCTTCAATCTATGTTCAGCATTTAAAACCTGCCATCTACAAGCACTCTTAAACATGTTTTTCCGACTTCTAGCCCTACTCCTCTCCTTCAATCTTCTCTGAACTTCTTTACCTCTTCTTTTTGTTTTGTTTGTTTCGTAGGCGCGCAAACATACATTAATCTAAGCTTAGAATGAGCGCGTTTATTTATAGCCATGCGCCAATCATCCGATGAGCTAGTCAAGCCATACATCTACCTATATTCATTTAGATATATATATATATATATTTGTATATATACTCAAGCTTTGCCTGCATGATTAACTGTTGTTCGAAACGCAAATAGCAACTAGTAAATTTTTAAATTATATTTATATACCCTTGCAACCTTGGCATTGTGACTCGCTTATTAAGTTTGTTTTACTACATTCAATAATCAATTATTATTATGGATAATCTGACTGGCTAGACGTTTTATGCCATTATCTTTTTTTAGGATATATGTTTAACTTAGTCTTATTTGTTTCATTTTTGATACACTATCAAGTAGTATGTGAAGTGTAGAATATATAATAATATATTAGAGCATATAGTTGAGTTCAAAAATATTATAAAAGTGTTTGACGAGTCTTTTTATATATAGAAATTTGTATTTATTTATTATTTTGTTATTTTTATTATAATTATTTATTATTATTATTATTTTTATAATTATTTATTATTATTATTTTTAAAATAGTGATTGACTAAGATTGACTATATATAATATTATATTTACATATCAAATTTTAAATTTTTTGTTTGCTTATTAAATTTGTTTTAAAAGTGCTTGATAATTTATTTTATATCATTATTATATTATATTATATTTATTTCTAAAATTATAAATGTAAAAAAAATGTGTTTAAATAGTGCTTTATAAATTATATTTTTTATATTTTAAAAATATCGCATGATTAAAATCCACTACTCTAGAGTCTCTAAAATACAGATCAGCTTCTGATCAGGAACCATTTGTGAGCCATCCCCAATGCTGCTCGATTATATACCCTTATCTTATACTCAAATCTTCTCGCACTCCGCTCTTCATCTACGTAAAGTGTATCTGCAACTTCGTCAGCTACATTCTATTTTCAATGTTTCTCTTTCGATTAGCGTCTTTGCATAGTTCTCATAGTTTGACCGATTTTGTGGCTGCTTAAAAGTCAATTAATGGCCAACTATGGGGCTTTTCTTTCCGGCTCTTCAGGCAAGGTCGTTGCGCAATTATTGAAAATTGTTAATTATAAGCGAAGCTCGTATGTTCAGCTATTTGCGCAGCACCAGCAATTTGATTGAGCTTAAATGAAATGCACGTGTCAATTGGTCTTAGTTGAGTGCCTGGCCTGCTCTTTAACTGGGTCAGTTTAGTTGAGCGTTCGACCACGCCCCCAACGCAATTACAAAGCATCATCAATTTCATATTTACCATTGTCGCATACCAAGGGGCGCGGAGGCGTGGCGGGTCGAACAATTCGACGAGCTGTTGCCGTTAGCCATAATTGACCATAATAACAAAAGTTAAGCGCAATGGCATTCGCCTGCTGCTGCTTGTTGCTGTTGTTGTTGTTGTTGTTGTTGTTGTTGCCCCCTATCTATGTGGCTGCACAGTTTTCTCAGCTGTGTAGTTTGTGCTGCTGTTGTTGTTGTGACATTAACCCACAGCGGTCTCACATCGCATACCTAGCACGAAAAGTGCCGCAAAATAAAACGTACGAAAAATTTAATTCAATTTAATAAGCGAATATGTTGCGTGCCACGGCTGCAGTGTCTGGGTGCTACACACACACACACACACACACATACACTCACACATATATAGAGAGTTAAGTACTATCTCTCTCTCTCTATCCATCCTCTGTGTAATGTGGCGCACTCGTGCATGCTCCAGAGGTTCAGCTACAGCACCACAGAGATGCCTTAGATGACGATGAGGACCATAGCCGACGCCTCTTACTGCTGCTGCTGCTGCCTGTGTGTAGTCATGCGTGCGCGTAAGTGTGTGGCGGCACTTGAAGGCAGCTACAACAACAATAACAGCAGCAACGGCAACGGCAACTTCAAGTCAGGCTCTGGGGGCTCGAACTGTCGTCGTCGCCCGTCCAAATGTGAAAATAATCGTAAAAGGCAATTAGCGCAAAATAGCTTTGACACTCATTCAAGTTAGCTGGCCATGTAGGTTACTCCAACTCCCCTAACCAATGCCCTGCCATTGCCACCACCCCTATCCATACCCCTTCCACTACCCACTGCCTACACGGGCTTAGGCAATTTTCGTACACATTTGCTATTAGGTGTTTTGTTTTCGGGTTTTATTTTGAGGCACTTTTTCACATTAGCCAAATTAATAAAAAATGTAGGCCAGTAGGAAAACGTAATTGCCAGAATATGCTTGGCTAACTGCTGTAATGGCAAGCAGTAGGCATCTGCGACATGTAATGTCACATGGAAAAGAGAAAACTTTAGCATAATGTGCTAAATAATAGCTCAACTTTACTTTACTTAAAATTATATTTGTTGTATTTTTTAGACTTTTTTGAATGGTCAAAATCGGGTTGCTTGTAATTTTTTTTTTGTATTATTAAATAAAAATTTTAAAAATATGTTTATAAACAATTTAGTTTTCATTATGTATGACATAAATTCTTGTCTTTTATAAGATTCAAAAAATATTTTTAAAAATTTGATCTTTTTGAAAAAATTTTTTAATTAATAAAATTTACTGTTTAAAAAGCTGGGTTTTTAATAATAAATACAATTTAACATATAATAAAATAAATAAATTAAAATAATACAATAATATAATATATATATATATATATATATATATATATATATATATATATATATATATATATATATATATATATATATATATATATATATATATATATATATATATATATTTTTTTTTTTTTTTTTTTTTTTTCATTCATTTTATTTATATTAATTTTTGTCATGTATAATGTATTTATTCATTTTTATTAAAAATATTAAATATATATATATATATATATATATATATTTTTTTATGGTTTTTCCAATTAGAATTCAAGGTTTTATATACTTAATTTTGTGCATATATATAAACTGAAACAGTTTTTGTTCTTTTTGTAGAATATCTCAAAGTTCAAAGTTCATGTCTTAGCTGCAATTCCCTTTGCAATTGTTTATGCAACCCTTTTGTCGTGCCGGAAATCTGGGTAAATCTCTACCCACCTCTGCCACCCACTCCTCTCTGCTGCAGTGTCGCCCCCCCTATGCGGCAGCATAGCTGTTGCATTTTTAATAAAACTGCCACACAGACAGCGCTGAATCGCAGCCGACGTTTTGCGTTCGTATTACTCGAATTTTAATAAACGCCTGCCATTTGATTTTATATGTATATATATATATATATATATATATATCAAAAATATATATATATGTATATATATATTTTGTGTGTCAGCGGTCTGAAAGTCATGCCGCCAACTTGAACCTGAGTCATGCACGGCTGCTAGCTGCTGGCTGGTTGGCTGGCTGGCTGGCTGGCATGAGCCCAGTTATAGGGGCGCCAGTGGGCCACCTTCAACGGTGTCATGCCACAGAATGGGGTCTTGTTCCTGCCAGTTGCTGTTGGTGCATATGACCAACATATTGTGTCGCAGTGGCTGCCACTGCTGCTGCTGCTGCGTCAGCTCTGCACACCTGGGCACACTCGATGGCAATGGAGCTCGGTGCGATATGGCGCTGAATTGTTGGATAGCTTGCCATTGTCGATTACTCAACCCCTGTGGCTACAAAAATACGATTGGAGGTACTCAAAAATGTATTGCTGCCATACGCTGCGCCAATTTGTAGGCTATTGACAATGGCGCCCCCTCTCTATGCCTTCCTCTCCCTCTCTCACTCCCTCTCTCTTAACCCAAATTGCACCCCAGCCCTGCCTGCCGAAACAAAAAAAAAAAAAAAAAAACAAACATAGTCGACGACCCGAAACAAAGGCGCATAAAAGTTGATAGCGTCCGGCGTTATACACATGCATATAGACTCACATCCGCTAAAGCTTTATAGGGTATATAAAACTTAAGAGTGATTAGGTAACAGGCAGCTATTTGACGGGGATTTGCTCAGGCATTCAAGAGCTTAGAGTAGGTTGTATACGAGTTGAGTGAAGCAGCAGAGATGTGTGCTTGGTGTGAATGAATAGGGAGAGAGAGAGAGAGAGAGAGAGAGAGAGAGAGAGAGAGAGAGAGAGAGAGAGAGAGAGAGAGAGTAGAATGTACAATAGAGCGCATATTGTATATGAATTGACTGAAGCAGGAGAGATGAGTATGAAAAGAGAAATAGATGAGCTGAGAGAGAGAGAGAGAGAGAGATGTAGGGTGTGAGAGATAGAGGAGGATAGAGTAGAGCATGTAGTCCGCATATTGTATTAATTGAAGAAAGAACGATGATGGGTATGAAAAGAATTTTAAATATATATATAACTGAAGTTTAATCTTCTTACTCACTGCTAGGAATGTGCCCAAAAATCTTCGCTATATCTCATTTGATACATATATTGAGGGTATATTTTAGCCTTGCTTAATCTTCTTCATATCTCACTTACCACATATTTAAGGGGTATCTTCTAGTCATCTAATTTATCATTTGGTATCTACTAAAAGCGTAATTTCTTATGTTTATTTTATGTATACCCAGAGGGTAGCTTAGAGCCTTATTCACTCTTCTCTATTTGTCATTTGCTGTATCTTCTCCTCTAGCCAAATATGGCCAATTGCCCACTTTATCTACACTCATAGGGTATCTTCTAGTCTCTACTTCCGCCTAATCCAATATTTTTTTGGCCAAATTTTTGCTATTGATTCTGATTTTGATTTTTATTGAAATGTTTCGCTTGTTGCTGCTGCTGCTGCCGCTGCCGCCGCCGCTGCTGCTGCTGCTGCAGTTGTTCGGCTGACTGTTTATATTGACATATTTATGGCTGCGGCCGTTGACTACTCGCTCGCTACCCTGCAGACATACAGACGGGCACACTCAAGCTCGCATGCATTACATAAATCACGGGGTGCGCCGTCGCAGCCAACAACAAGACCAATTGACACACCTTTTTTTTGGCACATTTGAATTTTGAGTCAGGGACCTGAGCATTGCGCAGCACATAAATTTTGAAGGACTTATGTCCTGGTTGCGGGGCTCTAACTAACTAATTGCCCAGCCAGCGGGTGGCATCACTTGCCCGCACCCAAACAGAGCGTGCAACATGCTGCAAGCGTCAGCTGATCAAACATTATATCATCATCAGCTTTAGGGCGCATCCTAGCCAAGCGTCTTAGATATGCAATCAGAGGCGTAAACTGAAACGGAAGGCGGCCTATTTATGCCACTGCCAAATATTATTGGCCAAATCAGCAAGTTGTTATTGTTGCTGATTAATGACAAATTTTTGGTTTATAGCACTTCACGGCAATGCGGCCAAGCAAATTGATATAAATCAATGGCAATAGGCATAAAAGCGGAATAAAGAAATAACTAAGAGTGGCCCTCTCGTCGGGTATGCGAGACTTGCAGATATGCTGTGATTAGAATTTTAAGCAATTCCGATAAATTCTTGTACTATTAACGATATGTGTTAAAGTAATTCAAGAAGTAAGACTTTAGTCGATATGTTTATTATCTATGATGTGTGTATCTAAGAGTATGCTAATACCTTATAATCATCTACATATCCATTCAAGTTGCGCTCAATGTCTTAAAGCACAGTTCAAAAACCCAACAACAAATATCGATATTTATCGATATTCTGGTCATGCCATTTAATATCGCTAAAAAAAAACAAAATAAATTCTACTTTCTGTATTGTAAAAACATTATTATATAAAATTTCAAGGTCTAGCTTTTAAAGTTCTCGAGATTTAGGCCTGCAACTCTAGCTACACTCAGCTGCAGTTGAATCATATGTTATAGAGAGTATATTATATATATTTATATTTTACTCATCTATTTATATTGTCTCACCCAACATATATACCCTATACTATCATTTTCACTGATCACACGAGAAACACATGGAAATAATAATCGAAAAAGTCGCCGTAGATGGTCGAGTTGACAATTTTCGGCGCACTCGCAGGCAAAATATGTTTTGGGCGGCAAACAAATTTATGTTGGCAGTCATAAATTTGTGGCACGCACCTGGGCTGGCTGGTCGGCTTGTTTATGGCCAAAAGCGGCAGCAAATAATGAAAATGTTTTCCATTTCGATTGGCAATTTCCGCAATTTCTTATTACCAAGCCCACACAGCTCTAAGCCAACATTGAATTAAAGCCGAATTTTGTTTTCAGCTGCTATGCTGTTGGTCAGTGTTAGTCAATAATAATCAGCAGCAGTTGACAAGTGCATGAAACACAAGTACAACATTGGTGTTTGGCTATTGGATTTGCGGTTTTAACAGCAACAGCAGCAGCAGCAGCAGCAGCAGCGGCGACGGCGACGGCAGGAACAGCATTTCGCTGTGGCATCAATAAATGGTTAAGAGTCAAATACCAACGACTTTAGTTTAACCACAGCAACAACAAATATAAGGCAGCGGCGCTGTTGTTGTAGGAAAATGGCCAACAGGCTTGTGAAATTTCTAACCATTCGTTATTGTTGCTGTTGTTGCTGCTGTTGTTTGTCTGTTGTAAAATTGAACAATGCCACTCAAAAAGTTAAAGTTCTGTGGGTCAGTAGAATTTTCTCAGGCCAGCCATCGAGTTCGCCAACAACAACAACATAACTTGGCCAACAACAACAACAACTACGAGCACTACGCATGCGCAACTTAACGAATGCCTACTGGACGCTCGCTGGTAGCATCTTTGAGACCATCTAGCAGCTAGTCGAGGCGAACCATCTCTGCCATCGACCGTGCAGCATGTACCATGTGCATGTGGAGTACTAATGAAACCATAAAAATCAACCGCAGACGCAAAAGCCAACGCAGACAGCGGCATCAGGCAGATGAGAACTGAAATACGATGGGGTAACCATCAGACAAGTTGAGCCATTCATTTTGATAAAAATACTCTACAAGTGGGTATTATGAGTGTGGGATGAGATGTGAGAGAGGTAAGAGTATATATATGTTATATATAGAAGTGAGAAATAGAATAAAGTAGGAGTTATTGAGAGAGAAAAAGAAGCACAGAGGCAGTGGCTGGAAGAGCCTATATAAATTGTAGATATTCCTGATGAACATAGACAGAAAAAGCAAAAAAATAATTATATTACATATATATATATATATGATATTTCATATATCATATATCACAAATTTCTCCAACCTCCTAGCAAGAGTATTTCATCTTCAGCATTAATCATATTCCTCAACATCTCCCATATATATATTTATATATATATATATGTATATATGTATTATTATTATTTTTTTTCATTATTATTTGTTGTTACATTATTAACGTGTTGCTCTTCTTCTGTGTATTTTTTTTGTTTTCATTTTTGTAGGTTCAGCATGCCGGCTGGGTTAATTTCAAGTTTTGACCAGGGCAGGGCCTGGGTCTGACCACAGAGCTGAGTGGCAGCAGAGAAGACGCACAAGTTGCATGCAAATAATTACCAAAAGGAAATCCAGCAACAAGTTTCAATGCGTTGCGAGTCGGAGCTGACGACAATGGAAATGAGGCATGCGTTGTTATTGTTCGGATTTAACATTTCCTGCATATGCCACACACAAACTGAGTGAAATCTGTCAAAATAAACCAACTGCGACTGCGTCGGCAACTTTTGGGAAACTTCAACTTCAGCCTTTAGTTTTCCATTTTCTGTTTTCCGTTTGCTGTTTTCAGTTTCAACTGCCCAGCAGCCGCTCTGTTTGCTGTTGACATATGTAATTATGCTTAATTACGCCATGAGAACCAACCAGATCTTGACACACTGAGACGAGGGTCGGCCCAAAAGTTGAACAGCTGATTGTTGCCTGAAGATTGTGTTCTTATGAAAAGCGTGGAATCTGGAAAGGCTCGTCTGGCTTATGCGCTTTAGTATTTTTTTTTGTTTTTGTTTTTTTTTTTTTTTTTTGAATATGTGAAGATTCAGAGACGCGCAGATGCCATTTCAATGACTTCAAAATTCCAATTTGATGCCTCACGCGCCTTTTACCCAGCTTAAGCTATTTTTAGCTAAGCCTTGTTTATATGCAATTAAAATATTTGAAAAAATTATTTATTGCATTTTTATCAATTTTTTCTTATGGAGACTATTGTGTGATACTTTTATGGTAAGCTTAAAACAAATTAATATTTTAAGCAAATATAAATAATCTAGTTGGATTATCAATCTAATTTGACAGGTAATATAGAAGAAAATTTATTATGAGGAGAACAACAGCTTAAGTAATAAATATATATATGTGTCTGATTTATGCTGAGAACTTTAGCTTAAGTTAGAAACTGTGTTTTAAATAGAGCTAAAAAATATATAATTTTAATCAATATAATTAAATAAAGAAATCTAGTTTTCTGACTAGATAAACTTCGATACATAATCTATATTTTTAATTAGTAAAAAATTTAATTATTTATTATTTTAATAAATTTAAAAAAATTAATTTTAGAAAGATATTTCAGCGTAAATAGTTCTCATTCTAAACAATGCAGCGAAACCACTCCCTTAATTGAGAGAATATTCATCATAAGACTTGGCCAATGTCTGGCAAGCGGCCTATCAAACCCAGTACTTTTCTTGCCACCCATGTATATTTACATCTATGTACACCCACATATAAACTTCTATATACATTTAGTTTACGTTTCAGACTATCTTCCACACGTATAGGCACCTTCAACCACGTTTAAAATGAGGCTAATATGCGTATTTATGACTATAACAGAAATTTCACAGCCGCCGCTGCCGCAACGACAACAACAGCAAAAACGTGTCATAATTTTCACTTTTTTTTCGGGGCAACTGTTGTCACAGTTCTCGCTTAACTTTTGCTTTCGGCTGCTGGCATCATTTTTGTTGTTGTTTGCGTTTTTTATTATTTCTTATTTTTTTTTTTTTTTTTCATTTTTGCTTCATTTTGTAACACGCCACAAGAAAATTGATTACTTTTTGTCTGCGACTTGCAGCAGAGATTTGCATGCCTCGTATGTGTCTCAAGCTCTGCGACTCTGTCGCTGTGTATCTGCAGCGCAATCTGTGCGCGCGTGGGCGTGTCTGCCAGACGTACATATATATATATATATATATATATATATACCTGTATACATACATATATATATAGTATATATAGAGTCTATATATATTTATAGCCAACTCTTTTTTTTGTCGCCTTTTGCAATTATCATTTTAAAAGAAATCGTTTGCAGCTCACGTCTCAGGCGAGAGACTTGCAGTCCTTCTGCTGCTCATCCTGTCGCCAGTGCTCCTGGCCACGCCCCCCGCGCCTGTTTCACAGCGCAACGCGTTTGCCACATCAATGGATAATTTACAAGTCACGTGTGTATGAAATTGAAACAAAATGCGCATAAATTTTTAGTTCCAGCCACAGAGAGACAACTCTGTGTGAGTGTGTGCATGTGTGTGTGTGTGTGTGTATGTTTCAGACTAAGGGGCTTGTCTTGGCAGCAGCATTTAATATTAATGAGTTATAGCACATAGCCTATATGTTTGACGATGCGTCTGTTGCAGTTGTTGCCGTTGTTGCTGTCGTGTCTTGTGGCCTGTCTAGGCAGTGCTCACTTCTCGGTCCTTGCCAAGTTGCCGTGTTGAGAGTTGCATTTAGTTGCGAGGCTTTTAAAATGCGCGACGATGACTGCACTACATGTTCAAGTGGGCAACAGCAACAGCAACAGCAGCAACAACAGCAACAGTTGCTGCTGCCGCTGCTGTTGGCCTCGCTTGGCTGACTGACTGACGCAGTAGGCGCGACAGGCGGGCGGACTGTCAGCGACAGGCAGACAGACAGAATGAACGAACACGGACTGCCATTAAAGGATGTGCCTTGACTTGTGTTGTTGCTGTTGCTATTGCTTGTCTTGGCAATGCCCATGTGCGGCTAAGATGCTGCAGGGCCTCCTTCGCTTCGCTCTGGCTCAGCAGTTCGTTTCGATTTCTATTTTGCTGTTTATTAATGCAGCATGTATACATACATACATACACCCATACATACACACATACATACTCATGCATATCTATTCAACTATTCAGCTGTCACAGCAGCGCCCTCCCTTTGCAACCGCACGCATTTTAACTAAGCCATTTCCGTGACATACTTTGGCCATATAACTTTTACTTATCCAGCAACAATATGTTTGCCCGCTGGCCACGGATGACATTAACCCAGGCCGAGACCTCGCCGTTGTCTGGTCCAGGCCACAGCCAAATGGCCATTAATAAAGCAATTGGCAATCGAGCGCAGAGCAACGCGAACGCAGCGCGCAGAAATCGAGTCAGACAAATCTATAAACCAATTAGAACAGATCGCTGCCGAGCCGCAGGGCAGCTCTAATGCCTGACATTAAAATGAAAAACCTGCGTTCATAAATTAAATGTTTCTTATACATGTGCAGTGCACACTCAGTCAGCGAGGGTTGCTTGAGTCATTCGACGCGTGTGAGAATATGGTGAATATATGGATTTGCCCATTCTCAATGAAAGAGAAATTGCCATTTCAGTTTGATAGTAACTAACTCATATATATATATAATATATATATAAGTTTCAATGCAAAATAAGTTTGATAGTAACTAACTCATATATATATATAATATATATATAAGTTTCAATGCAAAATAAGTTTGAAAAATAAATAATTTGATTATAATTTAATTCATACAAAAATTTAAATATATGAAAAATATACAATTATTAAATATTTTTAATTTATTAGTAAATTTTAATATATAAATTAAATATAAATAATAATTAATTCATATAATATTAAATAGATATACGTTATTTTTGATTGATAAATAATTAAAAATTCAACAAAAAATTAGATAAATATTTTAAAATTATTTTCATTCAATAAAATTAATTTAAAAATGTTAATGCTAATCAAGAGTAAATTTTAAACTTACATTTTAATTAAATTTGCATTAATATCTAATCCAATCAAAGAATCTCTCCCTCTCCCTCTCTCTCTCTCTCTCTCTCTCTCTCATTCTCTTAAAACCCACTTAGAAATCAGTTTTAAGTCTGACAAATCCCATCTCAAATTGATTAATAAATTTAACAATTTCTCTTTGGCTCATCTGAGCATATTTTAAAATGCCATCAAAATAATTTAAGAAAACATAAAAATAAATATGTCTGAGCGTGGCATAGCTTTAAAGACACGCATAATTTCTAAAGTAGCCAAAGCAACTCTCGCTAGAAATAAAATACAAATAAATATAAAAATAGCAAAAACAGAAGAAGGAAACCGCAAAATGAAACTGGAAATCTATGTAGTAGGTACTATTTCCCCCTACTGACACGGCGACAACTTCCAACTGGCAGAGACATGTCAGGCTAGGCCAGAGTCGAAATGGAAACCAAATGCAGGTTTGTCAGCCCGAACAGCTCCAAGTGCAATTGCAACAACTCCGACTTCGACTCCAACTCCAACTCCGACTCCAACTCCGAGTCGATTGCCGGGCAGTTTGTCAGCGGCTGTCGTCGATAAGCAGCCGCCGCAATGTAATTGACACAATTTGAATTTATATCTGAAAGCCAAAATGCAACAATGTTGCCAGGTGACTAAGACAGAGCCGAAAATAAAAAATCCTGCCATGCCTTGTCCTTGGCTGTCGCGGCACATTAATCAAGCAGACATCCCCCTCGAACCAAAGGCAGAGAACTCTGTGCGATTGGGTGTGGCATTGTTGCTTTGTTGTGCTTCTCTTTTGTGGCCAATTGCCGCATATATTTGCATGCCACGCTGTGGCATGGCTGATTAGGCTACGTAATTTGTATATTAATTAGCAGCGTGGGAGAACAAACATTCTGACTAAATAAAAACATAAATTGAAAATTTTTACTCTCAGCGAAAAGTGGAATTGGCGAGTCAGTCAGTCAGCGCACCTTTCACTCGGTCCGCAGCTATAAATTTCATGGATGAGATGCCAAAACAATGCGGATGTAAATGAGTCGAGTAGACTCTAAGCTCGGGCAGCGTGTGAGGGCGGCGGCAATGTCTCGATGTCGATGTGGATGTCGATGCCGATGCCGATGCCCATGCCGATGTCGATGGCAAAGGGCACTGTGTCAGCGGTTTTTGTGGCTGCGTCGCCCCGTTTGCAGATACCAAAATCCGCCGAGTCAAGCAAGCATCAATATCGCAGCAGCTCAGCGAGCTGCGGCTAAGCAAGCGTGAAACATTAGTGCGGCCAGTTAATTTGTAACAATTGAATTGTAACGGCCAGCAGGCAGATGGAGAAAAAATACAACTACAAAATGGATGGACGAGGTGATACCCTGGGTAATATATAAATAAATACCTATATGTATAGATATATATATATATAGAGAGAGAGAGAGAGTACACAGATAACTTCAGATAGGCCTACATGATGCTCTTTTTAAAACACAGCTCCTTATACTATATATATATATATATATATATATAAGTAAGTAAGTATATAATGTAAGCCTGCCACCTTCATCTCTTTCTCTCTCCTCCACACTTGGCCATAAAATAAACCCATTTCAATATACCCATTCCCTTTCATTTCCAGGGTATCTACTCAACACAAAAAGGAAACACTCTTGGCCCATGTGCTTGGTAAAAGGCAGAATAGAAAGGTGTTAAATTGGCAAAGCGAGCGCGTGGCGGTGGGCGTGCGCAGCGCAACCATAAAGGCGTGGCAGTACAAAAAGGTCATTAACTCTGGCGGGCATATTCATATACACAGCCAGATGATTGTCATAACTGATATGTAGAGTATATATTATATATACTACTGTCCATCAATGGCCCAGTGAAAGTGTCAAATTATTGACAGCCAACTGTCCCATGGCCAAATACAATTGCCAAAAAAAAAAAAAAACTGCCACAATGGGTTAAGTGCGTTTGCTACCTGCCCCTTTGTCTCCCTCCTCTTGAAGCAGTCACGTTGGCGTTCGCTTTCCAGCCAATTCGAGTGTGCACACAAAATTCTAGACGAGCAATAAATGTTTTGATAGTTGGAAGAGTTTTCAAGTACCAAAGGCTGAAGCGAGCTACTTCTGGCAATCAAAATAGCTTTAAGAAATCGACAATTGAGACTGAAAAAAAAACACAAATGTGTATGCAAACAAATTGATGGATATTCCCATTTGAAGTGGGCGAAAGAAAGAAAGAGAGAGAGAGAGAGTGGGTTGGGAAGAGAAAAAGAGCAATCATTCAGTTAATTTTTTTAAAATTTGGATTTGAGCTCAATGAAGAGTTTTTAATAAATCGAAAAAAAAATCGTAATAAATATATATATATTTATAAATTTGTTGAGAAAGTTGAAAGAGAGTCTAACTCTTCATTTGGGTCTGCCTGCGCACCCTGTACGCTTGCTAAGCATTTCTTTTTACTCAAACTCTAATCTACTCAAACACAAATATACTCTTTTTGTTACCTAGACGAGCATACGCAGAGCTAGCTCAATGAGTAGGTCAAGTTTCGTCTGCTCTCCTTTCGTGTGACGTTTTCTCAGCTATAAAAGGGCGAGCCTGCAGCAGAGCTCATCAGTCTCATTGCTGGCCTGACCTTGGTTACATCACTTACAATTCTTTAAATAAGGTTTTTTTTAATTGTAAAATATATATATATTTTTTTAATTTTTATAAACTACATTATTACTTTGTATTTATTTATATATATTTTTACATTTTAATATTTTATATTTATAATTATAATTTAATAATAATGATGTTAATATTTAAAAATAATTAAAATAATTAATTATTTAAAAAGAATTTAATAATTATTATGTATTGTATTAATAATGCGTTAATATTTAAAATTAAACTTTTTTTATTTTTTAATCAGTGTTTAAATTTTAAAAAAGATTTATTTTATTTAACTTGAATTTAAATTTCAAAAATATATTTTAAATTATATTTAATTATTGCCATAAATATACATTACAAATGGCATAAATTCCATTTCAAATCATTAGTCAAATTGTGAGTAAATCGAGCCATAGATGGCGCTTTGTTGTCTATGGCCAAGCCTTGCAATTGATTTATCTTTTATTGCTCTGTATACATATTTACTTTTGTTTTTTTTTTTTTCAATTTTCGTTTATTATGCGCATTTTAAAGCTTGTTATTTTTTAATCTCGCGCCCTTTTCTTGTTTTCATTATTGGCGCCCCAGCAATGGGGCCAAGCGCTGTAGTTGTTATGTATTTTTAATGAATATCTTTGGCCACGCACTGCACAAATATAGCCAATAAATACAGTAATATTTGTGTGTATATGAAATTAGCTTTCGTTGTAGCGGCGCGACCCAGTTTACAATTAACATTTTCGTAAATTATGTTTCCGCTTTGATTTAGACTCACCGCCTTGCGGCTGTTAATTAAAAATTCATATTTGTTGCCGAATTTGTTGTTAGCCATGCTCTTAGCCAGGCCTAAATCGAGGCTAAGAATTAGTCGATTTCAATTGATTAATGACACAAATACGATCAACTCTGTATGTGGGTCAAACTTGAAGTTGGCCTGTCAAAAGCGATTTTTGTTTGCCAAAGAAAAACTTTATATATATATATATATATATATATATATATATATATATATATATATATATATATATATATATATATATACATGTGTGTGTGTGTATATGTGTGTATGTGTGTGTGCGCGTGTGTGTGCCTGTCTGAGGCGAGTGACAAGTTTGCCAACGGCTGCTTTTTTAGCATATAAATCAAGGCATTGTAAATGCTGCGAGCGAGGCTTATAATAAAGACATGCCAATCGAGCAACGCCCGCGCCTCATGTGTCAAGCCTCAAACGTGGATGCGATGCGATGCGATGCGATGTGATGCGATGTCTGCAAAACCAATCAGCTCTCAAACTAAATCACAAGCAAAATTTATGCCAGGCAAAAATTGTGAATTGCACACATGAGCAGAGAGCAGAGACCAGGCTGGCAAGCAGCTCGAACGTAGGATTTGGGCATATATACGATATATGTATATATACATATATATGGGCGATATGGGCAGCTGGGACAGGGCGGCTGCTGTGAGGCATATCATCAGGCAGCATTGCCTTTCAGCCTGCTGCTGTCGTTTATAAATAAAATTTGCATAAATTTAATAAACTCTGGCTCGTTGCACTCAGCGCAGCAGCAGCCACAAAAGGCAGTTTTTTTTTTTTTTTTGAGCTGGGGTTAGGCACTTGTTAGCTGTTGCCCGTTGCTCTGCTGTGGCAGTTGTTACTGTGGCTAGTCGCAGTCAGATTTTTGTGATTTACCGATTTACCGGTAAAGCGGTTTGTCACAAAAACGCCGTTGTCTCACCCAAAGACCCATAAATAACCCAGCTGCCAATGTCACAAATAATGATGACAATGCGCCAAGAGGACAGTGGACTCTATGCAACTGCAACTGCAACTGCAACTGCAACTCTGCCCCCCTTTCTCTCCCTAGCCAGTTCTCATCATTTTTGTGCACGCATAAATCGCAATGGGCAAACAGCTTGTTAGCAGCCAACGTTGACAATGGGCCCAAAAAAAAGAGGAAACCAAAAGAAAAGCTGCTATAGGCATAGTCAAGTCAAATATATATATATATATTTATATATATATATATATATATATATATATATATATATATATATATATATATATATATATATATATATATATATATATATATATATATATATATCTAAGTCTATATCTTCTTTGTAAGTGCGAATGCGAGTGCAATGCTCTCTAAATCATGCTAATGTATAAATATTTGCGCAATGCCAGCCAACTTCCTGGTTAAAGGCAAAGTGCGGCCACAAATTAATGTCAAAGTCAAATGAAAATGGCATTTGGCAAAGCCACAGCCACAGCCACAGCTAGAGCTTGAGCCACAGCCCCAGTCCAAGTCTAGTCAAAGTTGGAGCCAAAGTCGCGCCATAAATTTTGCGCTGCGAAAAAAAATGACAGAAATGCGTTTATTGACCAAATGTGCAGCAGCTCATCGATTACGAGGCCGAGACGAAGATGGAGAGCTGGCTTACAGATCGAGAGATCGAGAGAGAGAGAGAGAGGGAGAGCGAGACTAGGTACAGCTGGTTCGTTCACTAGGTGCTGCAACTGTGGCTGCCTTGACCATTGGCGCATTTGCGCATGCGTCGCTGCTAGCTGTTGCCTTTGGCTATGCCTTTTGGGAAAAGCCGTTGTATCACACATCACTATACACACACACGCACACTCACATACTTGTAGTATACGCAATAATGTTGCCAATGTCTGCTATTTGGTATTTGTTGCTGTGCCTCCTGCATTGCGGCGCATAAATAAATTAAATGAAATATCAAAGAAAGATATATTATATATATAGATATATATACAATATATATATATATATATATATATATATATATATTTATATATATATATATATATATATATCCCTTGCTATTTATTTATAAAACATTGCTGCTATGCAAAATATCGCTTGAAAACGGGAACCAAAATATTCGGTTTGTTGCCAGCGCTGCGCTAGTTAGCTCTTTTATGGCTACATTGAGTTTTATTACTGGCGGTGAATTTTGAATTAATTTTTTAGGAATTTTTTAATAAATGTAAGAGAAGTAGGCTGTTCTTTGCACCGCTATGGAAATAGCCTTGCAATATGATGATTTGATTTTGTAGAGAGAACTTGAAAATATTAATAATAATAATATATGTATATATTTTTAGTTTTTCTTTCTTTCTTTATATTATATAATATATATTAATATAATTTTATATTTATATAAAATCAAAATATTTATGAATTTTTCTATGATATTTATTTCAATATTTATTATATATAATTCTTAATAAATAATTATTTATATTAAATTTCAATTAACAATAATTTTAAATGTTTAGATATATAATATAAATAGATATATAAATAAATATTAAATTATATATAATTTATATTATATAAATATTTATTTATATATAATAGAAAAAATAATAACATTATATATATTAACATACTTCTAAAAATTCTCCTAATTATCAATCACACCCCATTTGACCATTTTCAAGCTAATTTGCCAACACTGACAGCTGCTCATAGCGCAACATGTTCGCTATGAAAATCCTGCCTAGCTTAACTGGCTGTCTGTCTAGCCTGTAAGCGAGCGCTGCAGCCCCCCTCCTGCCACATACCCCTGGCTAATGTTGCTGCTGCTGCTGCTGCTGCTCTTTATCTCGCTTTGAGCAGTCTGACTGTCTGACTGCCTGTCTAACTGGCTGCTCTTTAGCGAAAATATTTTTCTGTATTTTTTTTTTTTTTTTTTTTTGGCTACTCGAGCGCCAAATGTGTGTTACTTCCGAGCGTTGGCAAAAGTCGTGAGTATGCTGCACCACCAGCAGCACCACCACCTTGTCAACGTTGCTGATGTGGCTGGCAGCATGTGACAGGTAACAAGGCAGCCAGCTAGAGCTCAGCCCGCTGCCGACTCTAATACATGATTTATAGTAAAATATTTATTTTACTGTTAAGTATATGCAACGCGAAATGGACACGAGTCGCAGTGGCATCTCCGAAGTAGAAATATATATATATATATATAAGTATGGGTAGGGTAGGTTGGGGTGGCTACCGCAGGCGGACGGCGAATGGGACAGGTTGCTGGAGTCCGACTGCTGTGGCTGCTGCTGCTGCTGCCTGTCATTGTGGCTTATTGTTGTTGAAGTCGTCTTATCAGTGTGTATGCAAAAGGCTAACTGTTTATTTTTAGCCAAAAGCAGCTTGTTAGCTAGTTGCTGCCGTGGCCGCTTAGGCTAATGTCGCTCATACGACACGTTGTGCGCGAACAGATAAGAAAATTCTTGATTTTTTTTTGTATTTATTTTTTGGTGTCAAATGCGGTTCATATAAATCAAATGCTATCAGCTGATGACCCCATTTGAAGCACACCCTAGCTGCAGCCACTGTTTTCCCACCTCCTCCTCCGCCTCGTCCTTCTCTTCTTCTTCTTGTTTTTGATTTTTATGGCTTTTCAATAAGCGTGTCAAGCATAAATCAAGTTAGCCACAAAACAGCAGCAGCTACACAACTTATCTCAATCTCTGTTTGGCTGTGGGTAGCTCAAAATCTTTCACTCGCGCTGTGAAAATTAAGCCAAGCGCTCTTCACACACACACACACAGAAAATTATGACAAGCTGCCAGCCATCGAGTGCCAGAGCCAGCGAGCAACAGAAATCTCGATAAGCATCGCCCCATTGATTTTGCATGAGTGAACGAAGCGAAGCACGTTTAAAAGCTTTTGCTGCTGCTGCTGCTTTTGCTTTTCGCTTTTTGGCTTAAACAAAAGTGTCATAAATCTTGCAAGACGACACAAAAGAACTTGACACAGTGAAATAAATACGCACACACATACATACACACACACACTAGCTCACAAAAGGCAGCTCAAGCTCTAGCAAAAGGATACTAATGCACGTAATACGTTCCACTTGAATTGATAACAAAGCAGCAGCGACAGCAGCGTGCATGTGGGCCAGGGCAAGCCTTGCCCTACAGGGCCAGCATCCATGAACTGCAGCATCATCAACATCAGCCCACGCTGTGGCTGTGGCCAAGGCAAGGCACAAACTACAAAACTGCGCCGCAGGCTCTGCCACAGAGCCTGGGCATAGTGCGTCATGGCATCAGCTACAGCTTTAGCTTTAGCCCAGTCTATTAGCCAAAAAGTCTTTTGTCAAGCGTGAAGTGGTCGCTTTTTGTGATAAATTTGTTTAGCTGCTGGCAACGACTTGCGATTTCCTGCAACAATCAACCACCTAACGCAACTAACTCGCTTTAGTTAACACTTCAGCTGCCAACTGCCAAAATTTTGCTGGCCTAAAATTAGTTGAAACCGAAACAAGGCGCGAGGCTTGCCAAGAAGATTAATGACAAATGACAAATTGCGCTCAATGTCGCATTAATTGAGGCAATGAGCGCACGTATAAGATGCATGAATTTATACCACAACAACAACAACAACAACATGCAACATGAAAAACAATGACAAGCCAAATGAATTCTATTAGCTGCGAGAAGGTCGCTTACAAGATTTTTGTTTTTTTTTTTTTTTGGGTTAATGCTGTTCACTCTAACCAAACTGCAAATGCTCATTATGATGTTCATTAAAATGCAAAACAAAAAACAAAATTAATAAAAGTTAAAAAAAAAATAACAAAAATTTGCAAGAATTATTTTAAGAATATTGTTGCATAATTCTCAAAAGTGCTTAAGCTGAGATTACATAATCAAAAAAAAAATATATATATATAAAAATTTAAGTCTTATTGGAAATATAAAAACTGATGATGCAAGCGCACAGAAAACATTTGAGCTAAAACCACAAAAAAAAACCAATTGAATATTTAGAAACAATTTGGTGTTAAGTGTCTGCCATTCTGATATAAAGATGTATATCAAAATTTATATATATAAAGAAATATAAAAATATCTCCTACAAAACAAGATACAACAATATATGTATAACAAAATATATATATAAGAATAAATACATACAAATAATGTATAAATAAAAATAAAATAAATAAAATAATATATATTTTTTAGATTGCTTATAGATTAATATAACAAATATATAAAAAAAAAAAAAAAAAAAATATATATATATATATATATATATATATATATATATATATTTTTAGTTTTTTTTTTTATGGACTAATATAACAAATATTTGAATGACTAATAATTTATAATCAGCTATTTGATCTACCAGGGCTTTAAATACAAAAATTATTTTAATATAAAATAATTGTAAAACAACAATAGAAAATACAAAAAATTATATATCTTATATTTTATATATTATATATTTATTATAGATATTAGTTCATAACATACAGAAGCTCTTTCAGAGGCGTTTCTTTAATAAATTTTCAAAATAAAAAATATTTTATTTATTATTATTAAATTATATATTAATTGTAATTCCAAAATTCTGAGCTCTATATCCATATATTTATCTACATCTATATCAAGATTTTTATTTAACTACGATAGTTCGACATATCAAAGACTTATTTTCACATTCTAAATGGTTTTGCCACATATTATTTATTTATATCTATCTTATGCTAACCCTCCATCAGCTGGGATTCGCTCTGCAACCAAAGCCTCCACTCGTTAGACAACATGCTTTAAACAGCGCTTGCCAAAAAATTAATTAACATAATAAAAACTCAATAATGAAATTTAAGACCAGCAGCAGCGAGAACTGTGCCGGGGTTAAGGCTGCTCCAGTGGAGCATAAACTATGGAGCATGGCGAGAGATATGGCAGATCTATAGATAATGGAGCGGAGCATGGCGCACCCGCAAATGGTTGACTGTGGCGCGTGTTACGGTTCAACGGCAGCCGCTTGCCTGATTTGGCATTTGGTTAGCTGCCAACACACACACACACACATACACACGCACACTTGGGGCATTAAAGCACACTCGTTTGCTGTATATTAGCGCATTTATGAGCAAATTACGGGAGCGCCATGTCGGCTTTTGCTTTAAACGAACCACCCGCCAGTTGGCCAGTTGGCCAGTTGGCCACGCCGAGCCAGGTTGGCCGCAAAATATGAGCAAACCACCAGCTAATTGCACCGCAGCCCACGTAGCCAGCGGGCGCTGTGGTTTTTGCTCTCCACTCTCCGCTCTCTTCCCCCCCTCTCTCTATCTCTCTCCTCTATACTCTATATATACTATTTGTAATATGCAACAAATCAACGCGCAAATTGTAATATAAAATATTTACATTGCACTCGGCTGCGACCGCCCCCAAAGGCCTCTGGCTGCTGCTGGGTGTTGGTTGGCGTATTAAAAAAAAAAAATTTATTTTTTTTTCTTGTTTTCTGCCTTCAATTTTGTTTATTGCATTTAATTTGCGCATTGTTTGTGCAGCTTTTAGATAATTGCGAGCATCAATTGCCAGTCTGTCAGGAGGCAGTTCGCCCACACACGGTGGCAATCAAATTGCCGAGGCGCTGACACAGTGGGCGGTTAGGCAAAAGGTGGGCGGTGCGCTGACCCGCACACAAAACACAAAAAAAAAAAAAAAGCGAAAAACGGAAAACGCCAAATCCCAAACCAAATGAAAAGCCACAGAAATTCGCTAGCTTTCATTAAGTTTTCAACGCGATTTGCCTGTATATATAATCAACGTATAACTGTCTCTCTGTCCAACTGTCCATCTGTCTCTCTCTCTCGCTATGTTCGTCCGTCTGCCTGTCCAGTTGCCTGTCCATTTGTTTGTTTGTTTGCATTTCACGCTTCAGCCTATGGCACCGTATGATTAATCTCCCACACACGGCACAAGCGCAGCTCCAGCGAAGCACAAATCAGACAGCCAGCAGAACATAGAGAAAGACTCACACACACACACACACACACACACACATTAGAACAAATGATTTCCCACTGTTATTGATGATGTGTTGATTAGGTTCTGAAACACTACACAACGCACACTGGCAACAAATTGCGGCCATGTGAATTTCAAGTCGATTGGGTCCAGAGTTCGAGGGCTTTGCGTTTCATTATGAATTTCACTTTGAACTCGTGCCGCACACTCGCGCCGGGCACCCTGCTGCTTTAGTGTATATTCTGTTGCACATGTAACAGCAATGGCAACAGCAACGGCAACGCCGAAAAAATGAGCAAAAAAATTGGGTCATGTTTACTCAAAATATGTATTTTGTTGCAAATTTGCAAGAATCATGGAATCATGGCGTGTGCTTAATGAATTGATCAGTCAACTATATACATATAGATAAATTTATATATATATATAAATAGATATAAATATGTATGCTCGTATGTATTTTGTTTCATATTACAGCCAGCTGCCCAATGACCACAAATGCCACAGTTACGCAAAATGCAATTATCATTTATTACAAGTTCTCTGCAGCTGTCGCTTGGTTGTCAATTTGGGGCACATGCAGCAGAATGTTTACCAATTAATATCAAAACAAGTTAAGAAATTTATAAATTTAACCACATTTGTTAGGTACAAATTCAGATATATACATATAATATATATGTATAATATATGAAAGTAATTATATTTCAGAATTTTTGTTTATAAAATTTTGTTGGAAATATTAGTAAAATATTTTGAATGCCATAAAATTTGCTTAAATTCTCAAAATTTGGTATATTTAAATTTTATAATATATTATTTGTATTAACTGTACTTTTGAAATTTTTTACGAACCGAAAAATATATTTTAATAAAGTTATACCAACGAGATATTTAACCAAAAATAATCGACAAAAAAATCAGGCGATGTTTTTATGTATTTTATTAATGTATTATTTTTTTATTTTAATGTAATTTAATTTTTTATTATTTAAATAACATAAATAAAAAGTAATAAAAAAAATATAATCATGTAGATTTTCTGAATTGATAACCAAAAGCCGATAAATAATTAAATTTTTAACTATTTAAATAACATCAATAAAAATATGTTTAAATTATAATATGGCCATAGCTGGATGTTATTTGAATTTAAGTATTAATAATTATTATTAATATTTCATATTCAAAATGCTGTTGCATTAGTGCAAACAAAATTTTTTAGAGGATTAAGCTTAGAGATTTTGAAAGTACTACACTTAGACTTGAAATAAGCTTATTAACAAATTTTTCAATCATTCTTATTGAGCCAATGACTATTAAAACACAGCAAATCGTGAAGCAGCTTTAAATTCAATAGATACTAATAATTATTTCAATTTTATTTCTATTGTCAAACATTTTATTATTATTTAACAGCTTGTACCACAAAGTCTGACTCCTGATGCTTGTTTTGCTTAAAAAAATTAACTGAATTTGCAAAAAATTTATCAGCTTTCAGCTGAGTGAATCTCATTTGCTTCCTGCTCACTAACAGATGTTCACCTGTGCAATTGACATGAGTTATGCTACATGACTTCTAATTAGTAGTCAAAACAAATTTCGCATTTCAAAAAAATGTGTTCATATATATATACAAAATTTAACTGATTGCAAAAATAAATTGCCCCAACAAGTGAAACAAAGCGTAGATAAGTACAATATTAATTGCAGCTAAATGATTTAAATAATTAATATAATTAATCAACTGCTCATTAAGAGAACAAATACTTTCGTAATGTTGGGCCATAAATATTTTAAGCATTTCCTATAATTTAATCACATAATTTGCTGTATAAATAATTGCGGTATGGCTCGTTGAATGAATTGTCAACGCAGCATAAACGCGACTCGTCATATCTTCTCTTCTCTTCTCTTCTCTTCTCTCCTCATCAGGTCTCGTCTCGTCTCTGTATAATAAATTTTTTTGCTTGCTGTAGCCTTCAAACGACGGTTATTAAATCAAAATTTCATGGCAGAATTCCTGTATAAATTATGGTTGCATGGCCAATGGGCAATGGAAATGCAATGGAAATGCAATGGCCACGCCCACACTTAAATGGGCAGTCAGGCAGACATGCAGTCAGACAGTCAGTCAGTCAGTCAGCGAGTTTGGCTAATGGTCTGACCAATTGTCGCAAATTAGTGGGAGCAACCCACACACACGCAACACACACACACACACACACACACACACGGACAGATGCTGAGGTAAATGGCCAAAGTACTTGGCAGCAACACCTAAGGCCAATCACATGCACAACCAAGAGCTAACGGTAAACCGTCGCAGAGGTGGGGTGAGCAGCACCACAAACAAAAAGGCAGACAAAATACAGCTATAAACTTTACTGCTACAATTGGCAAATTGAAAATTGTGCGCTGGTGGTGCAGCCAGCAGCACAACCACAGACAGCGACGCGACCACAGCCATGGCCAGGCCTTGGCATAGCCCAGAGCCAAGTGCGCGCATGATGCGTTCAGTCTAGAAGATAAGCTGCTGCTAGGCAACTTTACTGCTGACTAGACGTTGCCGTTGCTGTTACAGACGAAGATGCATTTGCTCAGACGCAACAAGTCGCAACATAGACGTTTCAATTTCAAAAACCATTTGGCCCAGCTAGACATTTTAATGAAGCGCCTGCCAGCGCTCAAAAGCTCGAGACGGATAACGGGCCACAGCCGCAGCCGCAGCCGCAGCCACAGCAGGCCAAGACCAGGCCAAGTCGGGCTAGACGTCCACGCATAACAACGACAACAACAACAACAACAACTGGCAGCAGCAGCAGCTCGTCACAGTCATAGGCTTGATAAGGTCGCAGTCAGTCAGCGGCATGCAAAACGAATGACTTAAGCAACGAACTTGCTGGAGCTGCAGCCAGCACAACAAAAACAACAACAAGAGCTTAAGGTGTCCATTTCAATGCCAGTCGTGAACGCACAGTTAGTTCTTAAGTGCTCATAGCTATGTGTTAGATATGTGTCTGTATGTGAGTGAATCATGTGCTGTATGTATATATATATATATATATATATATTGAGAGAGAGAGAGAGAGAGAGAGAGGGAGAGAGATAGGTATATATATAGATATTTACACACTTTAATTAAAACACACGCTCAATATGTGCCACAATTTATGTGCATGTACGAATAATTATAACAACGAGGGTTATTTTATAAGTAATAAAACAATATATTATATTAAAATATTTAATTTTTGTGATTTTGAATGAGATAGATAGGATTAGAGAGAGAGAAAGGGAGATAGAGGATTAGAGAGGGAGATACACTAAAAAAACACTATCTAATTGTTTTTTTAATGTCAAATTAATTAACGACTTTAATTGATTACTTAATCGGAACTTATCGATAACGTTATCGAAATATTTTTCCGCTTCTTATATACAAATAAAATAAATTGTTAAGCCTGGATAGACCAGCCTAAGCAAAGACTGACGGCAATATTATATAGAAAAATATATTTTTGCAAATTTCTAATTATATCTATATTATTATATATCGAAATTTATTATTTTTTTTTATAACTAACTATATCTGTATTATTATAAATAACCAAATTTTTTATAAATAAAAAAATAAATATAAATAAATAATAAATAATATCAATATAATTAATAATTGGATAATTTCAATATTTATATAAGCCCATCTCCAATTTCGTTCAGACCACCCTCGCAGACATATCTTTTTAGTTTTCTTTAGCCATTTTCTGTTGTCACTTTCAAAACTTTCGCTTTGGCGTTTTTTCTTAGAGTTTCTCGTTTCTAGACAGCCGCACGCCCACACGAAAAATTTTCATGGGTTCTGCTTCGCGTGCTACACACACAACTTGACCCTATTCAGATAGCCTATATATATACATATATTGTAATTAAAGCGAACTTGATTGCCATCATAAAGGCATGGGCCGTTGCTGTTTAGGCGTTAATTTTGGGTTCTACTTTTGCCTTTTGGCAAATTATATGTTTCATTCAGTCTAAGTGCACTTTCTCCTGCCTGAGACGAAAAGTGAGTTGCGTTTATGGCCATTGTTGTTGTCGCTGTTTGTTGTTACTATTGTTGTTGTTGTGGGCGTACACTTAATTGCTATTTAATGCCAAAATCGATTGCGGCTTACCTTATGCTTGACGTCGGCTTGTTTGGCTATTGAACTTCAATCACATCACTGCAAAGAGAGGGAGAAAAAAAATGCAAAATTAGTTTATGAAAATACTCGAAATTTAACAATATTTGAGACAAGTTTTTTAACAAAAAAAATATATTCATAGTAATTTAACAATATTTGAGACAATTTTTTTGTATAATAAAAAATATATATATTTTTATAATAATTATTAGGATCAAAGTTTTGTCAAGCTTGAACTTTTCTATGCAGAAAATTCTTAGACTCTTCGCCAATATTTGATATGCCACGCCCATTTTTTTAATCCACTTTTAGACCTATTGTCAGCTGCACTTCTTTTAGTTTCTTTTTTTTTATTGCTGTACCTTCATTTTATTTAATGACTTCAATGCAATTTACTAAACTGTTGGGCCAAAAAAGTGAAAACACTCGCCCACTTTTGCTTTCCTTCAACTTTCAATTTGGTGACTTAATTTCTTTGGCAACAAAAATTACTGCAATAAAAGCTAATGAAATCGAACGCAAGCAACAACGGCTGGCTTTATTGTTAAACCCAGTGTCCAGCTAAATGACTTGCGGCCCAACAACAACAGCAGCAACAACAACAACAAATTTAGAGATCGCCAACAAGCTTTGCCCAAGAAATTATCAAGTGCAGTGCGCTTTGGCACTTTTACTTTCATTGTTTGTGGCCGATTCAGTCATTGTTGGCATTGGGCTGATTGTTGTTATTTTTGTTGTTGTTGTTATTGCTAACTAACATTTTATGGGCCCAAACCGAGCTCGTTGTTGGCAGCCGTAACAAACAAAATTTTCACCAAAGTACTAAACTTTTGGGCCATTTTCCTTTTAGCAGCAGCTAATGAGTAAAACGCTTTTGGCACCAACAACAGCAACAGCAACAGCAACAGCAACATAGCCAACAACAACATTGTCTCAAAATTACAAAACGATTTGTCTTAAACACTTTAACTTCGATTTGTCTGGGAAAATGTTGCTGCATCTATCTTTTGTGGCAAGTGATGAGAAAATAACACCTAAAATCAACAGCAACAACAGCAACTATTGCTGCTGCCACTTGGTGTCTTATATAAGCAGCTTAAGCTTACGCCGCATTGTCAGCTGCAAGCAAAGCAAATCAAATGCAGCAACTTAATTAAATGCAAATTAGAATGATACAGAGCTGAACTAAGCGATACCCTCGACTAATTAGCATTTATCTAAGGCTTAATTCAGCTCCTTTCCAAAGGAGGTAAATGAGAGAATGCAAGCAGTGGAAGACTGAAGATAATTTTCTACGGCTGTGAGATGTAAACGGATGAAGCCCTTTAGTAATGGTCTTGAAAATCGCATAGAAGGGCGGATTGCGAAATTTAGAATGAGAGAGAGAGAGAGAGAGAGAGAGTGATTGGGTCAGTGGGTGAGTGAGTGAAACCATGATAAAAAGAGACAGAGAGAGAGGGAGGCATAGACAGAGATAGAGAGAAAGAATCGTAAAAATAGGGAGAGAATCCTCAGACTCCGCTATGCTCTTCTTTTCTGTTTTGTCATTGTCTGTCATTGCCTATATTCCGCAAATTCAGATATAGACATAGTCATAGAGAGAAAACGATTTAGAGAGGGGGATAGTTATCTATCTAAAGAGAGAAGAAAATGAGAGAAATTAAGATAGGCGGAAAGAGTATAAAATTATAAATGTATATATCATATATATAATATATATAATATATATTCGAATACACATTGAGGAAGGGAGATGAGTATAAAAAGAAATATCACAATAAAATATTTCTATACATACATTAGTTCATATCATTTGTATAAATATTCACATTCAATATTTTCAGAGCTCACAAACAATTTCACAAAAATTCTCCACATCTTAGGTATATGCAAATTCTATGCCAAGCATTATAAATTCTAATCAATTTACTTGAAATATCTATTCGCGTACATGACTTCATATATATGTAGTAGTCGCCAAGCGAATTGCAGTAAAAACTTCAAGACAAAGTTTCCCATCGAGGGAACAAAGCGATTGCGGACTGTTGCTCAGTGTTGCGTTGCAATGTGGGCGTAACTGCAACTGTGACTGTGAAACGAGCTAAAAGAGTGGAGAAGGGAGAGGGTAGAGGGAGAGAGAGAGACGCGGCAGAGACGGAGACAGAGTGCAGCATGTAAAACGTTAAATTATCGCAGTTAATCTTATGCACAGGCCGCTGCTTTTGTTTGGGGCCAGAGTTAGCTACTCGTATTAAGTGCGGGCACAGCAAACATGCCAAGCTTGGCAAACATATCAATTAGCAGGCCTGGCCTAACCTGACCAACAACTCGAAAAATTCTATATATATATATATACATTTCTATACAGCAAACACTATACACACGTTTATTTTAAACTCCTTCGGCATGGGCTTCTTCTGCAGCGATGTGATGGACCTGTGCCTGCTGCTGCTGCACGTTGACAATGCCTTCGATTGCCTAATGGAGCTGGGCCACTTTGGCGGACTGCAGTTCAATAACGTCTTCGAGGAGGACCACATCATGAACGGTTTATATACGAAACGCATTCTCCTCTGCAACGATCTGTTGCGTATCGCCGAATATCTGGATGTCCAGCTGAAGCAGGCGGAAATCAAGGCAGTCTACTACGCCGACGTGGATACGGTGTATCGGCCGCTCGAATCGAATATATTGGAGTATGATCGGAAGCTGCGGCGCGAGCATGTGGAGGCGACGTCGGTGATCGAGCACGTCACGACGCTGGAGAAGCGCCATAACTACATGATTGACAAAAGCTTTGCACTGAGCAAGGCAAATAAATTCCTGGACATCAAGAAAAGCAACTCGTCGGAGCTGCTCTACACGGAGAGCTCCATTCTTCAGCTGATCAACGATCAGTCGGTGGGCGAGGCGAATAGCCTCCAATTGAATTATATTTTGGGCAGCATCAATATCGAGAAGTTCGCTGCCTTCGAGCTGATGGTCTTTCGTTTCTTTGGTCGCAATGTGCTCCTGCGCCACGCCGATTTGCCGTCAAATAACCCTGAGATGCCTCGTAATTACGTCATACTTTTGATGACCACATCTGGGGCCATTCGACCCAAATTGTTCAAGCTCTGCAATGCGTTTCATGTTGTCATCTTCGAGTGTCCATCGAGCCCCAATCAGCGGGCGCTGATGATCGAACAACTGGACAAGGACATTAAGGACATCGCCCTGGTGCTGGGTGAAACGCGCAAAGCCCACGAACGATTGCTGACCATAATTGCCTCCGATCTATACATAATACGCATTAACTTACGCAAATGCCTGAGAGTCTATGACCTGCTCAATCGCCTGTATCCGGTCGGCCAACAATCCCATCACAAGTATCTGCAAGTGGAGTGCTTTACGCCCAAATTCCTAATTGGGGAGGTGCGCAATGCCCTCAACAAGGGCGTGCATCCCATGGCCGGCGAGCAGGTGTTCGTGGCTCCAGTGTTGATCAAGCGAATGCCCAGCCATCGCCACATGCCGCCCACATACTTCAAGCTCAACAAATTCACGCGGGGCTTCCAAAATCTGATCAATGCGTATGGCATCGCCGACTACAGAGAGCTCAATCCGGCTCCGTATACGATTATAACATTTCCCTTTCTATTTGCGATCATGTTTGGGGACATTGGCCATGGCATTCTCTTGATGATTTTCGCCTGCTTCATGATCTTCGAGGAGAAACGCATCGAGCAAATGAATCGAACGACCATTAGCGAGAATGAGATATTGAATATTTTATACGGCGGACGCTATATCGTTCTACTGATGGGCATATTTTCCATATACGTTGGCTTCATCTACAACGACATTGTATCGCTGCCACTAAGCCTATTTAGTTCCAGCTGGAGGTGTGTCTACAATGAGACAACACTAATGGGCCTGACCACATACTTGACATTGAATCCCAACGATCCGCTATTCTTTTCGGGCGATCCATATCCGATCGGCATCGATCCCATATGGAAAATCAGTGGCGAGGATTCCATCACAACGTTCAATTCACTCAAAATGAAACTGGCCATCATATTGGGCATATCGCAAATGATCTTTGGGATCGTCTTGTCGGCGGTCAATTGCATCCACTTGAATCGCAGAGCTGATCTATTTCTCGTCGTCATACCGCTCTTCATCTTCATGATCTGTTTGTTCTGTTACCTGGTTTTCCTCATCTTCTTTAAGTGGCTGAATTACGGCGGCTTGAAGGAAACGCCGTACAATTCGGCGTGCGCCCCATCAGTGCTCATCACCTTCATCGACATGATGCTGATGAAAAACACGGAGTCGGAAATAAAGGCCTGCAATAAAGGCATGTTTCCAAATGAACGCCTATTGGAATACATTCTTGTGTTTGTGGCTTTTGCCATGGTGCCGGTGCTGCTGGCCGGCAAACCGATCTATTTGACCTGTCGCCAAAAGCAGCTGACGAAGACGCGCAAGAAGAAAAAAACTGAGCACGAATTGCATCGCACCAGTCAGAATACCATAAAGGAAATGCGTTCCTCATTGCGCTACTCCGTCGAGTTCCAGGAGGCCGACCGTCGCGCCTCAGTGCCAAAGATTCATACGGTCGAAGATGCCGTTGAGTTCGATATGTCCGAAATTTGGATCCACTCGGGCATCCATACGATCGAGAGTGTATTGGGCTCTGTTTCGCATACCGCTTCCTATTTGCGCCTCTGGGCCTTGTCACTAGCCCACAGCCAATTGGCCGATGTCCTGTGGAATATGGTGCTCCAGAAGGGCCTAAAAAATAAGTTGCCCGTCTACGTCTCAGTTCCTGTGCTAATGATAGCCTTCTTCATTTGGGCCTTACTAACTGTAGCAATATTGGTCATGATGGAGGGTCTCTCCGCATTTTTGCACACCTTGCGCTTGCACTGGGTGGAGTTTCAGTCCAAGTTTTTCAATGGTAGCGGTGAACGCTTTCGCACTTTCTACTTTCCACCCTCCACTATACGTGGTTAGCTTCAGTTTTCATTGCAAATTGATTGTATTAGATGTATTTTGATATCGATATTGTAGCTTAAAATGTAGCTGATAATTATTTGAATAGGGGCAACTCTTGAATATCCTTGGCTAAAAAATATACCTAATTTATATAATAAACAGATTTAAATATATAATTTAAATAAATAATAAATTAATTTAAATAATTATTTAATAAATGTATTCACTATAGCTAATTATAGATTATAGAAATGTTTCTCAAATGGAATTCTCTCAAGCTAAAGCCAGCACAAACACGCTAAATATGTATAAAATGTATTGCCCCTAAAATCCGCCACATTTTGTATTAAATATGTTACCATATGTACTAGCTGAAACCCGCTAAATATTTGTAAAATTTATTACTAAATATGCTAGCTAAAATCCGTATAAAATGTATTACTATATATACTAGATAAAACACGCTAAATATGTTTAAAATATATAACCATATATGTTATATTTTAAAATGTATTACAATATATACTAGCTAAAATCCGCTAAAATTAGTAGAAAATATAATACTATATATATCAGCTAAAATCCGCTAAAAATGTATTACTATATATATTTTACTATATATACATATATTACTATATATATTTATGCCAAGCAATGCCTCAAGTCACCTCTATATTTCTTAAACAAAATTCATGAAAATCCTTTGCCAATTCTTGGCCCAAAAGAAACTCAATTAAAGCCAGCTAAAAGTGTAGCTAAAAATAGTACTAGTCTAGCTTTTAGCACAGCCTGACAATCCTGGCAAATGCTCATAATTAACAGCAACTAGCAGCAGCAGCAGCAGCCACGAGCAGCAACAGCTGCTGCCGTTTGAGCCCACGCAAATGACCAGCATCTCGGCATTTGTGGACATTCCAATGCAATTAGCATTGGCAGCCAGGCGGGCAGGCCCGGGCCAGGCAGAGTTAGCAATGGGCTAAGGCCATAAACCAAAGTAAACTTTAAACAATTTCCATTTATTTGGTTTATGCCACTCGCAACGGCGCAGCGGCCATTGCCAGCTGCAGCATGTAGCACGTTGCACGCTGCACGTTGCACGTTGCTGGGTGCCAATGCGGGCGCAAAAGTCGTCGACCCTTTTCAAGCAGCCAACAGTTGCTGTTGTTGTTGTTAATGTGGCTGCTGCTGCTGCTGCTGCTGTTCTTGTCGTAGTTGTTTAGCTTGTTTTGCTATACTCTATACGCCACAGCTGAGTATTTGCTGGCGTGACTGCTCAACTTGCTGCGGCTGTTGCCGCTCTGTTTGCGCCTCAGCCGCCATTAACACCCACGCAAAAAAAAAAAAAAATAAAACCTTGCTGTTGCTGGCATAAATTATGAACAGCAACCGATGACGCATGCAGGCCTAAGTAGACTTGTTGCATGCATAAATAACTTTCGTTAGCCAAGCACATGAACCTATTAGATCAACACTAAACAAAAGACACAACAAACACAGAGTGTGTGTGAGAGAGAGAGAGAGAGAGAGAGAGAGACGCAGAGCCGAGCCAGCGCAGCGCAGCTCGCAGCTGAAATGCATTTTCATGATCAGAGCAGGTTTCCAGCTACGCAATGGCTGTAGCCAAACAGGCTTTTGGCTTTGGCTTTGGCTTTTTTAGACATAGCACGCGCCATTGTTTAGCTGTTTTTTTTCTCTCATTTTTTTTTTTTTTAGCAATACGCAGAAGTTCGTTGCCTAAGTCTTTTGTTTATATTTGGTAAGTTGTGTTCTAATGCGCAACGCTTCATGACCATTTTTGTGCGTGTGTGTGTGTGTGTGAGTATACGTCCACAATGGGCAGCTGCTTAGCGCGTTTATGGCCAGCAATTGTCAAGTCCCTCGGGTGTGCAAGCCATGCAGCAAAAGCAAGGTCAACGTCGTTGCTGCTGCTGCTGCTGCTGCAGTTGTTCCTCTTGTTGCTGCTGTTCAAGTTGGCAACATTGTCAGTCGCATGGGGAAAATCAATTTCAAACTAAAAATGTCGCATTGCTGTTTGCTAGCCTCCACACACACACACACACACACACACACACACATCACGTCACGTTCCGCGCTGGGTCATCAAAGCCTTAAAGGGCGCTGCTGCTGCTGTTGTCATTGTTGGCAGGCTTTTTGCTATTGTCTGTCTGGTCTGCTTTTGGGCTTTACATGCCGGGAAGGTGTTAAATTCAACTCACAGTGCAGCCACTCGAAAAAGCTTCAAGCATTAATGTCAATGAACGCTAAAGAATTTCTGCCACAGCAGAAGGACATTTCAGCTACGTGGTCTGCCAAGCAACCCCTCTTCCTCTCTCTATCCCCCTCTCTCTCTGTCTATAGAACTGCCCAAGGCACACTCAAGTGCTTACCTCACTTCAAAAAGGCAAAAACTTTTCTTTTCTTTTTTTTTTTTTTTTTTTTTTTTTTTGTTAGCTCTGCCGCTCATTCAAATGGCCAAGTCAAGTGTGCGAGAGCAACGACTACCTGATGAAAACATGAACAACAAAAGTTATGAAAAAACAAATGAGCACCGGAACAACAACAACCAGGCATAACTGTAAACAGCGCATTATTAACCAAATTAATTAACTTGCCACACAGTTTGCGCGTTTTTTTTCTGCCCAGAATGAGACGAAAAAGCAAGTGGAAAAATGCCATAGAAATTGCCACAAATTGTGCATTGTTTTTGTTGTTGGTTTTTGCTTGGCCTTTTGTTAGCTAATGTTAATTAATTTTAACAGCCTCACGCCGCTTTGCACTTAGCAGATTCTTAACGCAACGGATGCCAACAATTGGCCGCAATTCATGAGTCCAAAAGTGCTGAGAATTTTTGTTGTTGCTCGCTGACGACTTTCACTGTCCACAAAATGCTTTAATTAAAATTGCAAAAAAACAAACAGAAAAAAAACAAAATTAATTTTAACTATGTCGGAATTTGTTTTTGGCAATTTAACCGGTTCGCATTTTGTTTTTAGCAGCAGCAGCAGCAGCAGTGGGAGAGGCACAACCCGAAAAAGTGAAATTTCATTTAGCAGCTTATTAACAGAGTCTGAGTGGCCAGAATCAAATAAGAAACCAATTCCCATATATATAAGGTTAGCATTTAAAAGAGAAATGCCCTGAAAGCCCATTTGAATTAATGCAAATTAAGAAAAAGGAACGAAGAAATACACCTGGAAATATCTGCGAAAATAAATCAAATGGAAGAAATCAAACGCTGCGCGTTGATCAAGTGTAGATTTAACCCCAAATAAATGAGCACACTTAGCAGCACATTAACATTCCATAAGCTTATCATTGAAAGGTAATCTAGTTAAGGCTGGACCTAAGACTAATGCGGTCGGATCAAACGTTGCTGCGGCTGATAGAGACGGCCGCTTATGTTCGAGAAATAGAAGAACGTAAGACTTATTTAACTAGAATCTAATATAAAATGTTTATGGTTATCAAGATAAGAAGGAAGCTAAAGGCGCAGTGATTCATGAGAAAATATTTAACAAAAACCGATTTAAAAAGTTTTGAGTATATGACAAACTAAATGATATATGAAATCATTATTACTTTATCTTAATAATGATAAAAAATAATCTAGCGCATGCTCTGATTATATTGGGTTAGCTTAACTAATCAATAGTCAAATTATAGTAGCAGAGAGAAAGGAAAAGGAATTTGTTTGCTTGGGAATAAATATAAAAACTTAAGGGCTTGGTATGAGCATATAAAATATAAAATAATAAAAATAATAATAATAAAATATATATCTTATCTAAATTATTCGCAATATCTATATAGATATAGATATATATAAGACAAGTATAATATATATAATTAATTTATAATATAATATATATATTAATTATTATTAAATTTATATAATATATATATATATATATATAATTAAAATACAAAATTAATCAAATAATATAATATTTATAATTGAATAAAAAATATGTCGAATATCAATCTGTTATCTAAATTATGCGCAATATCTATTCGAATTTCACATGAACTTCATTCGGTGGCAAGTTCGTTACTTCAGTCTTTTGTTTTGTCAACGCATGCATAATGAAAATGCGAACGTCAACAGACACACACACATATATATACATATATATATATATATATGTTGAATATATATGTCTGTGTCTGTGTGCATATATATACAAAACAAACTGTATAATGCGAACAAATATGTATATATATGTCAATTACAGCACGATTTTTGGCAAAATTTGCTTGACGCTGACACATTTTGAAAACTTGGCAGCGGCAATTTGTGGGTCAGCTGTGATACCGATTTATGTCGTCGGCGACAATAAATTTGTCAGCTTTATTTACCTTTCAGTTCGTTCGAGCACCGTTAAGTAAACGCAATGCATGATTTGTGCTTTATAATGAGGGCGCGCGCAAAGACGCTGAACAGGATGACAGCAACAACGACGCTGATGATGATGATGATGATGATGAAGACATCGCGCAGAGACGCGTTGTATATTTTATAAAGCTTTGGGATTTACAATTTATTTTGGCAATATTTCAGTTAAATCTGCATTCAATTGGTGTGTGGAGGCATATAAAGTGCGTTAGACATGAAATTGCCGAATTGCAGATGAAGCGAATAAATTACAAAAATTAAATACGTACAGCGTGTTGCGGGCGGGGTGGACAATATCTGAAACTTAATAATATGGAGTATATGAGTGTATATAAATGCGATTCATGAAAAAAGAAGTAGATAGTAGCAGTAGATAAATTTTTTGTACATATTTTTATCTATGTCAAAATACTTATATATCTACATTTGTTTCTTTTTCTCTATCTATAAAGTGGAATTTACGTATCCATGTGTATTTGTATCAAGGTATCTGTATATTTAGCTTCATCTATATCTATTTGTCTATTTTTTTATATAAATCTTTATTTATCTGTAAATATATCACTTTATCCTTGTATTTGTATCTATATATCTATACATATATGAATATATGTATCTATTTCCACATATCTTTATCCATCTATCTGCATCTATATATCTTTTTTCTCTTGTCTGTATATATATATATATATATAGTTATCTTTATACCTGTCCCTGTATCAGTCTTTGTATTTCTTTAATTGTATCTCTTTGTATGCATTCGCATCTTTGTATGTGTATCTACACATTCATAGCCGTGTTACTATATCTATATGACTGTCTCTCTCTCTACATATATATATATCACTATTTACATCAACTTTTTTTTTTTATTTATTTGTTTCTTCATATCCACTCATACCTTTATACACATACTCATTCATGTAAATCTATTCGCATCTACATATATCTCCAGCATCACAGTTCTGCTCACAAGTGCTGCGTGTGTGTTTCTGTTTACCTGTGTTTGAGCGCGCGCGCGCTCCAGTTGCCAGTTGGAATCAAAACATCACGAAATCTCGTTAAAAACCACAGCGCAAAAGCAAATACGAAATACAAATATGTACCGTTAGCTTTGTTTTAACTGCGGGCACAGCCAAAAAAAAAAAAAAACCAAAAAGAAAAGAAAAAACCCCAAAAAAAACCTCAGTAAAACACAAAAAGTGGCAATAGACAAACAAAAGCAACAAACGACGGCATTGACCAGCCAAGTGGGCAGCAGCGGCAATTGTTGTGTGCTTCTAGACCCGGTCAATTGAAGCGCTCGTTGCCAGCTATTCATAATTTGCTACAGTTAATTGTGTGTGGGGTTAACTGATTCAAGCACTTGACAAACTGCAGCGCAGGTGGATGTACAACTGGATTACAACAACAACAGCAACAGCAGCAGCAACAACAAAAGGCAGCATTTTGACCTTCGCCTGACAGCCTAACGAAATGCAGCTCAAGTGTTAAAAAAAAACTTAAACTTCACAGCCAAACACTTGAACACGAAGTTCGTTGGCTGTCTGCCATTTGAATGACGTGCCACAGCAGCAGCAGCAACAGCAGTAACAATAGCGTGCAATTACAGCAACAACAACAACAGCAACAATTGGTGTCAAATGCTACCGTAACACGCCACAAAGCAAAACTGCTGCCAGAATTTATTGGCGCTACTTGAGAAATTAGCTAAAAAGTAGAATCAAAATAGAGTAAGTTAAGGGCGGGTATAACTGATGGAAGAATACTATAATAATAAATTTATAAATTTATGAATCTATGAATCTATGATTCTGTAAATCTATGAATCTGTGAATCTATGAATTTATGAATCTACAATTTTGTAAATCTATAAATTTATCAAACTATTTATCCATCCATCTAAATATGCATATGTGTCTATCTATCCATCTAAATATATATCAGTCAATCTATCTATCTATCTATCATCTATATATCTATGAATTAATCTATTAATTTATCTATAAATATATCAAACTATCTATATCTTTTAATTCTATTTCATTTCTAATTATATATATTAAAATGTTAGCACTGAGACAATGCTCACGAGCAGAAATTCCCAGAGATATTCTCTATACCAAATTTCAAACTACCTATTTTTCTGAAACATATATACCCTATTTGTATCTTCACAACTCGAACGAGTATCAGCTAGGAAAAAGAGCTACATAAATAATTATGAAGACAACTAATTTCACTTTACAGCATTAGAGTGAAATGTCGCCGCAGACAGCGCAATTTGCAACCGTTTGCTGCCGGAATACAAACAAAAAACTAGTGAAAAAATTAAAAAGAAAGATAAAAATGTTGTTGGTAGAAACATTCAACGAATCCGCAGCCGCCCACGCAGCAGCACCATAAATAAGTCAGCATCAGCATCAGCATCAACATCAGCGAGTCGCTTAGCAGCGGCAGCAGTTGGTAATAAATTTGAGGCGCGTGGGCTATGGCCCGAACGGCGTCGTGCGACAAATGTCAGCGGCAAATGAGGCCACGCCCCAAAACAGAGAGCGACAAAAGAAAAAAAAAAACAAAACCAAATTTAAAGTGCGTCATCAAGTAGGAAGAGCCAGAAGCCACACACTACACACTGCAGACACTCAGCTTAGGCCGCAATTTCAATTTCAATAAGCCTCCAGTTTATGACTCAACTGAAGATGTGGCCAAAAAACTATTAAAGAAAGCTATTAAAGAAAAGTGAGCGCATATATCTATGTATATTTTATAAACTGTTTATGCTCGCAGAACTAGGCCTCATTAACATATGTGACAGCGACAGAGCAGCCGCCATTAAGCTAAGGCGTTTAGCACTTGGCCTCAGCTTCGGCTTTGCCAATGAATTGACACATTTGGCACAGGCTCAAACGAAATTTTGTGGCACTTATGCAGACACTCATATATCTATCCATACATATGTATATATATATATCTTTAGTCGTAGCAATACATCCTGGCTGACAGCAAATTGCAGATGTGGCAGCTACGAAACTGTGACCAAAATTGCGGTCTGCACAACTAAGTGCTGTACTTTAGAAGTATGTTTAGATATATATATATATATATATATATATATATATATATATATATATATATATATATATATATAATATAAATGTATATATATATATGCTCTATGTCAACGAAAAGTTACAATAACCAGCGGCATAAATCTATTGTGAACTGACACAGGCAGCCAAGCAGCTTGTGTGCTCTAGAAGTGGGCAAGCTATACATTATAGCTATGTTTATATATGGGAATTGAAATATATATGTATGTACTTGGCAATTTACAGCTGCTGTGAGCTGTGCCCTAAGGCAAGTCTATAGTTTCTGGAACTGAAATGTGTATAAGTAAACAACTCAGTCTTAAGATACAGAGATATATACGCATATATATATGAAATGTCTCAAGTACACAAATGAGTTAAGACTGAAATGCAAATAATTGCAAATTCTATATTTCTCTTGGATATTAATCATAGATTTCCATTACGAGTCGTAGAAAATTATATAATATTTATATATACCCATTAGGCTACTTTAATTAGTTTGAGCAAGGCTATTACACAAATAATACAAAGTAGGATATAGCTGATATATGTACTCAAGTATATAATTACTTTACTTCAACTGTTCTTTACTTAAATGTATAGAAGATTATTATGCGAGGATTATTGCTTAAATCAATTTAAGGTTTAGGAGTAAATAGTTAAAAAATTAATTAAAGTGTTAACTCAGAAACTTTGCTTCTAAGAAATAAGTCTCAAAGAGCTAACAAAAATATTTTTTTACCATTGAGCATTATGGAATGAATGTTGTTTTTACGGAATGCCTGCTTGAAAATCAGAATGCAGTTATCAAGGACTGCTTGAACCAAGATATTACCTTAACATAAATTTCTGCTATATGTAGAATGCATAAAAAAAGGATTGGTTAAATGTAAAATAACTTAATAAATATGAACTGTTCTATTTGTATTTCCATAGCTCAACTCATCTAAATTTGATCTACAACCCAACTAAAGCGCCATTAAAATGTAGCTTAAAAACATTTGTTTCCTGCCTCAGCTTAATAAAAACTAAATGCAGTCTCAGTTCAGCTTGCAGTTCGCTTATTTATGGCACAGCTTCTGTTTCTTTTTTCCAACGTGATTCTCAAACTGCATGCCAGAATGACAAACTGCCACAAAAACTGATTTATTGGCCGAGTCAACAACGCCCAGGCATTCATATCTAATATATATATTTTTAAATGCTATTCAAGCTTAGCTAAATATTTCAAGACTCACCCGCAAAAAACCGTAAAGCTTGACTTCTCAACTGGTAGCTAAAATGCCAAAAAAAAAACATATAAATAGAATTTATTAGTAATTTGTGCTAAAACAAAACATAAAAGAAGCTGTTAAAATATATTTATATATATATATTTATATATATATATATATATATATATATATATAGTATTTGCATTCTTGAGCTCTTAAAATTATGCACAATTTGTCACGTCAGCTGTTGACTTAAACTATCACTCGAAACTGATCTATGAGCTATTTCGAGCAAACACACACACTTTCTATGACAAATCTGTGCTGCTGGCAAACGCTCAAATTAGACTCAAAATCATGTATGTACATGCAACAGCAACAACAACAACAACAGCAGCAGCAACAGCAACAGCAGCAACACGTACTACGATTCGCTTGTTAACTCATCCAAAAAGTAAACCACATTCTTTAGAGCATTTGAAAAAGCAGTAGAAGAGCAGCCACAGCAGCAGCAGCAGCAGCAGCAGATAGGAAAAAAAAAGCAAACACACAACAACATGCGAGGCATAAAAAACACAGCAACAACAACAACAACAGCAGCAGCAGCAACACAAAAAACACGTTCAGCGCGTGTAGCAGCATGAGGCAAAAACATGAGGTAGGCAGGCATGGCCGGCATGGGCGGGTAGGCGTGGCATGGCTTTAACTTTTAGCAAAATGCAAAACAACATCGGAAAGACGAGAAATCTGGCTACTGTAATTTGTCTGCCCCGCCATAGACACAACATAGACACGCCGATTTCAATTCCGTTGTCCAAGTGCGAGTCCAAGTTTGCATTGCAGCCAGCCAAGCCACTCTGCAATTGCTGCTCCACTTTTCTGTGTGTGTGTGTGTGTGTGTGTGTGTGTGTGTATGAGTGTTTGTCGTCTCTAGTTGTGCGCCTTGCTGTCTCCAACTATTTTGGCTACAAAGAAGCAAACAAAAAAAATACAAACTAACATCTAACAGCAACCGAGTCGCCGCCTTTGTCGCTGAGGTCAATTTTTATGTTGCAGCCATTTTTCACAAAAAAAAAAAAAAGAAATAAACAAAATATAAAGAAAAGAAAAACTTCGTTTCGTTAGTTTCGTTGGGCCTTTTTGTATGCCCTGGAGCATGTTGCAAATGTCTAAACTGGGCATATTGATTCTCTTCGAAGGATATGTGACAGGCGGAGGAAGCCGTGTATGAGAAATTTAATTATTTACATTTATTTTATTTTTATTTATTTAATTATTTATTATTTTAATAAAATATGTTATTATTATATGAGGAATTGTATTATTCCTATTTATTTTATTTTTATTTATTTAATTTTTATTATTCAATTGTTTATTTAAAATAATAAATAAAAATGAATCTAAAATAATGAAATATTTTTAAATATTTAAATATTTTGTGAAGAAATTTTAATTATTTATATTTATTTTATTTTGATTTATGTAATTATTTATTATTTTAATATATATATTTTTAATAATTAATTTTTATTTATTTAAAGATAACTATTTATAATTAATATATTCTATATTATACAAAACTATCAAGTTGTTCACAAGGGCTCCCCCTCAGCACGGGTATCTCATAGTCCGGTACTCCCAGCTCACTAGCTTAATATATTTTTTATTTCTTTTTTTCGGGGCAGGCTACATTTTTTATTCCATCTGGCGCACTTACAAGTTACGTATGAGTGCGATGTGTGTGGGCTTTTGCTGCAGTCAACTTTTTAGCTTGCCTCTTGGTCGGCAAACACTTCCATTTCAACTTCAACTTCAACTACAACTACAACTACGACTATAACAACTAGCACTATATAACAACTACAAAACTGCCTCAATTGCTTGACACTTCAGCTTGTAATTAGTTTTGTGGCCATGCATGAAAATTTCATTTATTTTTTAATAGCTTCATGAACAATGTCCACGTGCTCAAATGTTGTTTTATCAACTTGCTCATGAATTCGTCTGCAGAACAAGAAATTCGAGTGGCAGCCAAATTATGCACATCAGCTTCAAGTTGAATAACATATTAACTCATCGAATGAAAGTTTATTATTATTTTCTATTACATTTAATGCAGAAGAGACGGTGAGGGAGAGAGAGAGTTTACTAAAACTTTAAGTGACCAATCAAGCTTTAAAATTTGTTAAACTATCAAATTACATTACGCAACATATTGAAGCAGTATATATTGCCAAGCACTGAAAACCTTTAATTAAATTTAAATAAATTTTCAAGAATTTCAACAGCTTCAATAGCTTATTTAGAGTGCGAGAAGTTTTTGTCTAAATGAGAGAAAAACTCGGATTTCTATTAAATTAAATATGAAATTCTTTAAAATTCATTGAATGAGATCTGTTTAAAAATTATATAAATGTAGTACTTTACAATAAGCTAAGCTTTATTTAGATATATATATATATATCTATTTTTTTTTCTATATTCCATATATATATTAACTCTTTTCAATTTATATTCTTTCTGCATGCTAGCTAGATTTTATTTATATTTTTTAAGGCTATTTTTTACTATTCTAGCTATATTTCACTAGCATTACAGGTTCATTATTTCAGCTATTTTCTAGCTACTTTCTAACTATTTAAAAAGAAAATTCTAGGTTTATAGTTCAGGCATATTTGGCCTCTCTTCTAGGTTTCATTCTAGCTATATTTACTACATATATTCATAGCATATTCAAGCTACGTTTTTGTTATATTCTTACACTTATATTGTAGTTATGCTCTCTGCATATTTTCTTTATTTTATCTATAATATATGCTCTATTCTAGATTTTCTTTCAAGTTCGATTTTCTTTTAATTTTATTGCCTTATTTTATTCCCCTTTTTTCTGCTCTACCTTTTCTCGCAGCTTTTTATTAAAATTCCAGCCCTATTTCAGCTAAATTCTAGCAACATTTCAATACACTTTATGACTTTAGTTTGCTTTTGTTATTTAAATTCCATGCTCAAATTCCTTTGTGTAGAAGTTCTATGCACTTGAGAATAAATTAAATAAAGTTTTTCCTAGCTGCTACTGCTGCTGCTTCCCTCCCCAGTAAAATATCAAACTAATGACATTATTTACATGCAACCTTGAACTGTTGCTTGATAAAAAGCAAGCCGAAAATGTTGAACATGCACAACAAGCCTTGGCTCACACAGACACACTCGATAATACTCAATTGTTACAATAAATTGGTTTTGCTTGTGAGTCCTGATTCTCCCTTGGCACTTTCAAGTGTCTGCCAATCAAGGCAAATCAAGTTGAAATTATTGACAATAACAATAATGGCAAATAATAATCAGCTGCTGCTGTTGCTGTGGGTTTTTTTTTTTTTTGCATGTGGCATGCAACGTTGTCTGCCAAGGGCTAAACAACGCCAGCAACTTGCTAAGAAGAAAAGTGAAAATTCTTGTTGGCTGTTTTCCCAAGTGAAACTGACTGAAGCACGGCACGGCAAGGCAGGTGAAATAAATTTTGGTATCTGATACTTTTACTTGCCATTAAGCAGGGCTATTCATATATGCCACACGAACTAGCAGCTCCAACTGCAATTGCAACTGCAACTTGTGTACGCTCATTTTCTCATTTTTGCTCGCCGTAAGTTTTCATAAATTCTCTCTGTGTGTGTTTGTTTGTGTGTTGCATTACATTTGATTACAAACTGTGCAGCCGACATGTGCCACTTTTTTTGTTGCAGCTGAAAGTAAAATGAAGTACAAAACAACCAACAGCAGCGGCAACTGAACATGCAGCATGGTGGCATGTGGCATGAGCAGCATAAATATACGTAGAAAAACCTAAAAACCTATGAGAAATGCATGTAAATTCACAAACAACAACTAGAACACACAGCAACAACAACAACAACAACAACAACAACTGTTGCACGTTGTTAACTTTCAAAGGCATCGAAAATATGAAAAGTTTAAATATACAGGTAATTACCTGAGCACAGCTTGCTGCCAGTTGCAGTTGCTGTTGCAGCTGTTGTTGTTGCTGTCGCTGCTGCTGCTGCTGCTGCTACCAGCACTTACAACCATAACAAACAGCAACTGACAGTCAAAAGCGAAAAGCTGCTCGAAAAGCGAAAGAATAAAAAAAAAATGAGAAAAAAACACATAAACAAATCAAACAAATGCTGAAGTAGCACTAATTAAATTCCTGAGACATAATATTGTGGTGTGGTTGTGGTAGAGTGAGATGAACAGAAGGATAGAGAGAGAGAGAGGCGTGTAGCGAAGGGGAAAGAAAGGAAGACGGAAGGGGAACGAAGAGAAGGAGCGAGGGGGGTGAGAGAGAGAGAGGGAATGGGTGAGTGGAAGAGTGAGAGCGAGTGCAAAAAGTCAAAGTCTTTGGCAAACACTCATCAAGTGTTTTTGTCCCTTTACTTTGTGCGTGAAACCTCTTAAGAGAAGTAAGACATATGCGACTTTCTAAATGCACTACACTTTGTATGACATTAAGAAGCTGATAATATAGAGTTATTGAATATACTCTATATACATATATATATATTTATAGAGTATATATATATATATATATATATATATATATATATATATATATATATATATATATATATATATATGTATTTCTCTGAGCTCAGCATTTATCTACTTATTAAAAATTAAATAAACAATTCAATAACTCACACATCTGTCAATCTCCACCCCTACCCCAAGCTCTACACATATTCAGCATGCTCTGCGCATGCCCTACCCTGCCTGAAGTGTATTAAAAAAGATTTTCAATCATAAAAATGAAATGCATATTATTTCAGCGCTGGCAAAAGTTCATCAAAACGACATAGCTGCAGTCTGGCAGTAAATGAAGCCACCAAGCCAGACCAAAGCCACCCTTTTTGGCCCGCCCACTACACACACAATCACACACACACACATATATATATATATATATATAAATGTATATATATAGCGGTAAATGCTAGAGAGATTCCAGATTCGAAGAGATTGAGAACGAGCCACTTGTGCGCAATTTTGTGGCAAACAAAGCATATGACAAACTTTTGTCAATTTATTAAAAACTTTTGCGCGCAGCACACAAAAGTTAACCTGATTCCCAGGAGAGCCGGAGAGCAGCGTTGGCCGAAGAAATGCAACAACTGAAACTGGTCAGTCAAGAGCAACTGCAACTGCAACTGCACTGCAACTGCAACAATATACCCAGTTGTGTTGTATTGGGCCCATCAGCAGGAACAACAACAACTTTCGTTGTTGTCGTTTATGAAACGAGCGCATAAATTTATGATAACAGCACACAAAAGGCAAACGGGCAATTGGCCAAGTGATTGCACATCCAGATGCAACTGGAGCTCTGATGCGGCCACTGCCACTGCCACTGCCACTGCTGCATCCGCGTTGCAACTGGTCTGCTGTTGCAGTTATGAATTATGTCAAATGGCATAATTGCCAACTCTCAGCAAACGATCTCAGGCCTTGGCCAGCCAGGCAGCCAGTCAGCCAGTCAGCCAGCCAGCCAGCATCATATTGTTTGTCCTCGTTGGCTGGCTTTTTGGCATCATTTTGCTCTCGCGTAAAGCAGGAAGCAATAAATTCTATGATACAATTTGTAACTGATAGATAGATAGGCAGCACACACATAGAAGATAGAGACTTGGTTAGATCGTTTGAGATGGCGACGAAAATGTACAGGAAATGCGCACAGCTGTTGCACCCTCGCCCGCTCTCTCTCTCTCACACTCTCTCTATCCCACTCTTTCGCTCACCTGGCTGCTGCAGTTTAATTAAATTTAGTTTTCAGTCAACAATTTGCGCTGAGGCCTGCTTAACGGTATCAGTGGCTAAATTGTTGGCAATTTGTTCTGCATGCTGTGGCCATAAATTTGCATTTATCTGTTACAGTTAGAAGACGCACGCACGCACGCACGCAGGCAGGCACTCAGGCAAGCTGGCTTTGGGCCATGTCTTGTTTGTGTTACTTTCGCCGGCAGTGAAGCGACGCCAACGCAACAAATTTGTACTCTAATTATCAAGCCCAGTCAACAGCAGCAGCAATCGCATTTCACACTTACTTTTTTGCTTGATGAGGGTCTCGCTGTCATAATGCTTCCACCTGCTGCTTTTCTAACAAACTAACTAAACACCCCCTCACTCTCGCTCCCACTCTTCCACTCTCTCTCTCTCGCTGTCTCTGTCTAGCTGTTCATGCAACTGAATCTGAATCCGAATCTGAGAACATGCCAGTGAAAAGTGAAAAGTCATTAAAGAGGCAAAGAAAAGCGAAAACTGACTAACGGGCTGGCGAAATATGAGCGCAAATCTCGCTCTCTCTTTCTTCCTCCCGGGGGGAGGGAGGCCTCACGCTCTGAGGCCGGGCAAAACTTTGACATTGATATGACGAGGGGAAGCTACTGCTGAGCGTCTTTCAAGTGTTGAACATGAAAGCTAAACAAGCTATTTATATTGAAAAAGTTATATTTTTATGCGAATCGATTAAGTTTGTTTTCCGTTTTCCCCAGAGAAAAACTTTGACAGCAGCGGAAAAAATCAACTTTAACTTGAGCAAAGCAGAAAAAAAAGATAAACAATAGGCTGCAATAAAAAATGTGTGAATTGCATAAAAATTCTACTGTAGACGCGACATAAAATGGCTATAAAAATACAATCAACCCAAGCTAACAACATTTTCATTTGTAATTCCCAAACAGTTCGAGCATCGGGCTTATCGTGGAAACTTGCGAGGACAGCTGTTGTCAGGCATCGTTAGAGCATCATACTTTACCTTTGCCCAACTCAAAAATGTTGGCTGCCCTAATTGGAGGCGCAGTGCCGAAATTAATCAAGCTCAAAATTCGTTTGCTGTAGGCAAACCCTTTTTTGAATACCCTGCAAGGCATTGGCTATGGGGTGTGATGGTTTTCGATAAATGGCGTGTGGGAGATCAAGTAAATTTATATAACTATTCTGGCTCAGCAAGCAGAACTGAGGTTACAGCGGAAGATTTGCTAGTTAGGGTATCTTCTAGTCAGCAGAGTCACGACATTTTCTAGTCAGCAGATTCCATAAGCAAAGATCTACCAGAAAAAGTATCTCTTACTAAAAAAGGTATCCTAGTTCAGAGTAGCTGCTACTCAGAACATATATTTAGTTTGGGTATCTCCTAGTCAGAATAGCTTATAGTAAGAATATAGAGATTCCTCAGTCTCGGCGTAGCCCCAAGCAATAGATTTGCTAGCCACACAACAAATAGAGATACTCATCTCGTCCGCAAAATACATTCTAGTTTTAAGCAGAACATTTTCTAGTCAGGATATCTTCTAGTCAGAATATCTCTTAGTCAGGGTATCTTGTTGAGAGGTTTAGTCAACAGTAACTTCGCATAAGTCAAACTCTTACTAAATCTGATCCTAGTTCATTTTGCACTAAAATCATCTCCTCATCATCACCGTATCTGCTAGTCGCGCACTTCCCACTACAGCACACTCACTTGCCGATTTTAATGCCCTAGCAAACCCGTGTGTTCATTGAAGGGTGGCCATGTCAAAGTCGCTGTGGGAGCTGCTGCCATATTGTTTTCAAAACTTAGCAACCAAAATCTACACGTGCAGCACATGTAACTACATGTGTGTGTGTGTGTGAGTGTATGTGTGTGTGTGTGCATACTTGGAATTGAGGTTATTAGTAACAAGGCCGTAGCTGCATTACATTTGGTTGAGGGCAAAGCTTATGGTTATTAGCAAGACGCTGGGGGCCAACCAAAAGTTTGCGGAAAGCGAAAACTTTTTTTGCCCACATTTTCAATGATAATTCATGTCTAATATTTGAATACAATTGCTGCAGCAACAGCTACAGCAGCAGCAACAGCAGCAGCAACAGCAGCAGCAACAGCAGCAGCAACAGCTGCTCAATTTTGTGGCAAATGTTTTTCAAAATTTTCCACACAAATGCAAAAACAATGCCAATGTGTGTAAATGATGTCGAATGCATGAATAAAAGTCGGAAACTCATAAACTCTGCTCAGCTCATTGTTGCCATATTGCATGGCCCAGTGTGTGTCGATGTCTCTCTCTCACTCTCTCTCTCTCTCTCTCTCTCTCTCGCTCTTTCTCTATCTATCTATATATCATTGTATCTTTGTTAGCTTTGTTCATAATTTTCCTGTGCGTTTTGCATTTGCTCATAAAATATTTACGATTCGCAACGCCCAAAAACTTTTATACGACAATTATTTAATGTGCATATTGCATATGTATTTTATTACTTAAATGTTTTCCTGCCCATTATGCGCACCTGAAGCCAGATAAAGTAATTGCCATAAATGTGTAACAGCCGTTGCCAGTTGCCACTTGCTCGACTCTAGAGCTTAGGCAAATGAAACCAATAAATGTTTTCACCAATATCAAAAGTAATTAAGCCATAAATGAAAACTATAAATGCAAAGGCAATTTCTAAGTGCCACATAAAAGATGTCGAAATGAAAGTCTATACAAAAGCTGAATGGTAAGGGAAGGCTTGAAGAAGATTAGTATATGTGGGATGTAGGAATCATATATATATATATACATAATATTATATTAAATTCTAAATATTTAACTCTTAAATAATATACCCAATATTAATCAAAAATGAGCAAATCGCAAAAAATAAACAATAATAATAATATATTAATAGAAAATATATTGAATTCGAAATATTTAGCTCTTAACTAATACACCCAATTTAAATATAAAATAGCGCATATACATATTATCAAAATGCGCAAATCGCAAAGAATAGAACTGATCTTCTTTTCGTGCTTTAGATAATTCGCAAAAATTTTGTATTTGCGAAATTCCAGCAGGCGGCGCCGCTGCCACTGCCACTGCCACTGCCTTTGCCAAGGGCAGCAACTATAAAGCATTATGAGCTCACAACCATATGACATCACAGACTCGAATTTTGATTAATACGCAACGGCCCGCGGAGGCACGAGAAGCACACAAATTCCAGCCGTCTATGACATTCAAATTTGCTATAATTAAACCAAATTAGCGGAATTTAAAGAAGATCCAAACGAAAAGAATCAAATGAAAACACGCAGATGGATTCCAAAATGTATACATCGCATTTAGCAATTCGCCAAAAATCACAATTTGAATGTAAACAATACAAAGTCGAATTTAATTTGCATGATATTCAAAACGTTTCGTAAGAAAAAGACAAAGAATAAAAAAATAAATAAAAATAAAAATCCGAAAAAAAAATAAATAAATTATGTGAGCATTTCAAAAGAACTTCTCTTTTTTGTTTGCAACAAACAACTGCCACGCCCCTGCAGCATGCCACAACGAAAATTTAAAGCAAGGCCAATAGCCCGTACTGAAATTGATGCGGCTTGCTGCGCATTTGCTTGTTGCATTAGAGGCGACTACGCCACGCTATCAAGTGTTGAATAATAAGCAGCCGAGCCAACAGAACTGGCCAAAACATTTAATTACAAAAACGTCGCGGCGTTGCAATAAATTTTGTTTGCCTTTGCCGCGCCTCAGGGCAATGAATGCTCCATAAAATATATACAGATATAATATATATATATATATATATATATATATATATATATATATATATATATATATATATATATATATATATATATATATATATATATTTGATATATATGTTCACTGTTGCAGCAGCAAAGTACAATTTGGCTTTGTTTATCAAAAGTGCGCTCAAAAGTTGCCAAGCTCATCCTTATCCTTATGGCAGTTTGGTTCTTAGCCTGGCATAAATATATATCTGCCATTTTTTTTTTTTTGTGTGTATTTATAAGTTGGCCAGCGGAGCCCGCGTTACAGTAACCGAAAAACCAGGAGCGCTACACACGCGCACACTAATGCACAAAAAGAAACTTTTTTCAAAGCCAAAAATTTGTAGCCCTGGCCACTGCAGCCGCACTTTGCTTTGGGGCACGCTAAAAAAAGAGCTCAATTTAACCAAAAAAAAAGAAAAAGATGCCAGAAACAGCTATGAAACAACTTCTTCTTGTTTTTTTTTTTTTTTTGCATACCCTGTTTTATATAGAATATGGGTAGTTAGGCGAGAAGGCTTTTTTCCTAAGCACAAAATTTCCCAGTCAGAGTATATGCTAGTCAGAATAACTTTTAGACAAGGTATCTTTTAGTTAGAGAATCTTTTAGTCAGGGTAGCTCCTAGTCAGGATAACTTCAAATAAAAAGATCTCATGGTCAAATTATAAGCCATATTCGAATCAGTAAGTTTCCCATTCATTGTTTCTCCAGTCACGGTATATCCTAGTCAATACATCTAGTAGTAAGAAAATCTAATTGTCAATATGTCGCCCAGTTACTACATCTCTCAGTAAAACTATATCCTAGTCAGGATATCTCTCAGTCAGTCACTCCCCAACTGGGCACCATTACTTGCATTTTTTTCTGTTACCGCTTGGCTGCGCTCCCGGCCAAGCGGCTGCAACTGCAGCAAAGTGTTTGCCCGAATTGGCTTCGCTTGGACCCAGGACTCCGGGCTGCTGTCGTATTTACATTTTTTTTTTTTTTTCGTATCCATTTTTGCTGCATTTATTTCAAATTGAATATACTTGTAAGCCGCTGCTGAGCGTATTAAAACTTTTTCACCACCTATATCAGACACGAAATATATAAAAAGAAATGCTCAGCTTATGCTAGGCTGATCAGCTGAGCATTGGCAATTCAGACTGTTTCAATAGTTGAGTAGCCCAATCCGCAGTTTGGTCTACTGTTAAAATAAATCCAACTGTAAATTTGACTAACGGTTAAACTTTATTTCAATTGCAGACAAAATGAATTGAAGTTTTGTATTTGATTAGTGGAGTTAGAGCTTTTCATTAGTTATTTAGCTGTGTGTTGGATGAGCAGAAATGTTTACTTTATATTTTATTTTAGAGCAGGCAACTTTGAGCTAAGCTCGTGGATATATTTTAGTCGAATACGCATAATAAAAGTGCATGCAAAAATTATCAACGAGCCTGGCTTGGGCTGAGAACGAATAACGTATATCATCTAGTCGGATATTCCCTAATAATAGGCATGAAGCCAAAGCTTTGATGTAGTTATCAATCTAGCAATAATTTGATAAAAAAAATAACTAATATCTTCTAGTCGTTTATTCCACACAAAACAATCTAAAAATTCACGCATATCAACAAGTCGGATACTCCCAAATTTTTGTTGTATCTGTTAAATTATCGTTTTACATTTCATTCATTAACTCAATTTATATTCAACAATATCTTCTATCAATCAATTGCGCTAAATCTTAAATTCCTTTTCCCACTCAGCTAATTTTACACAGTTTTACTATTTTTTTTTTTTTTTTTTTCCAAAAAATGCAATTATGTATATTTATATATAATAAAAAACCCACACAATTTCTTCAATTATAAATTTTCCTTTGAGCTGCCGCTGCCTTTTGAGCAGCTGTTTGTGTTTGCGTTTGGCTTGCCCCCAGGTATACGCATTACCTTTAGCCATATGCTGGAGGGTTGGCTTATTAAAAAAAACTCACTATATATATATACATATATATATATATATGAAATGTGCAGAAATTGCATTTAAAGCGAAAATGCAACCGCAAAACGAGAGCCGCAACTTAATTTCATTTTAATTAAAATTGCAAATGGTGAAATGCCATGGAGACTTCAATTTGTGAGTGTGTGCGTGCGAGTGTGTGTACATAAATTTGTCAATGCAAACCCCCAAGCAACCCAAGGACCAAAGTGCAAGTAACCCAACTACCTATGCTAGCTAACCGCTTGTCTATCTAACTAACTAACTGTTTGGCCATAGCTCGCGGCAAACGCTGCGTATGCGTAATATCGCCTAATGACCCTCGCACAGCTGTCGCAAATAGACAAATTTAGCACTGGCCACGCCCAGTTCTGTGCCAAAAACGCCTCAGGGCACGTGCCGCCCCGAAGGTTGCTAACAAGCTAAGTGTGTGTGTGTGTATCAGTGTGTGTGTGTGTGTGTGTTTCTATTCACACATAGATATAGTTTTAATCAAGTGCTCGCGCCTAGCACGAAAAGTGCTTGCAACATTCAGTCCAATAAATTTGAGACGAGTCGCCTTTTATCAGCTACGTCACCATGTTGTGTGTGCATGTTTATGGCCAGAACGAAAATGCCAACACACACACACACACACACACACACACACGCATACACACAAAGGCCATGAGGTATAAATACTTTGCATGCCAGCTCGAGTGAGCTGCTTTTGCTGCCTCTGCCTCATGCCTCATGCCTCATGCCTCTTGCCGCTTGCCAAAGTTTCATATGTCATAATTTTATCAGGCAACAAAAAAGCCAAGTGATGTCTCTCTGTGTGCTTGGCCCTAAAGTGGAAACGCGGCGCTGCCATTCATGACACGCAGGCATTAAGCGCGCAGCGACAGGAATGAATTTAAGCCTCGCCTCGCCTCGTCTCACCTCGCCTCGCCACACCTCAGACTTTGCTCTAATCCACCAGCTGGCAGCAGGTGCAGCCCGGCGAGACATCTTGTGGCAGTCTGTTTTCTGTTCCCTGTTATTTTTTTCTCGCAGTGTATTTGGCATGCTAACAGGTACATTTGCCGCGTTGACTGTGATTGCAGGCAAGCAACTCGCAAAAATTTAGTGTTATGTTTCGCTTAGGCTTAAAGCCGCCAGGCATTTTATTAACTATTTCTTGTGCTTCTTGGTTTGCTTCTTGGCTTGGTTCCCTTTTTAGGTTTGCGCCAGCTGGGCTTGGGCGCCATTTTCTCACTCTCTTGAGCGCTTTGCAACATATTTCTTCAATTTGCAGCGGCAGCTATGAAAAATATGATGTTATTTTTAACACACTGAAAGCGTGCGGAAAAGCTATTTTTAGCACGACGATCAAGAAAAGCAAACTTGTGGTTATAGTAGCAGGCGGCTGCCGGGGGTGAGGGGGCGAACAGCAAACAGTTGCCAGTTGCCACTTGCCACTTGCCACTTGCTGCAGCCAGGCAGCGAGGCAAACGACTTTGGCTGCTCGCCACGCCGCACTGTGGGCTGTGAACTGCATGTTTTATTATAAATATGGCCAATAAATTGCGCTGTTTAAGTGTCGCCAGTGCCCTGCGGCAAATGCCAGAAGCCAGGAGGGAAAAAAACGAAAAGTGTGAATATAGATTTTCAATAATAATAGAAAACTAGTCAGGAGCGATGAGCATAGCACACTGCATAATGCTCGTTCGGGTTTTGAAGAGGAGACTTGAAATTTATATTAAATTTTATATTTTGTTGTTTGCCTGGTTAGAAAAATCTGTAAAAATCAAAAGAAGATGAATATCAACTGTGAATCATCTGACAAGTTGAGTCAAGCCAGGATCTAAGACTTGAGAAGAGTCGCGCTTGACGAGTGGGAGAGCTATCGTCAGCACTACGGGCACTATCGATATCTGAGCATGCTCGATAGTTCTTTTGGGGCTAAATAACATTATAACCACTATCGATGACTGAGCGTTATCGACTGTTCTTCACCTCCATAACCCTAAACGATGTCTATATCATCTCATTTTAGCTTATCTAAGAAGAAGCTCTATTAGATCACTTGTACAATTACAACATTCCAGCTCAGAAGGTGTATAAAATATGACACGTCTCTTATGGATACCCACATCTATATCATTTAATATCGATATCGATATCTATATCTCTTCTAGTGCTAAATATCTAGCTATAAGACTGATACTCATCTATACGTGTAAATAATATAGTAATCAGTAAACAAGATTTTATATATATAAATAAAAATTTAAAAAGCGATATTGTGCATATAGTGCAGTGTGGATATAGCCCAAAAATCTTTGCACAACATGACAACGGTCCACACAAGAAAACTCGCTCTAAAACTTTCGCTCTTTTCCCTCCACTCTTCAACAAAGGCAGAGTGAAATGCAAACAGCTCTGCATTGCAAAAACCAATATACTCTCTTTACAAAAGAAAATAAACGGATAGAAAAAATGTTTAAAAATATAAGAAAAAAAATGAATTTATATAAAAATGTTTGCATTTTTGTAATTTAACTGGACAAAAACGATTTGGCTGGTCAAATGAATATTTTTTTAGAGCGAGCGCGCGCGCGTGTGTGTGTGTGTGTGTGTCTATGCGTGTGTAAGTGTTAGCAAAAGCAAACAGTTAAAATTGGAAACAGACGCAAGCACACACAAAGAGGGGCAGACAGTGGGAGCGGGCGACAGGCATAGAGAGGCTGTTAAAGCTGTGCAAACAGCGCCGCAAACACGTTGCACAAATATTCAAATGCGGGGGCCGAAACGAGCATCGAAACACTGTGAAGCAGTGGACATTTGGACATGGCAATATAACTGCGCATGCCACATGCCACATGCCACATGCTACATGCTACATGCTGCAACAAAATACCAAAAAACGCAGCCAAAGAAATGAACAGCAAAAAAGCAAGTGACAAATGCAGCCAACAACAAGAAAAACCACAAAAGTTTGCGCCATAAAATTTAAAGCTCCACGCTCTGATCGCAGAGGCGTGCGCGTGTTGGGGGCTTAGATGCGCGCATTGGCATGTTGAATGCAACGATAAAACGCTAAACGCATATTAAAACAGCAACAAACAAACACACGAACGGCCAGGAGCTGACGCGGGGGGTGTTGATTTGTATGGCAAAAACAAACTGCCAAGTAGACACACTCAACGCCCCCCTCGCCTACACTCGGCCCCATGGGCGCGCACGTAATGCTCTAAAAAAAAAATGTTTGAAAAAAACGTGTAAAAAATGAAAAGAAATTCCAAGATTGAAACTGAAACAAACATTAAAAGCGCCAAAAAAAAAACAAAGTAAGACAAAAGTTTTCTGTGTGAACGCGATTTACGACTCTGTGTGTGTGTGTGTGTCTGTGTGTGCATATTAAATCAATGCACAAATCTATGAGGGCGGGGGCGTGGCACTGACTGCATCAAATATGCAAGCAATTTAAGTGAAGTTCGAGCAAAAACTTTGCTAACAACAACAACAACAACGAATGCCAACAGGCAAAATCATTTATTTAACTCATTCTAAGGAATTTGCATGAGCCAAGGCACTAAGAGCACGCAGCTCACATATGCTAAACAGTTGAAAGACCTGAAGCTACTAAGTCGGTTGGGGATTGTATTATTTTAACTTAGTATTTAAATTATATTTGAATTTTCTTTGAGGAATAAAACACGAAAATTTATTAACAGCTGTGAAAATAAGATTTGCCTCTAGAAGCAGCTGCAAAAGAATTATAAGCCAAGGTAACTCTTAGACTTAAATATATATATATAAATATTAAATATATATATCGAACTTAAAACAGTAACAGGTTATGTATAGCTATAGCTATATATACATATATATTAGTAAATGAAGGAAGTGAATTCTGCATAATTTTGCATTCATGTTTAGTAAGAATTACGAGAAAATTTGTATTTGATTTTTCGACTGCTTGTTTTAGAAGAAACTATATAATCTATATAAAATATATAATGGATAAAATATTGATCAGATTTTGTTGTATAGAAAGGCAGTATAATACTCTACCTATATAATGAACCAGATCCCAACAGATATAGATATACCTGGAATGAAAGAGCGTAAGTAAAGTTTAACGAGTATAGCCAAAAGATATGGATAAAGAAAGAAGATATATAGATACATAAAAATGAAAACAGCAGAGTGAAGAGAAAGAAAGAGAAAGGGAGGGAGAATAGAATTAATAGCTAAATACAATTTTGTAATATCCATATTTTCTGTACCTACAATTTTTTCTTGTACCGTGTACCTTTTCCATTCTCTGAAGTTGCAATAATTTCTGAACCTTAGTACACTCTTTAGCCTTGTACTTTGTGCATATTTTGTAGTTTCTTAATTTTCTATTCCCTTTTTTTTATGTTCCATACTTTATGTACATTTTATACTTTCTGTACCTTGTGCACTTTTCTGTGCTCTCTCCCTTCTCCAATTTCTGAAGTTTCTACTCTTTCTGTATATTTCGGAGTTCGTCTGAGTATTCTGTACTTTTCTTACTTTCGGTACCGTACAACACTCTTTCTACTACACATACATTCGAGCCTTTTGGTACCTACCTTACTCTCTCTACTGTCTGTGCCTTCTCTTTATACTTGCTTATCTTTAGTTACATTCCGTACCCTGCATATAATCTGTGTCTTTCTGTACCTACTCTCCATTAGGCATTACACAACACTACAATAGCCTCCACAAGAGCATAACTTAATGCAGTCCAGCTGACACTTGGCACAGTTCCGCAAACGCCTTTCAATATATCCCCAGCCAACTCTGACAAATCTATATACAATAAATACCTGTCTTGCTGCACAGGAGCAATTTCTTAAGTAATTTGCCACTCCAAGCGATTTTGAGCATTGTACCTTATTGTTAGGCCCAATCATAATTGTATTAGTGTTGCACTATTAACAAGGCCGTTGGCCAGCACCCCGAAATATCAAATTGTAATAAGCAATTTAAGCCAAGACGATGAAAAAAAATTGGTGTTTCACACTTAATTGCTAACACAAAATATATAAAAATTACCCAAGAGTGATAAATTAATGAATCTGAACTGCAACCGTTAAAGCTTAGGTTGTTTTTTGTTTGTGAGCAGATTGAGACCGCAAACCGTTTCGAACCGCGTTATACCACGTTGCCCAACAGCCAAAAAAACGGGTTTCCGGCACATATATTCGTAGACGTATTTGATTTGATTTTGTTGTGTGTATGATTTCTGTGGCTTTAAAGATAGAGCGAAACATTATCAACGAAACGAAATACACACAGCCATATATATATATATATATATATATATATATAAATATTTATATATGTATATATATATATGTATAGATATTTTTATATGCAGAGCAAACATGTTTGGCGTCATTTTTTAAAAATTCAAATATTTAAGGCATGTGGCGTTTAGACTGCAGTTTTTATTTTTCATATAGCCTGCAGGAGGTGGAAAGTGGGGTATATTGGCTATGGTTGAAGCCGTAATATATATACATATGCTTTAATATGATTGACATATATAGACAAATATAAATTTCCTTAAAATCGATCAGAAATTAAAAAAAAACCTATAAATATCGATATTACTTAAGAATATTTCATACTTCTTTGCAAAATTACCAAATATTATAAGTAATTCCGCTCCACAAAAACCTACAGGGCATCTCCCAGTCAATCACTTCCATCGAGACCTTTCTCAATTGTTTACATTTATCTTTCATGTATATCTCTATAAATTTGCAATATATATATATAAACTTTTGTTATTATTTTTATTTTTTTGTTGATTTAATTTCAGTGTTGCGGTAGGTCGCGGCGACTGTTGAAAATTGAACTGAATCGCGATTTGGTATGCAAATTTTTGTGTGATTTTATTAAGATATATGCAAATATTTTAAGTACTGTGCGACGGCGAAAGCTGAGAGCTGTGCCAGCTACTTAAATCGCTTTAATTCACTTATGATACATGCGTATGCAAAACTTTAGCTCTTTAAATACCAATATTTTACAGTTATATAACTCGTTTTTAATTGTATTTGAAAAAAAAAACCTTGCGCAAAAACAGCTGTAAAAGCGCATAAAACCTGCAAATTCTTTCGATGTGTAAAACAAAGAGCTGCTTAAATCAAATTGATTCAATTGTGATACGTGAGTAAGTAATATGAATGGTTTTGAGCTGAACTGTAAGCTTTTAAAATTTGTGGCACAATTTTTCACTGTTATGCAACACTGTTTTAAATGTGTTTGGTATGAAGTTCATTAAAGATGGCCCGGATTAAGCTGCATACATAAATTATAGCAGCAAATTATAGCACTGTTTTCCCTATACAACACTGCTTTTAATACTTAAACACCTGCAAGCTCCCTATAAAAGCTGCTGTAGTCCATTCAAGCAGAAAATGCTTTCAATTTTATGAAGTGATTCAAGTCAGTGCTAAAAAAAAAACCTCGTTAAAAAATCAATAACGCTGCAAACATTTTTATGTTGTAAATATAATATATTTTTAAGCATTTTACAACACTTGCGTGAATATATAATAAAAAATCTTACCAATGCATAAATATTTAATCAGAGCGTAAAGAATATATAGTAATAAGAAATTCGGATATAGCAAATTTGATGTTGTTTTTTACAACACTGTTTTATAACACTACTCGGCAGATGGTGCCTTATCAAGGCTTGTTAAGTATATTAATGCAGCAAAGTCTGGCAAGCCATGCAATGTTTACAGCTCAGCTCACAGTCTTTGAGCCAATCCTTCAGCCTGCGCATATTTGCATATTTTACAACACTGTTTAAAAGCAACTGCAAACGCATTTAACGTACAACAAAGCCCGTACTCAATTAAACTGCAAAGACAGCGAGCCTTCCTCTCTCTCTCTCTCTCTATCTCTGTTCATTTTCAAGCCTTTGAAAAATCCTGTTTATCAATTGGCGCTGTGCACTTTAAGTATGTTAATTGTTTAAAATGCAATTTAATTCACTTCAAGCTTAAAGCACGCTCCATTTTTATGTGGCGCACGCTTTAACTAAGTGCCGATAAAGCTTTTATAGCTGAGCTATTTAGAATGCGCTGCAGTGACTATATATTCGTATACATATATATATATCTATATATATACCTCTTTAGTCTTAGTTTTTACATACTCCAACTCTATGTTTAAGCTTTTGCTATTTATAGCAGCCACATCTATCTGCTCCCCTATACATATCTGTCTAATCCCCATTTCAAGTAACATTTTTAAGACTTCATTTCTTAAGCACTTCGCACAGCTACTACGGCTTCTCGCTGTGGCTTTCAGCTGTCATTTAACCCACTCTCATTCACATTCTTTACGCACAGCTCATTCAATTCCAATTAGGCAACGTTTTTCCAGCTTTAATCAAAGATCAGCATAGGTTAAAGATGACAGGCAACCGCCGACCCCTTCTGATGCCCAACAAATTGCATAATGCCATTTGTAAATTGGCAACGCATAAATGTCACAAACGCTACAAATTGCCATACCAAATGAGCATCAATAAAAGCACTTTATGCCGCAAGTCACTTCGCTCGCCCTACACACACACACACACACACACAAACAGCTGCAGTTAAGTGGCTGCCCAGCAGCGCTTGCACACTAAGCAAACATGGCAACATGTCTATTCCCTGCAAAAACGACAAACATTGGCTCGCTTAAACCAACGCATGCTACGTAGCCAGGCAAATGAAAAACAAAGCCCCAGCCCCAGCCCCAGGCCTGCTGAGAAAAAAAAAGCAACTAAAACTCTAACGAATCGAAATTCAATCAACGATCAATGAATCGCATCGTTACTAGGTGAAGTGCTGTAGGCGGGCAAAGGACGCTGGGCTCAGCTCAGCGACGACGACGATGACGGCGGCATTTAAACATTTCCGTTGCCATTGTCCCATTGCCATGCCCATGCCCATGCCCATGGAATACCCCTGCCCATTGCCATTCCCATTCCCAGAGCTACCTGTGCAACAGCTGCGCGGCTTTTGGCTGGCTGGCATCCTGCGTTGTCGCCTGCGGAAGCTGCGCTTAGTGCCACAACGGATGTCAGTGTATGTGTGTGTGTGTGTGTGTAGTATAAACCACGCCCCCACGCCCCTCTGCCCCTCTTCATGCCTCCAGCACAGTCACTTAATTCAGTTTTGTAGTTTTGCCGTTTTGGTTCTCATGCGTTCTTTTTACGCATAAATGTCGCTCGAATATTTTTATTGCTGTTTGGCTCACAAACTCATCAGCATCATCATCATCATTACCATCATGATCATCAACAACACGAACTAATGTGAATTAGCATTTGAAATCACCACAATGAGCGCAAATGCAAATGCATAGAGTCATATACAGATATCAGCTAGAAAAGTGCTTTTGGCTTTTAATTTGTTTTTAGCCAGCCATGTCTGATTGGCTCGAGCCGGGCGCATTAAGTGAACTGATTATGAGTCGGGCACAGGATCTGCAAAACTGGTAGCCATCTACATAAGTAATTAATTGCATTTCTCAGCTGAGCTGCTGCTGCAGCATACACATCCTCATCCTCATCCTCATCCTCATCCTCTCGTATCATCATGAGCATCATCATTTGTCGATTGCCAACTTCCTGCATTGAGCCAGCCACACAAATTGCAAATGAGAGAGTTGAAACCCAAGCTGGCTGACTGGCTGACTGGTTGGCTGGATAGACGAGTAGCTGGTTAGCTGCTTAGCTGCTTAGCTGCTTAGCTGTTTAGCTGGCCAGCACTGCGTCTGCCTGGGCAAATTATGAAAACCCAACAGCAACCTGCCCCTGGGGAGCGCTTTGACAAACAATGTAGCTGACAAATGACGAATGCAATTTGTTTGCCAACAAAATAAACAACAGCAAACAAAAATATTGTTGAGTAGATTTCAACTTCAGCTGCATTTGAGTACTGGCAATAAAATATTTGCAAATTAAGTCGCTGGGGAGATGCCACTAAAAAAAAGCTGGGAAAAATATTGTAAGCAACTGCAGGATACTCGCTTAGAGCTCCAAATTCTATATTCATTTAATTGAATATGAAAAACTATAATATAATCTCATCAAATATAATTTAATAATATATAATAATCTAATATTATATATGATAATATATATCTCTATATCTGTATTTATTTGAAAAAACTTACAATAGATCTTTCTTTATATTCCAATAGTATTCTCTATAATCCCTTTCTATATACCATCTCTAAAGACTATCTTCTCTATAGAGCTTCTCTATAGACCTGCTCTATAGACCAACTCTACAAATTCTCTACAGAGCCCCTCTATAGACCCCCTCTATAAACCACCTCTATAGACTTCCTCTATACACCTTCTCTATATACTCTATAGACTTTCTAAGAAACTTTTCCGCCAACTGCGAAACTGCTTAGCTATAACAGATTTATATAGATTATAAAGCCAATTTTATATCATATATATATAATTTATATTATTATTAATATATATTTTATATATTACATATACATAAGCTCAGCGAAATTCCTTTAATTGAATTTCGATATAAGAGAGAATAGTTATAAAGCCCATATACCTATTCTAACTCCTTGAACGAGAATTTAAACACACACAAAAACCAACAAAGCGCAATATAACACTGCTTTAAACAAACAAAATTTCATCAGTGTTTTATTAGGGTCTGCTTATTGCCCAACTGAAAGAAAAGGTAAAGGTAAAAAAAAATATATATATATAGTCTATACATATATTTACAGCATACCTGGCATGCCAATAAATTTTTTATTAAAACTTCCATGTCAGCCGGAACTACATATGCTGCGAGGGTCGCTCGAGACATTGTAAACTATTTAAATTGCTGAGTTTTTCTTTTTATCTTTTTATCTAATTTTAATCAGTCGTTGAAAGAGAATTGCTTTAATCGTGCTTAGTTAGGCAGCTGTCGTGTAGAGTCGTGACTTGATCGTGCCTTGATCTTGTTATCTGGTATATTTAAATAAAAATGAGAATTCGCAAGTCTTGATATGTTTGGCTAGACCCTGTTTGAGCTATGATGAGTCTTGTCGAATTTCTGTAAAGACTGATCCACAGCTAACTTCTCATGTCGTGCTAAGTCGCGCTTATTTAGGCTTTAAGACACACAGAGACTCAGATTCATGAGTATTTCAGTCGAGTTAACTCTAGCTAGTGCATATTTCCTGGGACTCTCTTGAGTAGTCTCGAGTAGTATCTCGCCTTTATCACACAGTCTTTTCCTATGTAAATACCATTTACTTCCCTGCTCTCATCTATTTCAGCTTAGTGCAAACACAAATTCTATTTCTTGCCCGAGTCCTTCACCTGTTCGTGACACGCAAAAACGCTGCCAACTCCAAGCTGCAGCACTGTCTAAGCAACTGACACTGTGCTACATAGTTCGACCAACTCCCTGTCTCTCTCTCTCTCACGCACAGTTGCTAAGCAATTTGGTAACCCTTTGCCTGTCCGTTCAATTGAACACACATTACACATACGACACGTGGCTCCAGAGGTAAGAAGAATGCAGAATCCTTTTTGGGGCCAATCTGTGCGCTGTCAGCAAAGTACAAAATTTTTCAGGCAGCTGTTGCCAGTTGGAGAAAGACAAAGCTAGTGAGAGAGAGAAAGAGGGGGGAGAGAGAGGCTGGCAAACGAAGGTAGCCTAAGCTGATTTGGCAGCTAGGTAAAAATGGACAGCTGCTGCAGGTTTTCATTCGGATGCTGCTGCCGGAGCTACTGACTCTTCTTCAGTAATTTCAGCTTTGTTTTTCTAGCAACAAAACCCCAACCTGCCCTGCTCAAGCGTGTTTCCACTAGAGCGATGCCATTAACAGCTTGCACTTGAACTTGAGGCGCCATAAAAATGTTGCCGCATACATATTTAATGTTGACAGTTGGCTGACTGTGCGTGTGCGTGTGTGTGTTTGAGCACACACTCATGACCTTAAACTTCAACTTGTTTTGTGGCCAACCACGGCACGGCGTGCCGACTCGCAAAAACGCAGCTGCTGATGAAGACACGCGAAAAAAAAATAACAAAAACAAAAATATACGAGTGAAGGCAGGCAAAAGCAAACAGTCGGCAGGCCCAAAGGCAGGTGGCTGGCTGTAGTCAATATACACTGCGAGAAAATTGGCTAAGAGTCGTTACAACTTAGAAAAAATATAACAAGAAATCTTAGCCAAACACATTAAATATTCACAGCGCCGAAATCGAGAGAAGAAATGAATAGCAAAGGCTGCTGGCTATATGCACTGAGAGAAAATATTTGCTAGTTGTGGCAGCTGACTAAAATATATATTTGAAAGTAATGGATGGCAAAAAAAAATTGATTGCTGCTCAGATAATATGTACAGATATACACTGAGAGAAAATATAATAAAGATATAATATATATAATAATAAAATATAATAAAGATATAATATATATAATAATATAATAATATAAGAAAATATTAATAAAAAATCTTTAAATTACTTTTGGCCATTTCTTACGATTTTAAAGTCAAAGTCAACACTATATTCAGTATACACTGAGAGAAAATTGTTAATAGTTTCATAGATGAGCAAAAAATTTCAAAAAACAACAGAAAAATGAAAAGCATATCAATTTCTAAAAAGAATAAAATATGTAAACAATTATATATTATTTCTATACACTGAGCAAAAATATGAAGTACATAAAAATATTTATTTTTAGTTTTTTTTTAATTTTTAAAAATTCTGAAAATTAATTTTAATCATATTTTTATTTACTACCAACTTTTCTCAACACTTCAGTTAATTTTTCTCTCAGTGCAGCTCGACACAGACACGTTGATCGGACGCGCAAACGACATGAGCAATTAAAAATTTGTTAAATTAATTTTGCAAAATTTCTTTTCTTGTTTTTTCGCAGTTGTCGGAAAGGCAAAGAGCCAGAACCGAGAACGGAGAACCGAGAACCGAAAACTGAGTAGCATAACGAGGCCCACAGCCATAGCCGCAGCCACAAACCCAAACATTCGCTCGACCCGTCCCGCATTTTATGTAATTCATTAAGAACGCTTGCCGGCTTTAGTTCAGCCAACGTTGGCCCTGCCACATGCCCCTGCCGCCAGCGCTCTTCACATGCGCGCGCCCCATCCGCAGCGCGTCCCTTTTCGCCAGCTCTTACGCTTTTATTGCTACACTTGACATTTTGTCAGCAGTTGCGTATTTTAATTTAATTCATTTTTATTAAATGCGGGACTGACGACTGGCCACGCCTTCGGCTGGCGGGCAGGGCAGGAGGCGCTCGGGCGGCGGCATCATCTAACACAGTTGACATTTATTTCGTGAATTGCGCATACGCCGTGTATGGCAGGCAGGCAACTGCTATGGCGGTTAGCCAAGTTTTGTGAGAACTTTGATCCAAGCTCCAGCCTTATGTGTCTGTCTCCGACTGTCAGCTCAGCTCAGCTCAGCTCGGAGAGAGACACAGATACAGCATCATTCATGTGTGTTTATCTTCATTTGGACTGCGGCCAGTAGAAGTTTTCTTCTGTCTGTCTGTCTCCCTCTCTCTCTCTCTCTCTCTCTCTATCCCTCTGGCTCTCCTTCTCTTTATATGTAAAGTTTAGACGTCATTTTGCTTAAAGGGGTTTTTACGCTCGAAGCTTGAAGATTGGATTTTCGACTTACAAAATGCCACGGCACATTGGCAATTCAATTAAAAAACAATCCTGCAAAGCAGCTAAGAAACTTGAAGCCGTGTCGAAGCGTAGCAAAACCAAAGTCTTGCTCCACGTGTGTGTGTGTGTGTGTGTGTGTAATTAAATTAAAACTTTTCAACTACTAAATAGAAAACAGCTGGCGAAATGTTAATGACTTTTTCTGCTACAGGAAATGAGAGATGGACGGCGAGGCGGCAAGGGCAGTCGAAAAGGTTTCTTTTGCCAGCCAGCCGCTCCGGCCCCCACCTACAATTTAATCAAAAATTTTGCTTGAGGAGCTGCTGACGAACCTTTTTCAACAACAACAGCAAAACTGGGCACGACCACGACCAAGCACTGCCAGGCAAATCAATTGACCGCCGCCAAAAAAAAAAGGGCCACGACATTTTTGGCTTTTTTTTTCATATCTTAAAACAATCTGCAGCTGCATTCGTTGACAGTTGTGCAAATCAGTTGCGGCCAATTTCTAGCTGCCGGCCATAAAGGCACAAGCAAAGGCAAAGGCACGGCCAAGACGTGATCGCATTCCAAGAAGCAGCCAAATCGAACAAAATACACAATATATATATATATATATATATATATATATATATATATAGAGCTGAAACAATATGCTTGAAGTTTCGAGCGGCATCGATCACGATCGCTGACTGACGACTGACATCGGACGCTTGCCTGGGGGCGACTGAGTGAGCCGCTCTCTCTGCCTCCACAGCTCTGCAATTGTCTATCATAAATACATAATGGCAAATCGATAACAACAAAGCAATCTTTTGTCTAGCCAGAGATGTCATAGGTTGGCCCACAAATGCCCAGCTAAGGTCGCTCTTCAAGTGTTGACTGCCAGCGCTTGCATAAGCCAACTTGAACTTCGGGCCAACAGAAAAAAAAAAACAATATATATATATATATATAAAACTATGCTAAAGTGAGACAATTGCACAATTAAAAGTCAACAAACAAACAACCAACAAACAACTAACAAACAAACAGTTAAAATTTAATTCGACTTATGCGGCACACAATTGACAATAATTTTTTTTCCTGCTGCTGCTGCTGCTGCAACAATGCGAATTGCAGCCAAAAGTTGAGTCACTTTTAAACCGATTATCAGCCACAAAAATAGAAAAAACAAAAAAAAAACAGACAAGAACGTTGCAATGGAGTGTAATAGACTGTGGAATACGCGCTCAAAAGTTGGAAAAAAAATTTAATATTTTTGTTGTTTGGCAAATGTTGATGAGCTTAGATCTAGGACTGTGTGGTGGTGGCTGTAGAGCTGGTCTAGAGTATGGAGCTTTAATGAGCTTTGCTCGAAAGCTGTAAAATATATATAGCATTTGATTTTATGATATTTAATTCCTCTGCAGACAAACTCAATAATGATTTCACTACAAAATTTGATCAGCTTAGCTTTAAGACTGTGGCATATATAATTAGTATTAAACGATTTGCCACGACCACAAAGCTCATTTTTTAACAAATTGTAAATCGGATCAAAGGTGATCCAATTGCAAAATTTTATGAGCTTAGTTCAGAGAATGTGGAATTTATCTTGATATATAAAATGTATAATTTATAGAATATATAAAAAATATAATATATGGAATATATAGATTAATTGAGTTTATCTTTCATGTAGATATAGTATTCGCCTCTTTGAAACCCTTCCACATCAACCAAGCCTATGTCTTCACTCAACCCAGCTCAGATTGTCTACTAGATTAACTGCCTGCAACACCAATACACTCTTTTTCAGCTAGCCAAGCGGGCATTAAAATGCTTTTAAATGCAGCCACCAAACAATTAAACAATTGAAATTTATGATAAGCAAAGTTTTCCAGCTGCGCGCACATATGGCAAAGCCCAAAAGCTGCACAGCGAATTAGGCGCAGCAGCAACAACAACAACAACAACAATAGCAACACAATTTTCTATCATACAATTAGGTAAAGGTAAAGGTAAAAAAAAATACAAAAATCCGCATAACATGTCAAATGTCATTTGTTCAACAATCACGATCTGACGACAATGTTAGATAAGTTGTACAGTTACAAACGGAGAAAGAGAGAGTGTGTGCGTGAGAGAGAGAGAGAGAGAGAGAGAGGGAGAGCAGCAATCTGAAATCAGTTAACTGGCTGCCAGCTGGCGTCGTCTGTCGCATTTAAGTCCAATTCAATCAGCCGCGCAACGCAAATCAATTAAATCTACAATATATAAGAGCACCGTTATATATATATATATATATATATATATATATATATATATATATATATTTCATATCGCAACACAGTAAATCAGTGCGTGTGTGTGTTACGACTTAAGCTGCAGCAAAAGAGAAAGAGGGAGAGAGAAAGAGAGACAGAGATAGGGGAAAGGGCTTACATTGAGGGCAGCGCTAGCTGCTGTAGCTGCGCCGTTTCATGATCAACTTTTGTAATAAAGTAGACAAGCTATAAGCGTTATGCTCTGCCTATATCTCCTATTTACTACTAACTCATTTAACTAAGCCTCAGGCTACTATTTACCGCTTCAATACAAAGTCATTAGACTTGATTGGAATGGAAAATTTTTAAATTCTCTGACTAAGAATTTTTTTTTTAATATTTTCATATGCAAAAAGCGTTAAAGATGACAAAAAAAAAATACAAAAAAAAAATATTTATCTGACAATAAAATATATTTATAGCTATAAAATATGATTAAAGAAATTTGTCATGTTAGAGTTTGACCAACGAGGTATGGCCAAAAAGTATGGTAAATTTTATTTATTTATTACCGAAAATTATTGAATATCTATATGTCTTTATGTTGATAAGTGCTATATATATTTTTGATAAATAAATATATATATAAGAAATAAATAATAATTAAAAATATTCGAAAATATGATAAAATCTAAAATTATATAATTGAAGTTAACATTCCATCAATCACGTACAAATATTGCAACTGACATTTCACTCACTTTTGACTTTACTCTCTATTAAATATCCTTTAACCCAGCATATTCAACAGCAACGTTTTAAACACACCTCGCATCTTCAGTTTTCACAACTGCTGTGCCTTCAACAATTTTATATATTTTATATATTAAATAATTGATCTTCAACAGTAACTTTTTTAGCACACCTCGCACACTTCGCATTTCATAACTGCTTTGCCCTCAAAAATTTCATGCTTTAAAAATCCATTAGGCCTAATAAAAAAATATACTTCGACTTGGCTTAAGATTTGTTTGAATTTTGATAAATTGCTCAAATTGAAGTTTAAAATAAAATTATTCTAACTGCAAAACTCATTTATATTCCTCAAGGGACCCATTAATAATAAAGATTAAAAGGAAAACTCTTTAGGAAATTGCATTTTAGCATAAGAAGCAGCTGAGCAAACTGCAATTCGATTGACTTGGCAATAAATAGGAAAGTGAAATAGTAGCTGGCGGCAGCTCATCTTAAGCTTTTTCAAATACCAGCTGGCAAACAGATTTAGCTCGTTATATAACCAGTTAGCTGACCTGCTTTAACCTCAAACAACAACAGCTGTTCGATACATCATTCCACATAGACAATCTGTCATTAGGCAGCATTTCAATCATGCAGCTCGATTAGCTTAACTTATGGCATTTGACATACTCAAACCGCACATTCTCCATGTCTCTCTCCCCTCTGTCTCTTTGGGCTTAGGTGTTGACTGCCTGCTCAACAATGCAGGCGCAAATCGATATGCAAAGCATGATCTGAACTGCAATTGCCTTCAAATACCTGCCTTTACACACATTCACACACTCACACACTCACTCACTCACTCACTACTCACTCACTCAGACACCACAAACCATGCCTCGTTGGCAACTGCATTGCCATTTTCACCCCATCAACAATTGCTGACAAATCATTTGCCATTTGGCTGCGCTCGGTTTTTGCGAGCATTTTTCCGCTGCGGTTGCCTTTTGGCATGTGCCAAAAATTTTGAGCGCAATATGTCTGCAGCTCTCTTACAGTCTATCTGGCTGCCTATCAAGTCTCTCTGTCTGTCAGTGTGTCTATCTATTGGCTTTGTGGGCTGGCATCGATTTCGTAACCGCAGCAAAGAATTTACCTGTCACAATTGTGTATCAAGGTATTTTTGTCACTTTCAACGAATTGCCAATGCAATTGCCCATTTTTCACGCCATATCTGCAGCGCCCCAGCCAACTCATACCACCCTCTGCATGTGTGCTGTGTGCGTTGCTGCTGCTGCTGCTGCTGCTGTAGGCGCGTGGCCCAAATTGCAGTCTGTGTCCGGTGTGTAAGAAATAAATAAAAAAAGAAAAAAAATCAAACCGGTGTCCGCAAAAAGCATAATCAAAGCCATGAAATAAACAAGCGCACGAAGCTTAAATACGCTTTAAAAATGCTAAAGAGTAAATTGAGTGGATTCTATGGAAAGCGAAATGGGAGTTAAGCAATACAAGAGAGTTTTTGAGTTGATTAAGAAAAATGTTCTATTACACATACATATGATTGAGTTGAGAATAGAGGCTATAGAGGTCAATTTATCAACAACAGTTGAGCTACAAATACTTCAGCTAATTCAGGTTAATGCAGCCCACAGCGAGCAACTAAAGAACTACATTATTTTATTATTATTTTATTATTTTTTTATTATTAGTATTTATATTTTTTTTTTTTATTATTTTGTAATATTATTGTAATTTATTTTTATTTTAATTATTATTTATTTTTATTACTATTATTTTTTAATTTTTAATTTAATTTACTTTTATTATTAGCTAAAATTTACCACTTGATATCTCTAAGGGCAGCTAAAGAGCTAAGAAAAAAAAATTAAAATAAAAAAAATTATTTTTAAATTTATAAAAATACATTAAAAAAAAAAAATTTAATTGCAATTTTCCGTTCATTTGAATTCCTTTCTATTGAAAACTAAGCTACAATATGAAATAGATTTTCGTAAATATGAAATGCTAAAGATAAATATTCAGTAAACTTTAATTATAGCTCAATAATTCCACTGTCAATACAAGCCAAGTATCAATAGGCCCAGTCAACCCCCAACTCACTGACAAATTGTAGTTAACCCGGCAGAGCATTAAAGTTCACATGAGTTAAGCCTTTTCGGACAGCAATGCCAGCAGCTAATTAAATTATTTACTTTAGTTTTTTTTTTAATGCATTTTCACAGCAGGTTGAGCGGCAAATGTTGTCCACTTTGTTGTTGTTCTTGTTCTGTTCGCTGTTCATATGGAAAATATGTTATCTTTTAACGTGGGCAGTCGCTTGACCATGCAACATTCCACTTATTTTTTTGTTTGTGCAAAAGTTGTTGTTGTTGCTTTGCCGAAAATTGCGCATACGCCGCCTGGGCGTGAAAGAGCAAGCAAGCAATCAAATTGCGATGAGCAGCTAAATAAAACAATTGCCAAAGAGCAACTCGAACAACAACAACAACAAACAATGCAACAAAATCCGAATGGGAAAAAAGCCTTTAAGCAATTATAATATTTGCATAGCCAGAAACTGCAATTTTCCCATTTTGTGCATTTTCCGGGCCACGTTTTAAACAAATTGCAAATATTACGAAATAATTTCAATAGATTTTTCTCCTCTCTGCTGCCGTTTGCAAATAGTTTTCTTTATGTTGCTGCCATTGGCTTAAGAAATTAAATTGAGTTGTATTTGTTTCGTTTTATTTTTATTTCATTTGGATTTCATGGCAAAAGGCATTCAGCCGAGGCGAAGCTGCACTCAAAATTATGTAAAATTGTTGTATTTGTTGCAAGTATCGAATAATAATAAAAGGCAAAACGATTCAAAGACAATTTTTTTGCGTATGATTTCAGTTTGCTTGCAAAAAAAACGTGCAGGAGTAATTTTTTAAAAGGTTTATGTAGTGAATTATTTTGGGTTGCTTAAGAAGTTCGTTGAAGTTGGGCAATAGGTGAAAATATTTAAAATTATTATGTAATAAATTGATAAATACAATTTTGGCAATTATACCAAATATTTATATATTTGCATTTAAAACCTAATATTTACTATAAAATGAGTAGTTAAATTTAATCAATTTTTTATTGTATTTAAATGAAAAATTTTATATAAAAATAATTAAATTTAATTCTTTATTAATTTTTAGATATTATATTTAAAAGGTAATATTTCATATACAAATATTTAATAATTTGATATAATTATTTAATTATAATTAATTAATTTTATATACTAATTTATTTTCAATTATTAATAATTATTAAATTTAAATGTCGAAATTTAATATTAATAAGAATATTTATAATTTAATAAATTTAATAATAATAATTTATAATAATTAATAACAATTAATTATTAAAATTAAATATTGAAATAATTTTTTATAATTTAATGAAGTTAATTATGAGTTAAATTATTAATTTAATATTAAATTATTAATATGCAAAAATGTATACAAAATATAATTTTAATTATTATTAATTATTAAATTTAAATATCGAAATTTAATATTAATAAACATTTTGTTTATTGAATAATAAAATTAATTATTAATTTAATTATAAATTATTAACTTATTATTAATTATAAAATTTAAATGGCAAATGTCCATCAATAAACAGAGAGATGCTGTTTATATAACCCTTATCTAACCCTCACTCCATGTATACTATATCTCTAAAAACCTAAACAAGTATTATTATAGCTTTTCGCTTCGATTCGAATCATAATTTCATATTTATTTATTAAATCTTATATATTTATTCAAATTTCTATTTCAGAAAGAGCATTCATAAGTCTCTCTCTCTCTCTCTCTCTCTCTCTCTCTCAACTCATCTTTCGCTCACTCATTTCTCTTTTCATGATTATTGTCATCAATTTCTTGTTTGTTGCTGTCTTTGTCTCTTACTATATATGTATATATATATATATATATCGATATGATTATGTAATTATGAAAATGATGTCTGTTGATCTCTGGAGCAAGAGCTTTCAATTTGTTAGAATACAAATGCCTCTGCCCCACACTGGAAAGCTTGTCTCAGACATACAGCGAGTAATTGAGCTGCCGCTGAAATCTTGATAAAGCAGCCAACCATAATTGAATATAATTTGTACAGAAGTTGCCAACGAGTTCTATGTTGACCTGAATTCGTGATTTGGTATTTTTCTTAACCAATTTACCAAAGTCGGGAATATGTAGCAAATGCCTATATATATATATATATAGTATATAGTATATAGTATATATATAGTATATTCATTAACATGAGGTCAGGCAAATATGACGAGACTCGTTTGCAGCAAAGACACTGGCAACATGTTATTTAAGCGTAAATCATTGCCAGGCATTCAGCTGGGAGCACTCGGCTCTCGGCTCTCGGCTGAGTTCTCAGACGCTCGAATTGGAATTTCGATTTTTCACAAGTTCACATGTTGCATGCGCCCCCAAAGCCGCAAGTGCGTTGCGTCGCCCCTCCCCCATAGCCATGGCCGCAAGTCGTGTCTGCAGCTCGACTTGAATGTTGTATGTTCTATGTTGTATGTTGTATGTTGTAGTTGAAGTCCAAGTTGCGCTCAGCAGAGCGCAACGCCAACGCCAACGCCAACGCCGCCGACGACGACTTTGTGGCATTTCCATTTTCATTTTCACACGCGGTCATTAGAGTTGAACCCCACTTAAGAAGAGAGTGAGACTTGGACTTGGACTTGGACTTGGACTTGGCCAACTCCTTTAACCATTTTTCACACACACACACACACACACACACAGTCAGCCAGCGAGGTAGACAAGCGCAGCAATCGCAGCAGAAATAAATTAAATTTAACTTGCATTTTTGCCAGGCCATGGGCCATGGGCAAGTCCAACATTGTTGTTGCTGCTGGCTGCTGGCTGCTTGCTGCTTGCCCTGTTGCTATTTTTCCACAAGTTGGCACTTGAAATTGCAAGGGCCCAGCGCAGCGCTCTAAGTACTCGCTGCGCGCTGCGCGCTGCATGTATCTAGCAGATACTTACTTAATACTTTTGTATCTGCAGCTGTAAGGGTGTTGCAGCTCGTTCTGCCATATGCAAATTAAAATTAAAAGCCTTTTTGTACTGCTTAAGTTTAACTCCAGCCAGCAGCAGAGCCAGAGCAAAGTCTTTGGTCTTGGACTTGGACTTGAAGTTGCTGTTGCTGTTCGAGTTGGGCTGCGGCTACGACTTGACTTGGCTATGACTTTACAATTTGTTTGCATTTTTTTTCTTTTTATTTTTTTTTTTATTTTTTTTTTTTTGCGGCCGCCAATAGGCTCTGAAGTGTGAAACATGCCTTCAACTATACACACACACACTGCCACTACTCAGCACAAAAATGACTTCGTCTTCGTTTTCTTGACTGTCATTCTGCTGGGCTCTGCCCTCTCTCTCTCTCTCTTTCTCTCTCTCTGTCTGTGTTTGTCTGCTTGAACTTCTTTAAGCGGAAGTTCAAGGCGTTCACTCAATTGTATCGTGTAATGAAATGTTTTATAAGTCAGACAACATACACACACTAACACCACTAACACACACACACACACACTCACACACACTAACACACTCATACGCCAACTGGCTAACAAAGACGCGCGCTCGAGTTGAGTTCGGATTAATAATTGCTCGTTTATTTTAACAGTTGCGTTTGGGTCATTGGCTTCATTGGCCCCCGCCGGCTGCTTGTCATATCAGAATCTAACCCTCCCCTCCTCACTCTCTCTCTCACGCACCCTCACTCATTACTCATTAGCATTGTTGTGGCTTATGTAATATTTATGCTAATATTTACACACATCTCTGCTGCACAAGTTCTAACTTCATTTCACATCATTTGTCATCTGTTCGGCTTTTGATGGCAATAATCAAAGCAAAGCAAAGCAAAGCAAAGCAGCTCAGCCACTTGATACGGCCCTAAGCTTCAAGGTTGTAGACCTCCAGCCAACAAATGTATCCCAAACTCCAAAATTGACGTAACTTATTCGCGTTTATATCACTCGCGAACACACTCTGTAAGTCTCCGCGCCACAGATACCATCATCAGCCAAAACAGCAAAAAAAAAATAAAATAAGAAAAAAAAATAAAAACTGGCGCGTCAAAATTAATACGTTTTTAAATGCCAAGCGACGCAGCTTCCTGTTGAGCGACCCAACTCCAAGCAACAAGCTACAAGCTCCAAGCCCCTAAGAGCCAAGTGCCCAAGTTAACAGAGTCTTACGCACATGCGCGTAATTGTTAAGGCCGGGCCGAAATATCAGCTACGAAACGATAAACCAAAAGTTTTTTTTTTTTTTTGTTTTTTTCTGTGCCAATCAAAGCTGCGCAAGAATAATGCCAAGGAGGGTTGCTACAACAGTTGTTCAAATTACTAATTATATGGTAAATTTTAAAATGTAAGAGCTTCTTAATGTAAGTTTAAAGCACAAAATAGCTTTACTCAAAGGTTACGCATTTCTCCATAAATAATTAGACCAACTGTAAAACTAAAGAAGTTGAATAAATACCGAAATTATGATTTATAGATTTTTTTGTACTTGCCTTAATTTATATATCAATAAATAATTAAATATTTATAGAAAGTAAAAGAATTATGGCTAAAGCTCATTAATTAAGCAAAGCTTTCCAGCTTTAAGTTATCAAAAACTTTAAGGTATTACAGAATTGTATATAAAAATATTGAAATATAAATAAAAAGCTTTAGGCAAAGCACTTTACAATACAAATTAAAAATTTTTTATATTATTTATATTTTTATATTAATAATTTTTTTTTTATTATTATTTATATTGTAAAACTACTGAATAAATTGGCTATTCATGAATGCAAATCCTTTTTTACTATTAATTACTTACATTAGGTTTAATCTAAGCTCATGGAAAGCTCGCACTACTCATAGCAAATCCACTTCATTATGCCTCAAATTTACTCATATTCTCATTAGTAATCCCACTTCTATTTGAATTCTTAACGCAACTCTGCCATGCCACCTCTCGGCTCATAAATTAATGATGAACCTGCGCGGCGCGGCGAGAGCGAAACCGAAATGTAAATTGAATTTTAAAAGGCAATTTAACGTGCACGTTCTGTGGCCATAATTAAAAATTAACTTCAATTTAACACTCGCAGCACACGAAAACTTCAATTTGTAATTTTCTTCTGGCTATAACTCATAAACTAAGCGCCTAATTGCATTTTGGTTAATTTTCAAATTCTTTTGAATGAACGTCTTGTATATAAATATTTATTAAATGATATTAATATACTTGAAATATTTTATATGTTAAAAAAAATGTCAGTTTTATTCAATTTCCAATTAATATGCAATTTTCCAGCAGTAACATTTTTATTTTTTTTTTTTTACATATTTTTACTGCTTTATTTTAATTAACCGAACAATAACTCATATGATTTATAGCCATTTTGGAGAGTTTGGCAATTGGAAAAGTAAACGGAATCCAATGGAATGTAACAAAATCTGAATGCAAATCTGTTTGTTGATTTATATTCGTTTTAATTGCATTGATATTAATGCAAAATTAATTAACAGGCAAAAAAAAAAAAAATAATAAAAGATGAGATTGAAAATGAAGAGCAAAATTGAAAGATACTTCAATTGCTGCCATAATTCAATGTAATGCCACGCCCACACGCCCATTAATTCAATTGAGCGTCAGTCAATTGGAAAATTCACTGCATGACGCCCAATTGTTAAATAAGCTTTTTTCGTTCAATTAAACGCAAATATCTGTGGCAGCTGAAGCGAAGGGCGTGCTGGGCAGCGAGGGCGTGGCGTTAAAAAGCGAATCGTTTGAATTCGAATTAGGGAGAAGGTAAAGGCAACACGAATCCAGGTAACTACATACATAAATGAGCAATTTCCCAAGTGATTGCTCCAATCTAATGGCAGACAAAGAAAAGATTTGAGTTAAGCTCCAGTTGAAACTTTGTGAAACAATAATTTGAGAGGCACCTGCTTTTTGGGTGGAGTTCTAGAGGAAGTTACTCTTTTAATTTTTTATCTTCTCAGTTGGAATGGAAGACAGAAAAGGGGAGAAAACGAGACAAAACAAAGAGGCTGGGAGCATAAGGCACTCAGAGAGATAGAGGGAGACTAGAGATTAAAGGAAATTTTTATTATTATTAGTGTAATGATTATCATAGTCATCATTACTATAGATATCATTGTCATTATCATTGCAACTATCATTGTCATTATTATTATCATTATTATTTGACACAACTGCGCTCTGGCCAGGATTACTTGCAAAAGTACCTACTTTAGATGGAGCAAAGTGGCGAAACCAGCTGCATTTACTGCTGACATAGCAAAAACTATCGCAGATGAAGAAGAAAGTATCATAGAACAAATGTGCAAAGATGCTAGGCAAAGAGTCCGTGACTCTGCCGAGAAGTGGACAAATGGACAAAGGAACACTGAGGTCACTTTGAAATTGAATGAGGGCTAAGGCCCAGTACTAAGGTGAGAGACAGTCCAACAAGAGGCAAAGAACAAATGCTCTTTAAATGATCATTATTATTATTACTAGTATATATTACTATCATTATTATGACTATTAATATTGTCATTATTATTACATTATCATTGCAAGCCATCCACCTCCATATTCAACCACTTCTAACTCCCATGACAGCTAGCTCTATTTAGCAACCTCAACATATATTTAATTGACAATTAATTTAAATAGAATTATAGTTGGTACAACTTAATTTACTGTACTAAAACCATTTTAACTAAAATTTATGTTTATTTTCCTTTGCCCATTGTAATTACAACAAAATATGCTTAATTTGCCAAAACTCTCTGTGCAGCAAACAATAAAAAAAAAGAAATATTTAAGCGCTTGGCTGGGCAACAATGCAACTATCATACAGATATATATATGCACATACTCTATTCATTATCATTTTTAGCAAATCAAAATGTTATTTTTGTCAAGTTTTTCAATTAACATAAATTAGAAATAAATTTGCATAATTTAACGAAAATATTTTCGCACGCATTTACTATCGACAGCTTTTCGACCAAACGAAATTTTTGCATAAAATTGTTGCGAACATTTTGTGATTAATTCGCTGTCCATTTAATTGCCCCACACACACACACACACACACACACACACACACACACACCGCAACACATAGAGGGGCATACACACATACACACATGCACAACATTTTCATTGCGTAGCAAAACAAAACCAAAAAATTAGAAATGCAAAAATTGAGTCGTTTTGCGTTTTGAATTTCAAAAACTCCAATAATCTAGCAAGCAAAGAAACGAGACGCGCACATTTTATGCAAATTTTTTGAATGCTTGTTAACATTTATTGCCCGGCGGCTGTTTGGTGGGCGTGGGCGTGGCAGGGCAAGCGCACCGCGCGGGTCTTGGCACACACAAACATACACACATACAGACACACGCACGTGCAAATATTCATAAGCCAACAAACCGAAAATTTGAACCGACCCCCCGTCCCTCCTCTACCACAATTCAACCCAAAAACGCAGCCTAGCAAAAGATTTTTAATTAAAATGTTGTTGACTACGAAATGGCAGCATTTAAGCAGCTTTGGGGGCTATTGTTATGCAGATTCACAAAAAAAAGGGGGCAACACTGTGCCGAAGGGGGCGTGGTCGTAAACATAAACATAAACAATAACTACTGATATGCAGATAAAATTTTGATTCGGTTCGGTTCGGTTGAACGCAAAAGTCAAAAGTTTTTGGTTTTCCTCCTCATTTAATTGATTTGTTTTAATAATTCGCAGCACGTGCCGTTAGTTTAGTACTATTTAGCCAGTGTTGGGTAGCGCACGTTAATAATCATTGGCAGCGATTAGCCAGCGGCACACGCGGCGTATGCGCAATTTTGCCTTTTGCATATCTGCATAATTCAAATGCTTTTGATTTAATTGAAAGTTTTGGGATTTTCGTTCAGGCTTGAGCTGCAGCTTCAGCTTCGGTTTCGGCTGCTCAACAATTTAATTTAATTAATTTGCCTTTGTGCGTTCGAAATTGTTTAATATTTGTCAGTCCCAAAGGGCGGAAACAATTGTCGTAATTAGACAAAATTTTGCCATTTGGGTAATTAATGTGTTACAAAATCAGCTAAGCTCTAGCTTAAGGACAATTCAATTAAGGATTTATAATGCCAGAAGCAGAAGAGCAGAAATGAACGATTAAATATAGATGAGCTGAATTGGCAGATTTAGTTGGCCGAAGTTGAAGTTCAACTCTCTCGTACAATTAAATAAAGAGTTTAATAAAGTAGAAAGACTCTCCTCAATTTTAATAACATAAATAGCTAGATTATCTAAAGTAATGAAACATAAGAAATATAAATTCAAAGAGTTTTGTAAAATTTAGATTATATATATTTAAAAAATAAAATAAAAAATGTTTAGTAATTGAATAAATAATAATAAAATAATAAAAAATATAAATGAAATCCTAGACAACATTTTGAAGACTCTAGGTACAAGTAAAAAAAATAAGTATATTTTGTAAAAATTACATCGTCGGAAAATTTTACCTTTAAAATCAGTTTTACAATTTTTAATTTTTAAAATAAATATTAAGCCAAAAAGAATATAAAATATGCTAAGAAAAATCTGTAAATTTTATTGCCTTAAAATCTCATATATATTATAATTATTATATTAATTTATAATTCAGACTAATTATATTAATTATATGGCAAAATATCATATATGGTATTATTAAATTATTTTTTAAATTTAATTTATTTTCTGATTTTTTCATTTTCAGTTCAATATAAAAGCTCCTTAAATTTCTTGCCTCTTTCTCAGCAATTTGCTAATTCTATTCAAATTTATCGAATTCCAAGCCCTTTTCACTCATTTAACTAATACTTTCATTTAACGCTTCAAGTCGATTGGAAATGCAATTAGAATCGAGCACAAACATTGCAAATTGCCTGCATTTTTGTATTTGCCCAAGCCAAGCAGCCAACCCCCTAAACTAGTTCAGCTGTGTTAGTTTTACTTGTTCCACCCAGCCAATTGGCACGGCTGAATCAAAATTTGTTGCTCACCTTTTTGATTAATGAAAATCCGCTTTTGCTCTGGCTGACACCTGTCCAGTGTCTTTTTGATTTCGATTTTGATTATGTTGATCTTTTTATGTTTTTCTCTTATTTATTTATTATGATTTTTTGTTGTTTTTTTTTTTTTGTTGGTTTTCGTGCCTGTGGCGGCTTTGCCCTCAGCGGCTGTCATAAAAAAAACAATTAATAATGCAAAAAAGTTCCACAAATCAAATGACACCGAAAAAACTTATTGTAAATCAAAAATTATATAAAATTTACAGCAAATTCGCAGTTTTTTATTTCATTTAATTTAAATATATTTAACTTTTTTTAGACACAGGTCAAACAGTTCACAAAAAAATGTTTCAAAGAAATAAATGAAATTATGAAATTCCTTTTCAGACAAAAACAAAAGGGAAATGGCGAAAAAAAAGCCAAAAAGCAGCGTGAATAAAGTCAAACAAAAGAGATGCCAGCACGAAAAGTCGGAATATATACATGCATATATATATATATATATAAACTATATAACTGGGGACTTTATGCGCTGCAGATTTATGTTGCAAATATGCAAAAAGCTAGCCGAAACGGCAAGCACAAAAACTAGCTATAAAAAAGCTGCCGGCCAGCGGCTGCATTTGGGGGTCTGGCCACTAAAACTGTCTCAAGTTAATCGCTTTTATTTATTTTCGCCACAGCCAAGCGCTAAAAAAATCAAATAAAAAAAAACTGAAGTGCAACCGGTTTTTCCACACACACACACACACACACACACACATACACCCATATATGTGTCTGTAGAAATTTTGCGCGCCTTTTAGCTATTTTCTTTTGCTTTTATTTGTTTTACTTTTTTTGTTGCAACTGTTGCAGAATTTATGAAAAACTCATAAAAAACAAAAGCGAATTTCGCATTTTATTTTCTTTTATTTTTATTTTATTTTTTTTTTTTGTGCTGCCCTTTTTCACTGTGTGTGTGTGTGTGTGTGTGTGTGTGTGTGTTGCAGTTGCAAGCAGCCAGCAACAGATAGACACAACACCAGGTTTCATGTCTAGCCAGGTAGCTGTTGCTGTTTGCTGCTAGCTCTGCTGCCTCTGCCTCTTGGCCAGGTTAACACGCCAAGCTGGCGACGTCATAAAGTCAGCTGCGCTTCGTCTTCTTCCTAGCAACATCTCTGTAGCTCTTGCCACTACTGCTGCTGTTGCTTTTGTTGTGACTTGTGGAACGCTTTGTTGCTGGCTGCTGCTGCTGCTGCTGTTGCTGTTGCTGCTGGCTGCTGGCTGCTGCTACTCGGTTGACAGTGCAGCAAAGGCTGATGCGAGGCAGCTTTCAAGGCTGTTTAGAAGGCAGCACAGCACACATACACATACACACACACATATATATATATATATATATCCATGTACACACACACTCAAGCACTTATACACTTGCAGTTTTGTTTTTGTCAAGCACGAGCTGCCCTTTTGTTTAAGTTTAATGCAATATAAAATTATATATATATATATATATATATATATAGACATATATCTAGAGACATATCTATATATCTATATGCTGCTCTTTTATATATATATTTATATATTCTTATATATATATTTTTTTTCATTTTAATTGCTAAAAACTGGTTTCTGCTGTGTTTGTTGGGGGGGTTTGGGCGCTGCGCTTTTGCTGCTTAATTAGCAAGTTGTTCTCTTGTGGTTGTTGTTGTTGTTGTTTTTGGTTGCAACAAAATTTACCGTTTGCTATTTATGTTTATATTTGTCTTCAATTTGTTTTGCTTATATTTATTTTGATTTTGTTTGATTTTATTTTGTTTCGTATTTATTTTCTTTACAATTTCTGTGTTGTTTTGTTTGTTTGGCTGTGTTGCAGTTGTACGCGACGCGTAGACTCGTCAAAAAATCGGGAGTCTTAGAGCTCAACTCGTGTTGCACCCAAACGCAGCGTCGTGTTCGTTGTTGTCGTTTTGGCTGGCAAAGCTCAACTGAAACCAACCAAGCTGGCCAAAAGAGTTCGAGCCGCTGTCGCTGTCGCTGTCGCAGTCACAGTCGCTGCCAACGCCAACGCCAACGCCAAAAGCCAAAGCAGTTAACTGGTTTGCTTTTTTCTTGTTCTGCTGCTCGTCGTTGTTGTCGGCCCGAAGCTAAAGTCGACCGAGTCGCTTTTTTAACTCGTCTCGCAATGTGTCTCTCTCTCTCTCTCTCTAGTTGTCTCTCTCTCTCTCTCTCTGTCTCTTTGGCATTGCTTCCGCTTGCCAAAAAATATTCGTAGTTAACAGAAGCAGCAGCTGTTCAAAATAGTAGTAGATGCGCGCCACAAAATAGTAGCAGAAACTGCAGCAAAGCAACAGTAATTAGCCTATACGCGCGGCGCTCTTTGCATTCGTGTGCGCGCTCTCTCTCTCTCTCTCTCTCTCTCTCTTTTGCTCTTTAACGGAAGTGAAACAGAGTGCAACAGCGACAGCAACAACAACAACAGCCGGTTCGTGTTTGTTGTTTACTATTTGCGCTCTCGCGCTCTCGCTGTTATACACAACTGTTATACGGCAAAGCGAAAAACAGCTGTTAACAGTCGCTCGGCCGCACGCTTAAAGCAAATTGAGTTGTAGTTTTGAGGGTGGTTGGGTGACTGGCTGATTGGGCTCATTTTGTGGGTGGTTGCCATGGCGTATTATTTGATATATAAGCAAACAAATATAAATAAACAGCTTCAAGTGCTCGCCGCAAATTGACTCAAATTTTACTTTTACTCCTCCATCTGAACACCAAATAAATTGCAATGCAATCAACCGCAATGAGATAATTTTTCATTCAATGTAGCCGTTAATTATAACACTTAGCGCAACCGAATTTCGTAAAACTGTTATAACATAATTGTATTGAAAGCTCAGCAATTAGCTATTTATAGTATTGCTATACATACTACATAATCATATTTTATTGTGACTTATATATGAGAAATATGAGAAAGTAAAAGGTTATTTTGTTTGTGTTATAAATTGTTGTATAAAAATAAATATATCTATATTTAATGTACCAAAATAAACAATAATATTTTATAGACAATTAATTTGCAAATTGTAATATAAATATATATTTTTGTATATACAAAAAATTGTATTAATTTAAAGTCAATGCATTTGTGTTGAAGGTTAGTTTACAGTTAAGCTGAGTCAACTCTATAGTGCAAGAGACATCGTTTGGCATACATTTCTTGAAGTTCAGAGTTGAAAACCCAAAAACTTGTTTTCAGGGTATTTATTTGTCAATAAGTGAATGTTGGATTAAAATTGTTTAGATATTATATGTAGATAAGTTGTTCAAAGATATAGATATAGTTATAGATATAGATATAGATATAGATATAGATATAGATATAGATATAGATATAGATATAGATATAGATATAGATATAGATATAGATATAGATATAGATATAGATATAGATATAGATATAGATATAGATATAGATATAGATATAGATATAGATATAGATATAGATATAGATATAGATATAGATATAGATATAGATATAGATATAGATATAGATATAGATATAGATATAGATATAGATATAGATATAGATATAGATATAGATATAGATATAGATATAGATATAGATATAGATATAGATATAGATATAGATATAGATATAGATATAGATATAGATATAGATATAGATATAGATATAGATATAGATATAGATATAGATATAGATATAGATATAGATATAGATATAGATATAGATATAGATATAGATATAGATATAGATATAGATATAGATATAGATATAGATATAGATATAGATATAGATATAGATATAGATATAGATATAGATATAGATATAGATATAGATATAGATATAGATATAGATATAGATATAGATATAGATATAGATATAGATATAGATATAGATATAGATATAGATATAGATATAGATATAGATATAGATATAGATATAGATATAGATATAGATATAGATATAGATATAGATATAGATATAGATATAGATATAGATATAGATATAGATATAGATATAGATATAGATATAGATATAGATACTATTCTATATTATTATTCCTCTGCTAAATTTATGAAATGATTCATTTCCTCTTCCCAAAATAAAGCTGTAAAATTTCAATTATTCAAAATATCTCTGAAGATCTCATAATCATTTACTTCTTTGCACTTAAATCGCGTTAAGCACACTTATTTTATGATATAATTGTTATGCTACTCTATTTCACATTTCAGCAGCTGGCGCTCTTAGCTTTTCCACAGCCCCACGCTGTGCTTTGGACAATTGTGAATTTCATAACTTTATTAATACATTTGTCCATTGTCTGCTTTATCGAGTCGCATTCAGGCGCGACAAAAGACACAAAAAAACCCAAAGACCCAACCCATTAAATCCCAAATAAGTGGGGTGAGGGAGGGAAGGTATGGGCTACTGGTGTTCAGGCAACTTGCGGTTGTAGCTATTGTTGCTGTTTGTTGTTGTTGCTGCTGCTGACCCCCTTTATACAACAACAGTCAAAACTAAAGAAATTCCAATTAATGAAAATATGAAAACAACAAAACAAAAGAAGGGCGTGCAAATTGGTTTAGGGTAGAAGTTCAGGTGAGATTTATATATATATTTTTTTTATTGTTTGCACTTGGCAAAAATAAACAGCAGGTGTTCTATTTAACTGGAAATCAGTTGAGATATACCCTTTGTAAGGGTATTACATAATTGTGAAAATAAAATATAGGGGGAAGGGAGCTCTAAATTGCTAATAAATGATATACAATGATCTAGAGATATTTCCGACAGAACATAAAAATAAAATAAAATAAAATAAAATTATATAGACATTTTTAAATATTTATTATATTTAATTAATATGTATATACACTGATTTAACAGCATGTTTAAACTTAAGAACGGTTGTAATATAATATAAAGATTACATTATTAAGTAACTACAATAAAATTCCTCCAGTGACGGGAAGCAGGTCACGAATCTCAAGAAAAAATTCTAAGCAAAAAAGGTCTAATTTTTGGAATTCGTAAAATTCACTTATGAGCTGATTGATATCTTAAAAACAATTAAATACTTGCGTGGGTCTGCTGACGTAACATATAAGTTAAGCTCCTCAACTAAATACTCATTTAATATAACTAATTTCATTTCGTATAACTAATTTCTCAACACTATTATATTCTCTAATTTCTATCTATCATAGATAATATCAATTCTTGCTCTTTACACCTAAAAACTAAGCACATTCGTTAGCTTATCAGTCAAGCTAGAATATTAATCTAAATGGCTTCTGAAGAAAACATTGATTTCTACAAGGGTCAAGCTGGGCATAGAAATATCTAGAGCCATGCAGAAGACCGTCATAATTTAATAAATTTATCAGAGAAATGTTCTTGATACTCTCCAACAGAGGTGGATAACTATAGAACTATCGATAGGCGTTGATAGTGCTATGGATAATTCTGCACATCTAGAAACACGTCTATATTATAAATATACATTAATCTTAATTCCACAAGCAAAGGCATATTCACCTTGAAATACCTGGGAAAACTAACTTCCATATAATCTATATTTTTTAATAATATAGCGTATTCCATCTTCGACAAAATTCTACTTTGATTATTACCTCATTTGGCCTGCCACGATGATGACTTTTCACTGCAGTCAGCCAATTTGGGTCATTAGCAAGTGTTTTGTCATACGCCATTGTTATTGGCTTTTATTATGGCAGACAGCAGACAGCTGCCAGCCCAACACTTCCCACCACCCACTGCGGTGCTGTCCCGCTGGCGTTGGCTTTGGCGTTGGCCGAAAAACTTGGCCAAAGTGTGGAAAATTTAATTAACAACTAAATGAAATACAATTTGTGTAGCTAAAGCCACCGCAAGCAACAGCAAAAGCAGTTAGAACCAATTTATAAATCAGCCACGCCCCCTTTGAGCCGCCTGGCCATCACCACTCGGCACCACTTGGCACGCTTTTGCACCACTGTGGGGCAACGCAACGGCCCAAGCCACCCGCAACGAGGTGTCCAGTTGTTCCATGTTGGTTGTTGGCCTTTTTATGGCTGTGGTTGCTCTTGCTGTTGTTGCTGTTGTTGCTGTTGGTGGTGCGTCGGAAGTTGTCGCCGGCAGTCAACAAACCATAACGCACCAGAAGCAACGGTACTTTCAAGAACTGCAGAACATTTAATGCGGCTTTTCACTGTCAGTGGTTGTTGTTGTTGTTGCTGCTGCCGTTTGCATATTAATATATTTAAAGAATTCATTAAAAAAATTATTCACAGCTCAACAAATTAGCCAAAAAGCCAGTCGGACAGCAAGTCAGAGATAGAGATAACTCTCTATGGGCAAAACTGATCGACTAGAATACACCTCATAATGAGTATATATTGAAAAATAAAAAAAAAATTCATTTTAATTTTAGCTAACTAAGAATACAGAGAGCTCTAGGCTAATTTATATATTTAATAAAAATTCTTAAGCTTATAAATGTTTAAAATTTGCTACAAAATAAAAAAATTGTTATATCGATATAAATCGATTACATAAAAAGTTATCGGTATGAAGCAAAAATTATCATATAACCTAGAAGTTTTAGCCATTCAAGTCTCTAGCTTCTGTAAGCCCCTTTCATTAGCATACCAACAGACAGAGAAGACTAAGTCGCGTTTTCTTCAAATCATGATCGATAATATATTAGAGATATATTAGAGATATGATGAATGACTATCGAGTCGATAGTCGACAATAGTCTTTTCAACCCATCTCCAACTCTAATATATATTTTGTATATGTTCTATGGAAATTACCTACTTCGACATATTACACACACACTTCCCCATCCACACATCATACCCATTTTCAATATGCTACAGCGTATTACCGCACAAGAACTGAGCAATACAAATATAAATATGTATGTATAAATATGCATAAGCCTAACCTACAACACACAATTTTGTGGCTTTGGAAAATGGGTACAAAACAAAACAAAACAAAAAAAAAAAAAAAACTGCATAATTTTTCAATTAAAAAAGATTACGTTCACAACTTTTTGGGGGGCATTCACATACCTACTTAGAGAGCATTTCTTTGACGAAATTTATTTATAGCTCTGATAGAAACAATGTGGCCATGTAAATGCTAAAGTAATTCAAATTTAAATAAAGATTAGAACAATTTGTAACAATTCATAAAAAATTCATTAATTTTTGAAAGTGTAAAAAAATAGATAAAATTAATTTTAAAAATTTAAATCAAAATGAAAATAAATTGAAATTTTTTAAATATATATTTTAAAGTCCCGCATAGATAGACCATGCTCATCTACAAGCCTAACACATTTCGGCTTCTTCTCTAAATACAACCATAAAAAATTTATTTTATGGCCAAGACTTAGACACTCAAGTCTCTCAACTACCATATCAGAATCTTTAATTAATATTAATCCACATTTTTTGTATATACAATTTTCGATCAGCTTTCTAAAAAGATAAGTTTTATAGACTTCAGCCGCTGCTTAGATCAATTATGTGAGCCGGCACTTCAGTTGGCTAGCATCGTACTTGGACTCATTAGCCAATCGATTGATTTTTATCGATCATAACCATTTCTAGTTTATCGATAAACGAGCATCGCGATTTAAGCATCTATATACACACACAGAACACAGCCGTTTTTCAATTTCCATCGACCATAAGCTGTCAATTTTATGGCCAAAAACGGCGCTTGGCTTTATGAGTTTCAACACCCAAAAACAACGCGGCTCGCTCGTATAGTCCCAGTCCCGTCTCTCTCGCTCCCTCCTTCGACGCACTAAAGGCTAAATTTATGTTGATGATTTTTTTTTTTTTGTTGTGTGGCCATCGCCAGCGTCGCCAAAGCCAAAATCGTGGCCAACATCAGGCAGGAGCCCGCGAGCGCACGCAGACACACTCAAATTGTAGTTTTGGCTCCAGACAATGCCGGCCACAAGTTGCAGCAGCAGCAGCAACAGCAGCGGCAGCGGCAGCGGCAACATCGACTGCGGTCATCGCACTGCCCACCCAAAAAGGCGGCACTAAATTGCCTGAATGCCGTTAGAACTATAATTGCGCACACACCAGAGGAGCACACACACACCCAGGAAGAGAGAGAGAGAGAGAGAGAGAGAGAGAGAGAGAGAGACTTGCACGCACAGGGCTTGATTATTGCGCGCTGATAGAAACTCAGCCAATTTATTGAGTTGTAAAAAAATTACAAGTGGCCTGCATTGATGGGCATTGGGGGCGTGGCACGCACACATAATGCAGCAAACTATATTAAAAATAAATAAATTTCGTAGAAAAAGGAAGCGCAATAAGTAAGACTGTTGCAGGCGGTTCTTCTTGACGGACCAATACCCCTTCGCAGCCTAAAAGGAGTTGAGTGAAGTGAGAAATAAATTTTTAAGTATGATTGTTGGATTTTCCTCCAGCTGTTTGAGGATATATGTATATAGTTTTCTTTTTTTTCTTTGCAATTTGATAGGGAATCAGATTATTTTATTTAATTATAATTATAATTCTAGATCCAGTTTTAGCCGATGTGCCATGCCTCATAAATATATATATAAGGAAATATATACTATATATTTATGATCTACACACGTATATATACCATATTTCAATTGCATTATAGACAAATTGGTCTATCCTTCAAACGTCTACAAAACCAATATACTCTGCACTTCCCACCCACTGAACGAGCATTAAAATAGGCTCATTAGTTGCAGCTCCTGCTGCCCGCTGCTGCCTGCTGCACACCAAACTAATTGCACACATAAATAAGCAGAATTCACACGAAAATTTTTCTTTAGCTCAACTTTTGCTGCTGCTGCTGCCGCTGCTTGGGACATTGACGAATGCCGCTTCCTTATTGCAAGGTCAGCTTTGTCCTCGCCTTTGGCCTCGACTTCCTGGCTGAGTGCATTGATTGATGCACTGCCAGCTGCCGTTAGCCCAAGACTTCACACCAAATTGGCTTCTAATCTGCAAACGTTTTTTATCCCAAAAATGGTCAAAGCCAATGCTAAAGGCAAATGCCAGCCAACTGGCCTTAACCATTTTTCGTTCGTTTCATATGTGTGTGTATGCTGTGAGTGTGTTTGTATTTTTGTCAATAATCGTAAATTAATGAAATGCAACAACGATGCCACACGCCAAGCTAAACAAACAAACGCCGACAACAACAGCAACAGCAACAACAACAACAACTGCGACTGCGACTGCAACAGCAACAGCAATAGCTGCAATTGCAGGCAACAATTGTTGACAAACCGCAGACTAAATACACTTACTGAGGGCGAGCAATATAGCTAACGGTATAAGTAGGTAAAAGGATGTATAAAAGTATGGTATAGTATATAGACAAATCCAAAATATGACAATAGTAGTAGAAATAAAAGTAGTAACAGTAGTAGCAGTAGTAATTGTATTAGTACACGTTGTAGAAATTGTAGAATTTAGTAGTAGAAATAGTAGTAAAAGTAGTAGTAAGTACTAGAAATAGTAGTAAAAGTAATAGTAAGTAATAGAAATAGTAGTAAAAGGAGTAGTAAGTACCAGAAATAGTAGTAAAAGTAGTAGTAAGTACCAGAAATAGTAGTAAAAGTAGTAGTAAGTACTACAAATAGTAGTAAAAGTAGTAGTAAGTACTACAAATAGTAGTAAAAGTAGTAGTGAGTACTAGAAATAGTAGTAAAAGTAGTAGTAAGTACCAGAAATAGTAGTAAAAGTAGTAGTAAGTACTACAAATAGTAGTAAAAGTAGTAGTAAGTACTAGAAAAAGTAGTAAAAGTAGTAGTGAGTACTAGAAATAGTAGTAAAAGTAGTAGTAAGTACTACAAATAGTAGTAAAAGTAGTAGTAAGTACTACAAATAGTAGTAAAAGTAGTAGTAAGTACCAGAAATAGTAGTAAAAGTAGTAGTAAGTACTAGAAATAGTAGTAAAAGTAGTAGTAAGTATTAGAAATAGTAGTAAAAGTAGTAGTAAGTATTACAAATAGTAGTAAAAGTAGTAGTAAGGCTAGAAATAGTAGTAAAACTTGGTAAAAATAGTAGCAAAAGTAATAGAAGCAGTATTAAAAGTATTTTAAATAGTAGTAAAACTTGTACAAATAGTAGTAAAACTAATTAAGTAGTAGTAAAGTATTAGTAGTTTTATAAATAGTAAAATCATTGGAAATAGTGGTAAAAGTAGTAGAAATAGTAGTACTACGTAGCAGAAGTGTTAGTTAACGTAGTAAAAATATTATAAGCAGTAGAAATAGTAGCAAAAGCAGCCGCACTATACAAAGCATTACAGTAAATGTTGCATAATCGATACATAGATGCTAAACACCCCGTTAGTTAGTGTATTCGAACAACTATAACAACCGGCAACCGCAACATGCGATTTTTAAGCCATATTTATGGGTCCTTAACATTGGCATTGTTATTATTATCGGTGCTCGGTTGTTGCTTGTTGTCGCCGTTGTCATTTGTTGTTGTTGTTGTTGTTGTTGTTGTTGTTGTTGTTTCATTTGCTCTTTGTCGCAAATGTATATATATATATATATTTTATATATATATTTTTGGATAATTTTTTTTTTTTTTTTGGTAATTTGTTCAATTTGCATTAAACTAGCAACAAAAAAAAAAAAACAAGTTTGAAGAGCTCAATCGAGTTTAGTCAACGGCGCAATACCCGCTCAAGATATAATAAGATCTAAATTTGAGCATGATTGATGCCTTATGATTTGTATAGTCTAGAGGTTGCCGTGATCCCACAAAACCTATATACCCGCTGCTCGCTCCAACTATAAACAAGATTAAATAATTAAAATATTTGCGACCATGCGAACACAATGAAAGTTTAAGCGAGTCAACAGCCAGGCAAATGCCGCAATGACACTTTGGCAGCATAAATAAATAAAAGAGGGGGAAAATGATTTAAACTGTTGACCAGTTTAGTCAGCCGGTGCAGCTTAACATTTGGCTGTGATTAAGTTAAGTGAACGAGGCATAAATATTTAAGCGCAGCCGGAGTGAGGTGCAGCTGTGTGGCAGCCCTTGTTGCAACAAGGGCTGCGCGTAACGGCATTTGTGGCACTGTGCACAGTGGCAGTGGCAGTGCCAGTGCCAGTGGCAGTGGCAGCTCAACGTCAGTCAACAAACGAATGGACGACGACAATATCTGTTGTGCCGTGCTAATGGCCAACTAACTTGCCACAGCCTGTGTTGCAAGCTAACATTAAAAAAAAAAACTGTTAGAAAAAGGAAAATGCTGAAAAGAAAAACTATCTAAAGGCGTTTCATGCTGGGCAACGTTTTATTTTTACTTTTTATGCCCAGCAATTTATTGATCATGGCTAAGGAGGGTATATTGGTTTTGTTAAGATCTATGTGACATGGCCATTTGGCCATGTTTTATTTAGCTTAAAGTGTGGAAGAAAGAATTGACTCTTTGACTACTATTTTCTTTGCAAATAATCGATAATCGATAATCGATCGTCGATAACTGATAATCCATAATCGATTACATTCAATATTCCCTGTTCGCAGATCAAATCATTTCTAATCTTCAAATAATCGATAACCAATCATCAATTATCGATAACAATTCAAGTATAATTTAATTAAAATAATCTTCACTTCACGCATATTCAGGGTATTCCTTAGTCGATGCCTCGCCCCTTTATCACTCTTACTTATTTCCTTCTTCTTCTTCTTATGCAAATCTTTGCTGTCGCTCTTGACCACCAGCAGGAATGGCAACAACAACAACAACAACAACAGCAACAACAACAGCTGCAGCAGTAACACAACTGACCGTGCTGAGCGATTGTGGCACCTTGTTGATCAATAATTGCCACACGACAGCTAAATGGGCTTTAATGCCATGTTAGAGCCAAGGCAGCCAAGGCAGCCAAGGAAATGCAAATCAAATTCTAATGATGTTGTAATGCAGACACCCCAAGACAGAGCAAGAGAGAGAGAGGGGGGGGGGGGAGGAGGAGGAGACAGAGCATCAATATGCTGCCCATTGGCATGCAGATGAGCTGCAGTTAAATTTTATAAAAAGAAAAAAAAAAAAATATATATATATACTATACGAATATTAAATACACTTTCTTGCACTAAATTTATGACCTAATGAATTTTAAAACAAATTTTTATATTTATTTTATTTTGTTTTTAATAAACTTAACTTTATTTAAAATAAAATTAATTATAATTACAAATTATAAAAATTATTTGAATACATTTTTATAATTTAGTTTTGATTAATATTATAATATAATAATATATATAAATTCAATCCCATTCCTTATGCCTTACATATTCCATCACAAATTTAGTATGACTTTTGTAAGTGTATGCGAAAAATTATATTATTAGAATTGAACATGCAATCTGACAAGTGTTTTGGCCAAAACATTTCCTGGTTTGGGCCCTGTCCGAATGCCGTATTGGCCACTGACCAGGCTAATTGCCGCAGCATTAAAATTGCTCTCTCCGTTTCTCTCTCTCTCTCTCTCTCTCTCTATATATATATAGATTGAGCAAATGACCAACAGCGCGATTTATGATTGCATTTCCTGTAACTTCGCTCAAGTCGCAGGCCAAAAGCCGTTGCCAACATTGTTATATTGTCGCCATGGGCCAACAATTAGGCGGAAATGCATTTGTCGTCTGTGTCGTCTCAGCCACTTAGGCCAAAGCTTTACTCATTGATATTCTCAGCAGTCTATGCTGAGACTTGGCCTTTCTTTGGGTTGGGCTTTGGCGCTGTCATCGACGACTCTTCTAATAAGGTATTAATATAAATATTACCAAACACATTTATCGCCACATTCTTGCCCGGTTATTGCTCACAGTTGTCGTCGTCGTTGTTGTTGTTGTCGCTGGTAATCGTGCCTGTGCATTTTGAATAGATTTACACATAGGAAAAAGCATGTGTAAAGCATTACATGGAATTGTGGTTAGCTAACAGTTTAAGTACTTTAAATTCTCAGGACTTTTAAGAATTATTCGCTGATTGGAAATTGGCATAAAGACTTGAGAATAGCTCTGGCACGATGAAGATGAAGTGAAGATTTAGACATGTTGCATATACTATTATATTATATATTATATATATTTATATATTAACTTATAAAGAAAATTGCGCTCTTCAATTCCAATTAGAATTGTATTTTAAATGAGAACTTCTTAATAATGACAGTCTTTTTGTCTCTCTTTGTCGCTCTTTGGAAATTAATATACTCACGCTGAATAACACATGTATGCAATTCAATCTCTGTCCCTTTCTAACTATTTATGCGTGCAGCTGGCACGGAAGGAAATCGCAACGGACACATTAGCCAATCAGCTCCCATCTCTGACTACCTCTCTCTCTCTCTCTCTCTCTATCTTGGCAGCTCGAAACTCTGCTGCTGTTGCCGTAACGGCATCAAAAGCGAAAATAAATATAATTATCTACCAAGGTCAGTGCAGTGCCAATGTTCACTCGTTCACTCTGTGTCTCTCATTCTACTTTCATCTCGCTCTAACACTCTCTGTTTCCAATTTACTCAAATACAAATATTTGTGACATGTACTAATAATATAATATTAATACAATAATATAAATTTATATTTTTCCATAAATACTTATTTAAATATAAAAAAATTATAATAATGTATATAAATTAAAGTAAAACTAACCTGTATTAAGTACTTTATAAACACCCAACACTATTAAACACACTTTATGTCGTAATTATGCTTAAAATAGGAACAAAAAATTATCTGAAATACACACGCGTAATCCGTTGGCGATTAAAAGGACCGAATTGCATAAACAAAATTTCCCTGGCGCCTACGCTAAGCCGACAAAGCGCACAGCTATTAAAACTCTTTTTGTGCCCACGCCATGCACACGTCAAACGGGATCAAAAGCATTTCGTTCAAAGACAAACATTGCGGGCATTAAAAGTACCCCTTTCCGCGCGCTCCAACTCTCTCTCTCTTTCTCTCTCTCACTCTATTGTTGCCTTTAGGCAACAGACAAAAAAATGTTCCAACAGTGGAAAAATAAATTGTTTGCCAAGGTCACATTTACACTGTGCAGCTGACGATTAAATACTTTGTGCTATGCAATTTATTATTTTAGTCATCCACATGTTATTATTTACTTATATAATTTACCACTGATTTACAAGAGATTAGTTTTAATTAGTAACTAATTCAATATATTTCACATATTCTATAGTTCCATACGCCAATTCCAGCCCACAGTATTTCATAATACACACATATACACATAATACACATATGTACATAAAAAAAAGCTCCCTCGCATGCGTGTGAATGTGATTTTTGCACAAATTTACACACACACACCCACACAGAGAGAGATATTTTAATTTTAATGCAAAGCAGACTAGTTATCTTTGAGTAGTTAATAAACGCAAACAACACGTACTAAACGTGTTTAACCCAATTAAAGTATTAAAGTACAGCCAGTAAAGTACAGTAAAGCGCAGCCACACTTGCGATTAAAAGGACAGACGCGCACAGACTAAATGCTTTGCGCATACGCTGAGCGCCAAACAATTAAAACTGTAACGGGATCAAAAGCATTTTGGCTACCAGTATGAGTGCAGCGCATACATATATGCATGAGCTCTGCCTACTGTTGCATTCACTCTTACGCTCGCTCTTTTGCAGTTGCTGCTGCCTGTTGTTTGAGCGTATAACGGCATCCTTTGGGGATCAAGCATTTTGAGTGAGAAAAAAGTGAGTGAACTTGCTATTTATGCATTACTCAAAATGGCAGTTCGGCCATGGCGCAGTGTAGTCAAATGCTGTTATGTGTTAAGGCTGTTTAATAAATATTAAATAATTAATAATAAATAAAAGCTAATTTCCCTTGAATATATACATACATATATATAATTTATTTATTTAATTTATAGCTTTATTTATGCTTGAGCCATTCTTAACTTCAGCACGTTTTTTTTTTATTATTTTTATTTTCTTTTGTTCTTCTTGTTGATGACACATCCCGTGTCTGATGCAACCGCTGCTAAATATAAATCTATGAATGCCACTTGCTGTTGCACCTGCTGCCAGCAAAGGTCAACGGGCGCGTGCGTCTCAACTTTGCTTGATGAAGTCGAAAGTTGACGTGACCGAACAGCAACAAGAACTACGATTGGCTGATGATTAATCATTATTTATATATAGAAATGCGCATCAGGCATGGGAAGTGTCTACGATTCTAACCTCTGCAATGTCAAATGCTGTGGCCATGGGCCAGCAGCAGCCACAGCCACAGCCGCAGTCTCAGTCTCAGTCACAGTCGCAATTGCCGTTGACTTCGAGTGGCCACTTTGACACACTCGAAGCGAACTACGTGCGCCTTGTACACAAGATGCTTGGCTGGAGATAGCCACACACTCTGCCATACAATTTCAATACAATATTTGAAATAATTGGCTACAAATCGTCATCGTTGTTGTTGTTGTTGTTGTTGTCGTTGCTGCTGCTGTTGCAACTGCATCGACATGCCAAATCCTGGGCCACAAATTGCAGTTGAAAAACAGCCGCAATCGCAGATACATTTTGCCCGACTGCTGCCTGCTGCTGTTTGACTGCCTCTTGGCTTGGCTCGCCTGGGCCTGTGCCTGTGCCTGTGCCTGGGCCTGGGCTGACCTACGACACTGGCATGCGCAGCCGAGAGTCCCAGTTGGCTGGGCCGCCTGTCAAGTTTTGTGGCGAGTGAAACTTGAAATTACTATTGATACTGATAGCAAAATGCAATTGCAATTGCAACTGCAACTGCAACTGCAACTGCAACTGCAACTTGCCTCTTAATCTGTGCGTTACGGTAAATATTTTTGCTGTTAAGATCAAAAGCTGTGCCATCAGCCGGCTAAGCTATTCATGTTTGTCCATTATTTGGCTAATTGAGCTGCGTTCGGGTCGAGCCAATTAGCAAAGTGCCCAACCATGCCACGCCCCAAACTTTATTTGGCCAACATTCGAGATATGCTAGCAATTGCCACCAGGTGCGGAGAACTCAATCATTTGCAGCAATTGCCGCCGCCGCTGCTGCTGCTGCTGCTGCTTAATGCGCAAAACGTGAGCCCAATTTGCATGGCGACAACAACAACAACAACAACAACAACGTGCAACAATTATTGTTGCCACTGCCACTGCTGCTGCATTAAAGTCAACCTTCATTTATGCCCAATCCAATTCTGAATGCATTTCACACATATTTTCCTGAGTCGGAGTCTCTCTCTCTCTCTGTGTCTCTCTCTCTCTCTCTCTCTCTGTGTCTCTCTCTGTGTCTCTCTCTGTGTCTCTCTCTGTCTCGCTCTCTCTGTCTCTCACTATATATCTATATATCTCTCTATCTGTCTCTCTCTCTGTCTCTCCCTGTCTCTCTCTCTGTCTCTTTCTCTCTCTCTCTCTCTATCGCTCTCTCTCTATATATCTATATCTCTCCCTCTATCTGTCTCTCTCTCTTTCTCTCTCGCTCTCTTTCCCTGTCTCTCTCTCTGTCTCTTTCTCTCTCTCTATCTGTCTTTCTCTCTGTCTCTCCCTGTCCTCTCTCTCTCTCTATCGCTCTCTCTCTCTATATATATATATATCTCTCTCTATCTGTCTCTCTCTCTCTCTCTCTCTCTCTCTCTCTCTCTCTCTGTCACGCTCTGTCTCTCCCTGTCTCTCTGCCTCTCTCTCTCTCTCTCTCTCCCTCTCTATCGCGCTCTCTCTCTCAAAGCGCGCAGAATTCATTAGGCATTCGCGCATCGCCAGTGTGGAGCATCAGCATCAGGAGAGTTGCCTAATGGGCTAGAGATGGGCGCGTGATTGTGGCTAATGAAGAATTAGGCATAAAAACTGGAGAGTGAAAGTAGCTGAAAAAATACAAGAGTAGAGTAGAGTATTGTAAGATATATATATATATATATATATATATATATATATATATATATATATAGATATATACATAGAGTTATACTATATTTTAGTCAGTCAATCTATAACTTTGAAGCTTAGATAACATTTTAATATCTCTTTTTATCTAGGGTTTTCCTTAGGTAATGCAGGCGTGTTCGACAAAGTTTTCGAATTTAAGTAAATTATATAAATTTAATTACTATTATTAATATGTATATAAATTATTATATATTAGTCAGACAGCAACAGTTTTTTATTTACTAAAATTAAGGTAAGAGTACTTTAAATTTAAGCTTAATTAAAAAAATTTTTTATTTTAAAAATTTGTATATTTTAGAGAGAATAAATATTTTTTTTTTTATTTATTTATTTATATACCAATTTAAATAAATTAAATAATTTTAGTTACTCATTTGAACATTAAAATAAAATATATTTCACAGAAGTCCAAGCTTTTACCTAAAAGTCTTTAGCTAAGTATAGCTAAGTATATACAGCTCTATAACCACTAGGCTCTTCTCAGCTATGCACCACTTACATACATAGCTCTATCTATATATGCACACTACTCACGAATTCTAGCTCGCATGTCACGCAACCATCTCTAGCTCAAGTGTTGCACGCTCGAGTGCAAATCGAATTAGACAATAATATGATTGTTATTATTATTGTTATTATTATTATTATTATTATTATTATTGTTATTACTATTATTATTATTATCATTATTATTATTATTATTATTATTATTAATGCTAATATTATTATTATTACAATTTTAATTACATTTCCTATGCACATCGCGTCGCGTGTCACGCGTCCATTTCTATTGGCTGCCATCGGTGGCTGCGCCGCGTTGCGGCTGCTTCGCATAGGTCACGTGTTTTGTGTTTTCGGCTTTTTCGTGTGGCACACTCAAATATCAGCAATTGAACTATAGACATTTTGGCCAAATCCGAATCCAAATCCAGTAAACGGCCGCAAATGCCGCGATCTTTGGTAAGAGAAATAGTCGAAGCGGGTAGCTGGCTGAGCTGCTTTCATGTCTTGCCACATTGTTGCTGTTGCTGTTGCTGTTGCTGTTGGCGCATCTTGCCAGCGTTGCACTAAATGTCAACTGCAAATGCAAAAAGCCACGCGGGCTGCCCAGCGACAACAACAGCAACAAAAAAGTATTAGGAAAAAAGCGACGCCGCCACCTGCTCAACTTTCAGGTGTTTTTCAAGTTGACTTTTTATAAAATACCGCGCACATTGGCAAAGCGGGTATGCTGGTTGAGTGACCAAGTATTTGACTACCCTACCATAGCAGCAAGTCTTACAAAATTTAGTTCTAGTATGAAAAACTCCTAAACTTTTCAAGTTAAGTCAAAAATTGATTTTTACAGTTGTCACCATAAAACAAATAAATAAACCAAATTCGTCACAAATTGCTCAACTATATCATATAGCACGCCTTTAAAAATTTAGTTCTTGTATGACAAAAACTTTTGTTTTTTTAGATAATGCATTGAAAATTAATATTTATTAGTTATATAAAAAAAATCAACATTTAAATAAATTAACTTGATTATAGGTCAAATGTATCACATAGCTGCCATAGCAGCAATCGCTTAAACATTTAGTTCTTATATGAAAAACTTTTTTAATTTTTCAAATAGCCAGACAAAACTTGGCTATTTAAAGTTTAAGTATGATCTTCATATATATATAAAATTTTATAAATATTCGTCAATTATATCATATAGCTGTCATACTAATGAACTGTTCAAAGATTAGTTCTTGTATGGAAATTTTTTGCGCTCTTTAAAATATTGCCATGAAAATTTTCCAAAGGGAACTACACTAATTGTACACTAAACGTACATAGTCATATTTAACAATAAGACGTCTATAAAATTTATTTGACTATATCTACAGGGTATGCCAGCTGCTCTGCTTGCTTCATACTTACCATCTGGATTACCTGCCCTAGTCTAAGCTCTGACACTCATAATTAATACGCTTAAGTTAGCTTACTTAGTTTCAATTTGCACGTTGCGCTGACAAATTTCTCCGCCCTGTTGTCGGGGCGTTCATTAAAAAGCCATTAGAGCGAAGCGACGACGAGCTCGAGCCCATTAGAGAACTTCTAGCAAAATTTGTGTGGAGCTCTCGCTGCAAAAATTACGTGTACCAGCGGCATCTGCTCAACTTGTTGTTGTTGTTATTGTTGTTGTTGTTGGCAAAAAGTTTGCTTTTCCTTTGCGTGGGAAATGCCGTCGATCGGTCACGATCAGCAATCAGCAATCAGCGCTGAGCGATCAAAGCCAAGACACAAACCAGCTGAGGCTACATGCAAAATGCAAAGTTGATTTTTATCATTGTTTGTTGGTTGTTCGTTGTTCGTTGTTCGCTGGTTGTTGTTTGTGTTGCATTTGCCATTCGTCTGGCCTTTAAAGTGATTTGCCACTTGACAAATGAGCTGACTGCCACATGTGCAATTTAAGAGACGACTTCGCGATGGCAACAGCAACGGCAACAACAGCAACAACAGCAACAACTGCAACAACAAGCAAACAATTTGTGTGTCTTGCCAATTTTCGCCAAAAAACAATAGACCCTGTCTGGCTTGACAATTTGTGCATTGATTTGGAAAATGGCTCTAACAAATGGCAAAGAAATGGAGCGCACATGCATATCTATGAAAATGACATGGAAAACTTCCTTTGCTGTCGAACTCTTCACAACAACAACAAAAAAAAAAAACAAATAAATAAACAAACGTTGCAGTCGGGCGCTACCGACTGCGATATACTCATTCACATCCCAGCTCCCAGTTCCAAAATCTATCAATTTGCCACACCCCTAAATTATCAACAAAAATGTTGTATTTAGTGTCATATGGCACTGCATGCTGGTTTAAAAAAAAAAAAGCAGTGCTGTAAGAAGCAGTGCAATGCAGTGCAAAGTGATGGCATCGTCGTAGAGGGGATGAACTCTGACTTCATGAAATCCCGCTTTGGTGATGTCAGATTTTCTTTTATTTCTTTATAATTTTGTACTCAAATATTTTTTTTTTTACATTTATAATATTTTGCAAATCAATTAAGTTAGTAATATACCAAAAAGTCAATAAATTGTGAGTTTATAGCTCAAAACAGTAGTTATCTCCTATTTGACACGCCCCCAGCGGGCGAAGACATATAATTTTTTGACCTGTCCATGGCAGGGGTCTAGGGCAAGGTAACTGTGAATTTTGGACGCTTACACTCAAAAAATGCAAAAGTTACAGGGTATTTTTAAACAGGTCATGTCCTTATGAATAAAAATAATTTATGGGCGATCGGTAGGATATATCTGATATATATATATATATATGAGCGTAGATATATCTGCCGCGAGTATACATTCCAAATCTCTCTTTCTGAGATACAGGAAAATGCATTTTTCAATTTGCCACGCCCCTAGTGGGCATATTGAGAAAATCTTGACACTTTATCTGACTAGAGTATACTCTTATACATATTCCAAATTTGAAGCCTCTAGGTTCAATAACATCATGCAGCCAGGCAGACAGACACACGGACAACAAGCCGGACATTGCACAAAACCAATATACTCATTTCACTTTATGAATAAGTACAAAAAGAGAAAATTTCTATGCACAAAGCAGAATTGGCTAGAAAATTGGCGCTATCAACGAAAGCAACGAACACAAAACTCAACTCAACGCAGCTCCACTGAGCTGCAGCCAACCCAGAAAACTTAGGAGCAAAAAGCAAATTGGTTAAAAAAATAGAATATTGTTACCCTATGGACTGACCTTCGTTCGCTGTTTGCTACTAACATTTAGAATTGTTTGTGCAGTCAAAGTAGTTGTTTTTTTTTTTTGGGTGCAGAATACTCTATAAGTAGGTGGCAAGTGTAGAAAGGGTAGTTTGATGTAATACATTATAGAAAACTTTTATTTATTTAGTTACAGGGTCTCTACGAATCAGATATGCATTTTTCTTTTAAATATATACAGGGTATCTGTTAGTCAAACACTTCAATATGGCACGTATCAAGTATATGTCTCATAATAATTATATAAGTCCAATTTGAAGTTAGCTCATTATTAACACACATATAAACAGGGTATCTGCTAGTCGAGCAGTTTGTTAAAGTATAGACTTTCACTTTTTTCTATGTAAATTTCATGTCTTAAATACACACACAATATATAGTATCTATTTTTAAACATAGCTATATAGAGGGTATGTACCAGTCGAGCAAGGTTTTTAGCTACAGTAAATTAACATTTACCTAAATAATAAACATATTTAAATTAACGCAAAACCATGTGTCGCATGGGTCACACATATACATGTATGTATAAGTAAATACAGGGTATCTGCTAGTCAAGCAACTTCAGTGTTAAGTAAATTTTATATTAAATATTTATACAACTATATATTAGAGATGGATAAGCTAACTACAGAGTGTCTACTAGTCAAAATAAGTTATGCAACAATATACAGGGTATTTGTTAGTCGGTCATACTAAAAATATACATTATATATTCTTAACAATTGTTTATCAGCAAACATAATTACTATCAAAGTCACATTTATCTGCAAATCACTGGCAATGCCAACTACAGGGTATCTGCTAGTCTAGCAACCTCTTCTAGTTCAATCTAACTATTCATTTTTCTCATTCTTATTCGATTTCAACACAAAACGTGCCAAGTTCTTTTTCTTTAGACAATCTTTATTTGCAACTCTGGGCACGTTTAACAAATTTAAAAGAGTTCAACGTGCTGAGCAGATGAGAAGCGACGAGAGCGGCGACGAGCGGGGGAAAACTGTTTATACCGAGATGCGACTCATCTGTGAGAAGCTAGTGCTTATCAGCAAGGTGATAAGAGGCGGTAGGTAGGTGGGGTGACAGCTGATAGCTGCCGGCGGCTCTGAGTGCGAATTTGTTTTTGACACACAGACAAGCGAACACCTGCACACACACACACACACACACACACGCACGCACACACAGACAGACAGAGAGAGGGAAACACACTCGCTTTTCATTCAGTTCTATTTGTAAAATCGAATGCGAAACATTTCAACGCGAAATTCATTTCAAAAATGTTTGGCTTATTGAAATTCTTGTTGCTAACGCTTTGGCTAATTGGTTTAAGCCAAGGACGCTCCATTGCTGCACGAAATTGGTAAGAGGTGAGCACTAAAAGTGATATATATATATATACATATATATCTACATATATTTTAATTCAATTATAAATCGTTTGCAGCTACCCACACCAGATCCAACATTGTTTGAGAACAAAACGTTGTTCGAGGCCGAAATGCATGTGAATGACGTTGACTATAATTGAATAGAAAGCGAATTAAGCTCAATCAATAAATTTCATATAATCAATTAAATAATTATGATACACAAAAGCCTATAGACAGCAGACTAGGCGTTGGCCTGGAACATGCATGACGAGCAGCTGTTACAGCTATGAGTAGCACTGCATCTCCCTGGAGCATTGGAGCATATACAACTGTGTAATACCCGTACCCGGAAATAAAATTCTGAGTTTTATCAAAAATGTATATACTTGATCTATATAGGTCTACCTAAAGGAAAGTTCCACTGTGATTCATACTCGAAAATTGTGAATTAAATTGCTTTTTCCCAGTTCAGTACTATCCAAATTAGATATATATATATCTCAAATTTATTATATTATTATTATTATATTTATTAATATATCTAAATTTTTATTATGTATATCTAAAATTTATAAAAATATGTATTTCTTTAAAATGGAAAAAAAAATTATATAATTAATTTTCTATAAACAATTTTTTTTGGTTTAAAATTTTTGACAAAAACCCAAATAAATTTTATGTAATAAAAAAAAATTTTATTTTGTTGAGAACAAATTTTTTTAAACAAGAAATTAGTTTTATATATAAAAAAAAATTGCTTTGCTTAAAATGTTGTAGAAAATTAAAAAAAAAAAAGTAGAAAACGAATTTTCTTCTTTAAAAACATTTCCTTTGTTTAAAATTGAATTAAAATTGAAAGAAATATAATAATAATAATTATTTGTTTAATTTTTGAAAAAAGAAAATATTTATTTTTTTTTTTAAATTTTGTTTAGCTTAAAATTTGTCAGAAAAATAATAAAAAAAAAAACAAGAAAACGAATTTTCTTTTTAAAAATATTTTTTTGTTTAAAATTTTTGAAAATAAAAACCAAAAAATAAATTTAGTTCATAAATATATTTTTTATTAAAATTATTAATTATTAATTAATTATTAATTAATTAATTATTAATTAATTATTTAACTTTAAGATTTCCATCAACAATCATCGTCTAGAAACGGAAAGTGTACATCCCGCCGGCGCCCCAGCTGGGTCTGCTGTTGCCATAGGGTCCGCCCAGATGCTGTGAGTATTGTCCCGTCGCATCCAGCGAGTGACGTCCATTGGGACTCTGCCAAACTGGGGCACGTCCATTGAGGCTCAAGTCGAAGCCTTGACGTGGACTACCGCCGCCTTGGATATTCAGCTGTCGGGGAATGCGCAGCAAGAGCTCCGGCTCCTCCTGCTCCTGGCCGTCAATCAGCAGCTGCTGCTGGTCATAGGGCGACCACTCAATCTCCTGTTCCAGCTGGCAACGGAGTTGAGATTTTAGCTAGGCTAATAGGCAAGTTGGTGGCCGACTTACCAATTGGTTCTCTGGCTCGAGTGCCTGCAGTGAGTCAGGATTGGGATAAGCCCAGGCACAGGCAACGAAGCCAAGCAGCAGCAGCAAATTCAGATTTAGTTTCATCTTTAAGCTTTGTTTGTTTTATGATGATTTGATTTATGCTTCACTTGCCTTTTATATGTGAGCCGACTCTATCGGTTAAAGACAAAGAATCCCCATCGCAGGGATTCCCTTGGCGAATGACAATATTTGTGGTTTACACGCGTGAAGCACCGCTGATAAGCAACGGAAAAAAATACAATTTTGCATTGATAAAGAACCGCTTGTAAGTCCCCTAGAGGCAGTCTGAAATGCGAAACTGAAAAATTAAGCATTGACATGAATCAACTGATAAGGTGCAACAGGTAAAATTCTAGGTGCATTCTCCGCCTATAAAAGCTCAGCTCCAGCCTAGTTCGATCATCAGTTAAGACAACTACAGCTTTACAGTTACACAATATGCAAGTGACACTCATTGCACTGCTCTGCTGCCTGCTCGGCTCTACCCTGGCCATGCCTCAGCCTGACAAACCGGATTTGAGCAAGGCAGAAGCCTGGACCGAGCGCGCACCTTCTGGTCCACCACCAGAGCAGCGCTTCCTGGTCGACGGTGGCTACAACAAGGACAAGAACGGCCAGGATGTCTGGGCCATGGCTCAAGTGCCCGTCTACACCAGCGACGACAAACGTCACGAATTCGACGCAGTTGGCAAATACGGACAACATTTGGGCGGACCCTACGGCAACAGCCCACCTTCCTATGGCTTTGGTGGCAACTATAGATTCAGATTTTAAGATCTGAATGCAAATTTTTTAATTTTGAAATATTTTGAAAAATTATTAATTTTTTTAAAATATCTTAAATTTTAAAAATATTTTTTAAATATTTTGGAAATTTGTGTAATATTTTTTAAATTTTATGAAAACTTTAAAAAATTTTAATTTTTTTTAAAAGTTTGTTATAATCAAAAAACAATTCCGTCCTACAAAAATTATGTTAATCTATAATTATATTTATTGGATAAAAATTAAATAAAAGAATTCAATTCTAATCTATTTCTTATTATTTATTATATTAATAATATTAGATGTTTAGGGCTTATAGATCCAGCTTCAAGCAGAACAGTATTTCTATGGCAGAGTATTTCTATCAAATATCAATTCTCTAGCTGAGTTCAATGAGTTCATAAAGAGGACGAATAGCACCTAGCTACCTAATACATAAAGCCAATATACCCTTTCAAATATATTCACATAATACACATTATTTAAATGCTGAAATTTTATTTTTATCACATATTCATCTTTAGGAATTCAGTTGGAGCTCCGATCAGTCTTATCTTAGATTCATCTTGAGGAATTCAGTTAGATCTACGCCATATATTTAGGCTTATCCTTGAGCATGTTGACGTTCGTCTACCCCGGAACATGTGTCTCAAAGAATCCAACAATATTTACGACTGACAGTCGCAACGAGATGAGCTTGCAGTTTAGCTAATTGAACGTGTCTTTCTATCATGAAATCAACAATTTTTGTTGTTAATAACAAATTAAGCGCGACGACTTCTTTGCCTAATGAAACCTGCCGCAAAAATCATTTGTTTTTGCTTTTGTTTTTGTTTTTTCATCTCTCTTGTTGCCTAATTGGATTTATTGCGTTAACTGTCAAAAGAGGCTGCAATGAAAATTCATCATGTCAGACTAAACCCAAAAATAAAGTCTATAAATAAATGTATTTTTTTTTTCTTTTTCAGCTAATTATAAAGTTCTTTAACGAAAGCGAAAAGAACAAAATGAATCACTTTTCAGCTCTAGGATTCGCAGCGAGACATTAACAAATGCTTTTCTCATTACGAAATTTGCATAAATTTTATGATAAACAAGACCTTGGCGAATTTTAATAATATTTTGGTTTTGTTGCTTTATGAAATTTGTATCGGCTGGGCTCGGCTTACACGTGCCGTGGCATAATTTATTGGGCAGACAGACGAAGCTAGCTGGTTAGATGTATAATTAAAATTTAGAAGCATCTATATAAATAGAAAAAAATTTATATATTTATGATATAAAAAAATATATAAATAAATATAACAAATATTTTTTTTATATGTATAATAATATATGTATAATAATATAATATATAGTATCGCATATTTTATTTATTTCCAAAAAAAATATTTCGGCTTTATTCTTGACCTTTTGAAAATGTTTGGCTTTTTTGTCCCAATCAAATTAATTCTCTCAAATTATGATTGTGCCAAGCTTGTTTTTGACATTATCAAAACAAAATCTTTTTTTTTTATATTTTATATTGTTTTTCAAAACTGATAACCTATAAAAAAAAATAAAAAAAAAATAAAAAAAAAAAATAATAAAACATCTGGTTCACTTGAAATTTTTATTATTTATTATTTTTTTTTTAATTTTTATAATTTTTTTAATTATAAGTTCAATCAGAGTTTATTTTATATATTTTGAAAAATAAAAAATTTGTTTTTTCAGAGCTTGAAATAAGTAGAAATTTAGATTGCGTCTTGCCATCTGTCACTCCCAGATGACGCCTTTGTATATCAATCAATATTTGAGGCCTTGAATGACTGAAACTGCATCTGAAACCCACAGAGTTGAATCAAATCCATTGGAGATTTATATAGCTAATATAATAAATGAAAAGAAATCATTTATAACTGAGTTTTTGTATACAATTTTTATTTCAATAAATATTTTTAAAGATTAAAATAATTGTGATCAGACTGAATAGTTCTTGGCATTCAAGAATATTTAAAAAATATTTGCAAAATATTTAAAATGATGCAAATATAGTTCAGATCCTAAAATCTGAATCTGTAGTTGCCGCCAAAGCCATAGGAAGGTGGGCTGTTGCCGTAGGGTCCGCCCAAATGTTGTCCGTATTTGCCAACTGCGTCGAATTCGTGACGTTTGTTGTCGCTGGTGTAGACGGGCACCTGAGCCATGGCCCAGACATCCTTGCCGCTCTTGTCCTTATTGTAGCCACCGTCCAGCAGGAAGCGCTGCTCTGGTGGTGGACCCGATGGAGGACGCTGGGTCCAGGCTGACGCCTTGCTCAAATCCGGTTTGTCAGGCTGAGGCATGGCCAGGGTAGAGCCGAGCAGGCAGCAGAGCAGTGCAATGAGTGTCACTTGCATGTTGTGTATCTGTGAAGCTGTAGTTGTCTTAACTGATGATCGAACTAGGCTGGAGCAGCGCTTATAAAGGCGAAGAATGAGCAGCAGCAGATGTTTCTGCTGCTGCTGCTGCTGCTGCTGCTCGTAGAGATAACCCACAGTCAAAAGTCTTATCATTTAGTACTTTCCCCCAAGTGATTCCTTTTCGCTAGGGGACTTTTTGTTGCCAATTAAATGTGTTTCAATATTTGTTTTATAATTTTTTGTTTTTACTTATTTTATTTATTATGAGAATGTTTACCTTGATACATGTGTTCTCTATGACTGCTTCAACCTGATAATTGATTCAGCTTGAATTTTGAGTTTTTTAATAAGATCAGTTAAGTTATATTGAGTCATTCATATCTGGGAGATATTCGTTTAGAAGATCGAATTGCAAAGTCAAACCAGATGATGCTAGTAAAGCCATGATTTACTAGTGACAAGAGCTCGTCTATGCTTTCCTTCCATATGGCTATAAGACTATGGGCATCAACCAATCAATCAATCAATCAGTGGAACTGTTAATGAAGCTAGATTTTTCATTAATTAAAATTTTCATTTTAATTTTATTTATTTCAGTTTTTCCTAAATAAACAATAACTGCAAGAGACCTACTACGCGTATACTTAATATATATATATATATATTTTTTTTTTTTTTTTTTTTTTTTTTTTATAGTAAAAATGCAATAAATTTTGGTAAGAATTATAGAATTATAGTAAGAAATTCAACTGCACACTAAACGGCAAGAGTAGAGCTGTGATTAGGTGATTGGAATACCTTCCACGTGCTCTGCTTATTGCGGAGTTTACTATGCAAATGGAATTTACTATGGGAAACGACAGGCTGTACTTTTGTTCCAGCTGGACTTTTTTAGTTAAATTTTTCTGCCATACAGAGGCGTGTGTGTGTGGAAAGGTAACTGAATTCCGAAATATATAATATATTTTATACATAAAAAAAAATTAAAAAAAAAAATATTTTTACAATTTTTTTAAAATTAAAAAAATATTTTTACCATTTTTTAAAATTACAAAAATGGTAGAACAATTAAAAAAATAAAATTTTACAGTGCTTTAAATTTAAAAAAAATGTTACAACTTAAAAAAAATAAAAATGAAGTTTTTTTTAGTAATAAGTAAATGAATTGTATGAACTAAAAAGAAAACTCATACTGAGCAGGGAGCATACAAAAATATTTTATAAAATCTCTCTAGCTTTTATTGTTTATCGCTGCAGTCATTGTGGTCAAGGCTAGATCGACTCAGTTGTTATCATTTCTATGAATTCATTTTTATTTAATCTCATATATAGAGTTAGAGGACATTTTTGATTAATTAAAAATGCATAATATTATTTAGCTATATATCCAGATATCCTTAACATAGGAAAGTCTCTTCAAGTCCCAGTTTCATTAAATTTATTTTTTATTTGTATACTATTTATTTTATTATATATTATTATTTATTTTTGAATCAATTTAATCTGCATAATTAAAATCTAAATCTGTAGTTGCCGCCAACTCCATATGATGGTGGACTATCGCCATAGGGTCCGCCCAGATGTTGGCCATATTGGCCGACGACGTCGAATTCGTGGCGTTTGTTGTCGCTGGTCCAGACGGGCGCCTGGGCCTGGGCCCACACGTCCTTGCCGCTCTGGTCCGAGTTGTAGCCACCGTCAAGCAGGAATCGCTGCTCATTGGGTGGATTAAACTGTTTCCTTTCGTTCCAGACATCGGCCTTCGGCTGCGACGGCTGCGACGGCTGCTCGGGCTGACGCTCAGGCAGAGCCAAGGCGGCGCCAAGCAGACAGCAGAGCAGAGCAATCAGTGTTAGCTGCATGTTGTAACTGGGCATCTGGAACTCTCTTTATCGATTGATATAACACTAGCCCAGAGCTTATATAGGCAAACCAAGAAGCCATCAATGCCAGCTGCTCAGAGCTCCTCTTATCTCCATCGAGTGCTTCCCCTTCGGGTAATTCCTTTTTCTGGCCTGAGTTGCCTTGGCTTTTGTTTGGCTTCCATTAAATTGTATTTTTCTTACATTCAGTTTTTGATTTGCTTTAAATATATATTATATATGTATTATATATATGTATTTATGACAATTTTTTTGCTCTTAAAATTTATTGCAATTTTTTTTGGATTTTTTCTATTTTACGTAGCATCAAAAGGCGGAAAATAACATTTATCTTTAATAATTGGCTTTAAATTATGACAGTTTTTTTAGTTCTATATGTTGATTGTTGATATTTGATGCTCGTTGAGTAAATATAAAGTGGGTATATTAGTTTGGTGTAAAGTCAGTTGAAATATATATTGGCTTTATATTATTATATATATATAACTATATATATTATATATCTACTAGTCAGTTTGCTCCTAGATGACTGACATACAAGTTGTCGTGCTATGACCGACTAAGAGCTACCCTGTTAACTAAAACATCAATATTTGTCAATTTCAAGGAATTATATTGAGTTTTCAAAATAAATCGGAATTTAAGCATATTAAATTGAATCTATCTAAAATATCTATAGAAAATATATATAATTATCGGTTATTATCGGTGACGAACAAGCATTAGTTAGTCTCTTAAGCTCGTTGCATTTAGCATGCATTGATTTATGAGATAATAAATGAAAAACATTGCAAATAGAAATTCAGGGTATATTGGCTTAGGGACAGTGGCTGAATCCATGAGGTATATATACATTCAGGATGGCAAGATGAGTAGATAAAGCCATGTCCGTCTGGCTGTCCTACGTCTGTCGGTCTCTCTGTTTGCTAACTTCACGGCATCTCCAAGTCATGCAACCCCGACTACCTACTCTTACTTGTTTTTTCTTCAAATTACGTTTGCTCTTATCAGCAGCAGCAGCAGCAGCAGCCGCAGCCGCAGCCACAGCTGATAATGCCGCACAGCATGAATAATATATTGAATAAATACTCTGCACGTTTTTTTTATTTTATTTTTTTTTTCATTTAAGTATTTTTGTAAACAGCAAAAGTTGTCTCAGTCGAGCAGCGAGCGTCAACGGAGTACACAACAAAAACATAAATAAAATGCGGCTGCAATTCATTTACATTCATATTATTGCCGCATTGTTGGCGCTGCTGTGCGGGGTGAGTGTGCGTGTGTGTGTGTGTGTGAGGAGGGGGCTTTACTGTGACTATAATTGTGAATAAACTGTATTTGTTGTTCTCACCTGCAGCTGAGCATCGCACAGGTTGACGATGACGAATTGGGCGCTGATGGCACAAATCGACCTGAAAAAAATGAATTTCCAGTGTGGAATGATGCGAACGGCGAATGGACTGATCAAGATAATTAAGTGATTGACAATGGAATATGAAATTAATAATAATTAATATTTAATATAAATATAATAGCTAAAGCATAGATGAATAGATACTAGAGATACTACAAAATATATGTGAAGAGCATAAATATTTTCGCTTGAAATTACCGCAATTGAAAACAATTTAATTCAATTAAAATGCAAAATAAATTTAATGCAATTTTTATGCATGATTATCTATTAAAATATGTATATCAAACAAATACTCGGCATTCTTAAATTGTAATAAAATTTATATACATTTGCCAAACATACATAGATCTAGCATTCCTTAAAATCGGTTGCCTAGTTTTAGGCTAATTTCAATAAAGCCGAAAAGTAGGCAACAAAAAATTTAAATTGTTTTTGCTTACTCTAACTGCTCTAATCATTTATACAAATCGATTATATATATATAGATCTATATACATATATATATATATAGTTAGTCGTTTCTATTTCAGCTTTACACCCTATAAAAAAAATGTCATGTCAAAAATCAATTGCCAGCGGTTCAATGCACCACGATTGCTCGTCGCCGTCGCGTCGTCGTGGTGGTGCGTGCCAAGCTCATGATAATTGCGGCCATTACACGAGGCGGTTCCGGAAACTATGTGTACTCAAAGTACCTAACTTTTATATAGTCCTAGATACAAAGCGTGCACAAAACAGGAAAAAAAAAAACAAATCAACAAAAGGGCTGCGAGTAGGGTATGCACGACCAAGCAGCTGCGCTGTAAGTGCTGCAGAAAATTTAATAGTTGAAAGAAAATTAAAATGAGTTTCGAATCACTTGAATCACAAATCAAAAAATACTGCTATATATATTTTTTTTTAAGGATTTGTATGCTAAAACCAGTTTAAATATATTAGGCAAAAAATATTATTCGCTTAAAACAAATTTTTTTTTTGGGTTAGAATCTAAAAATCTAGAAATTGTGATAAAATATACTAATAACAAAAAATTATACTAAATTTTTCGAAAAAAGAATTTTTTATGGTAAGCTAAAAATATATTCGCAAAAGAATATTGTTGATTTAAATTTTTTTTTTTTTTTTGGGTTAGAATGTTTGGTTTTTTGATGATCTGTTCTGCTTCAAAGGGTCTTCACCTGAGCAGTGTGATGGGGCATTCGTTTCATTGACATATTATAGTCCACGAAATAAAAAAAAATATTTTTTATAAGTAGAAATTTTAAAAAATTAAAAAAAATTAAAATAAATGAAAAAAAAAATTTTTTTTTTTAATATTTTGCGAGTCTTGTTATGCGTATTCTATTATCGACTTTTCTTGAAATGCCCACTTGAGCACCACTCTCCACTGCAGGGTATATTTATAGGGGAAAACGAAAAAAAAACTCCGTCCAGCACTCCATAAAAAGGGGCAAACAAATTACTTAACCCCAAGAGACCAGCCCGGCACCATTCAATGCGGCAATTAAATGATTTCTCGTGGTTCGACTCGAGATTGGGCGCAGGGCAATCAGCGAGAATATCTGCGGCCTTCGTTTGACACGCTGCCAAGTGCCGAGCGCCATTCGATTTGGGCGTCAACACGCAAAGTGGGCGTGCCACAACGTTAAGTCTGCGCTGCAATGCATCGGCCTAATTGCGTTAATTTTACTTGTGAATACGAATTTCGCAATGTTGCATTGTTTTTCATCTAGCTGCCACGCCCCAAATGCAAGGTGGTGGGTGGATGGGTGGTGGCTGCCTTGCATGTTTGCTGGCACTTTGTGTGACGCAGCCACTCCTGGGCAACGCCGGTGCATGTCGACGACATAATTGTTGGCCTAATATAAGAAAACGATATGCCAAGACGGCGCCTCGAACACCCTGCCTGACATGCCCTGGCCAATGGGAGCCTGCCAAAGTGCATTGACCTCTCGAGTGCATAAAACTTTTATCAATTTGCTGTTGTTGTTGTTGTTGTTGTTGTTTTTGTTTTTGTTGTTGCTGCACTTTGTTAACAAATAATAATTAATTCCCCTTTTGGTCAGCTAATTGACAATTGATCCATGGCTCGGACTGGGGCATCGCCGGCCTCGGATTGACGTCGCATGAGCACATCCATCAGATCCTCGTCCTCTAGCTCCAAGGAATTGGCCGTCTCATTGTCATTGATGCGCTCGCCATCGAAGGAGAGGCTGGCCAAGTCCTTGGCCAGGCCCATCTGCGAGCAATACGCATCCTTCAGCTTGCCCAGCGGCATCATACGGCGTATGCGAAAGAGCACCACTCCGCGATCGGCCGACTGCATCTTCAGCGTTATGTGGGGGCAACCCTGCAGCTCAGGATCTTCGTCCATAGTCAGTGTTCAGCTATAGAAATATATATATGTATGTATGTATATATATGTATGTATCAATCCCTATGGATTGATATAGAAATTTGTCTACATTTGGGTAGAAATTTGAGTAGCCAAAGATCATCAACACGTGGCCTACTTGTTGGATGTTTGCCAGGGTTTGGGGCCACATCAGCTGCAGCGGCAGCAACAGCAGCAGAGAGAAGCGGAAACGAAGTTATAAATATGCTTGAATAAGTTCAATGATGATAAGATAGCGATAAGCAGGTACTCTTCAGCCGACACCGGACGGCATATCTCCGCTTAGAGTCAATGACAATCGAAAATTGATGCCACAGTGGTTAAATTACATGAAATATTGAGTAAAAAAATGATGAATGGAAATTTGAAATGTTATCCAAATGGTGTAATACTTAAACTTTAATTTTAAATATGATAATCAAATTTATGTTTATTAAAAAATAAGAGTAAACTTAAATTTTTTAAATTTATAAATAAAAAAAAATTTTTTTTATTAATAATAGTAACTTTAAAAATTTAACGCACAAAAAAATTAATTGACTGAAACAAAATGTATAAATATACTACTATACTATACTATAGAGAACTATATAATATATTTAAGCTATGATATTCAATTTTTTCGAGTGGAATTTATAGATTTTTTTTTCAATCAATTTTTTCTACTTTAAAAATTACAATTGTTATTTAAAAAAAAAAAAAATTTTTTTTTTAATTAAAAATAATCATTTTACTCATTTTTTAATAAATATAAATTTTATTTGTATATTTAAAGTTAAATTTTAAGTGTTACACGTTTTGCTTTAGCTTAAATATATTTTTTATGATTATTAAATTTTTTGTTTACAAATATTTTTTTAATATTTTGAAACTTTATGTTTAATTAAATACAATTTGATAAATCTCTTTTACTTTTTGTAAATTATATATATTTCTTTATATTTTAAAACTATATTAAAATTTATTTTTTTTTTTATTAAAATTTTTGTAATTTTTTAATATTAAAAACAAATTTAAAGCCTCCTGTAATTTTTTTTTTAATTATGTTTTATTTTTAATATAAATAATCATTAATAATAATATCTTAATATGTATATTATATATATAATATAATATTTAATACAAAATATTATTTTATATTTTAAAAATTTATATCAATTAAAGCTCTATTTATTCTAGTTAAAAAACTTAACCCATAACTGGATATTCAAATAGCTGAATCATCATCGACCAGCAATTTCCATATATAATAGAAGTCAATTTCAAAATTCACTAGACAAATGTACGTCTCTATATACCTATATATAACACATTTTTTGTTTCTCATCGGTCAATTGAAATTCTCAGTGCGCCCCACTGTACGGCGAGGCCCACTATCATATCATTTATTTATATTGTATATAATACTTACTACTCGTATATCAATAAATTTCATAGGTGCGTGTCTATAGTATAGCTTAGCGCTGGCTACGCTGCCATCGCTTGGGCCAATCGTCAGTTGGTTTACGTCGGGCCGTGCGAACAGTCGTGCATACTCGATGCGATCGGCGCCTAACTCATTAAGATTTCCGTCATTGGGCAGATAAAAGGAAATATTTGAAAAAAAAAAAAATATGAAGTGCTTAGTTATATTTGGACTGATTGTGGCCATATTCGCTAGCATTGCGGGCTATGGTTATCTGGTGTTCACAGACCTGACACGTCCGCTGCCCCGGCCAGAGTTCAAAGACGACACGTATTGGGGGCCCGGAGATGGCAAGAACTACAAGCCCGATACGAAAATCTATGATTTTGCTGTGGATGTGCCAAAAGCAGAAATTGAGGATTTGCGACAGCAACTGAATCGCACATTAAAACTAACGGAACCACTGGATGGCATCGCCTTTGAGTACGGATTCAATTCGCATGCCTTAGCCCAGTTTGTCGAATATTGGCGTGAGAAATATCTAACCAAATGGGATGAAAGGCAAAACTATCTCAACTCACTGAAGCAATACAAAACCGAGATACAGGGGTAAGCAATATCACAAATCAATCGGATATATATAAAAAAAATAAAATAAAAATAAAAACAAATAAATCAAAACTTCTGTAAAAGAGAGCAAAAGCTACGCCTTGCAGTACACAAGTGCCAATACATGTATAATGTGCGGCAAAAACTGTAAATATGTGTTTGTGTGTGCATAATAGTCTAGATAATTTCAAGCGCATCAACTTGTTAATGCCCTTTCCATAGTAGAATCAAGCAAACAATTTGCCTGTGCTGTAAGCTTCGCAAACGTCTTAGCTAATTTACAGTGCTTCACTCTTAGAAGCATATAATAAGCAACGAAAGTGCAAAACAAAAGCAAATATACATGCGGCTTCAAGAGAGAGTAAACAAGAAAAAATTGGTAAACTAAGAGAGAGCGGCTATCTCGCTCGATCGCATTATATTTGCAGGCTGTCCAATGCTAATGCATGTAGAGTAGGATACAAAAAACCGCGAGAGCACAAAACGTATGCACATATACACGCATACATTCAAGAGAGAGTAAGTAGCTGAGAGAGAGCGGCTAGCTTGCTCGCTTGCAATAGCTAAGCAAGTTGAGTGCGCAGAAAATAAGCGAATAAATTGGGGGTGAGATTTTATGTTTGCCATTTCGTATATGTACATACATACATATATGAATGAGTTAACTGTTGTTCTACATCTACATATGTAGCGTATGTAAAAGAGAAAATTTCCCTGCTCATTCCATGTTTTCTCTTATCCAGCTTAAACATTCACTATATACACGAACGTGTCTCTGAGGAGGTGGCAGCCAAGAAGCATGTCTATCCGCTGCTGTTGCTCCATGGCTGGCCGGGATCAGTGCGTGAATTTTATGAGTTTATACCCATGCTGGTCAAAGATCAAAACGTAACGGATTATTCCTTTGAAGTGGTGGCGCCTTCACTCGTTGGCTTCGGCTTTTCGGACGTGAGTCTAAGAGAAATTTATATACATAAGTACATGAACAGTTAATAATTTGTTCTTTTGTACCATTATCTAGGCCGCCACCCGAGTGGGCTTCAATGCCGCTGAAATGGCTACGGTGATGCGCAATCTAATGCTGAGATTGGGCCACAAGAAGTTCTTCATTCAGGGCGGCGATTGGGGCAGCATCATCGGCAGCAATCTGGCGACACTGTACCCGGATAATGTGCTCGGCTATCATTCCAATATGTGTGTAATGAGCACGCCACTAGCCATCCTCAAGGGCATCTACACCCATTACTATCCCGAGAAGGTGCTGAGGTCGCGCATGTTCTACGATCATCACGTGGGCGTCTGGGATCAGTATAAGGAGCTGCTGATCGAGAGTGGATATTTCCATATACAGGCCACCAAGCCGGATACAATTGGCGCTGCTCTCGACTCCAGTCCCGTGGCCCTGGCTGCCTATATACTCGAAAAGTTCCAGACCTGCACGAATCCCAGCCTGAAGCAGGACTTTGGTGCCATGGTCACGATCTTTGGCCTGGAGGCGGTGCTCGATAATCTGATGATCTATTATCTGAATAGTGCAGCCACAACCGCTGGACGTTTCTATGCCGAGAATACATCGAAGGCGTATCGCAACCTTCAGTTGGATCGCGTCCAAACGGATGTTCCCATGGGCTGTTGTCGGTTCAGATTTGATTTGCCCGCTGCATCCGAGTGGCAGCTCCAGGATAAATTTACTAATATTAAGCATAGCATGTATTTCCAGCATGGCAGCCATTTTGCGGCCATGGAAATGCCGTCGATGTTGTTCAATGATTTTACGGCATTTGTTCAAAAAGTTGGACTTCATACTGAATAAATTAATTACGAATTGAGAAAATATTGCCTTTAGCCTTTTGAATTGATCAACAAATTGTTGTAGCTCTCATTAAGCTCAAAGCTTAATCGAAATCAATTTAATTTTATCTTCTTCATTTCAAATCGCGCGCGCTTTGTGCAAATTCAACTTTGGCCACTTTCCAACACTTTTTCCCGGCCTTTGTATTCTACACTTTGCTCTCATTGTATTTTGATACTTGTCATCGTTAAGTGTTCGTTTATTCGGTACGCTCAAATTTCGATGCATTATCATGCTCGCTGTGCATAACTGTTGTCCGCTAAAGAGGAGAGTTTAAAATTCAAATATAAAGTAATCGGCAAACGCCAATATATGTAAATCAAAGGGAATCCACTATAGAAAGTGTTACATATCACTTAAAACTTTTACAAAATAAAACAAACACTCATAGGAACTGGAAACTGTATAAATATCTGTCTTGTTTAATTATGCAAAATATAACCATTTGTTTTTTTCGTGCCAGCTTTGGGTCACGATAAGCACGAATGTCACTCGTTTCAGTTGCTGCGCGATCTAAGTGTGGCGCGCGTGTGTGTGTGTGTTTGTTTGAGAGAGCGAGAGAATGACAGACACGATCAAGAGAGCAACTACATTGCTTGTAATAAGAATATAGCTCTTTATGAGTTGTAAGTACGTTTAACTATGTACAAGTTTGTTAATTTAAATATATTTAATATATGTTTATATATATTTAATTTTTAGTTGCTAATTGAGAATCTATTGAATTTATTTCAACTCGTTTGCAACATTTCGTCAAGTTCTGAAATTCAGCTTTGATTATCCTTATCAGCATGTGCAGCGCTGTAAAATTATTATATAGCAATTTCTGCTCATGCTCTTGCGTCTCTCAATCAGTTTTTTTTTTTTCATCTACGCATTTTTTGCAGCTGCAAGCCGACCGGTCTCCGTCGTTTGCTTTCTCAGAGTCATTTGGCAAGCGAAAGCGAACGGTTGTGTTTAGTACCAGGTAGTCGGACAAAAAATTAAAATGCCATCTGTAGCGTCGACCGCAGTGCGCATATTGATCGGTGGCCTGGCGCTGCTAGTCGCCGTTGGCTATAAGAACTACCGCGACCTGGGTGCGCCCGGCAAGCGTCCAAATTTGGATAATAATGAGTATTGGGGACCCCAGCTTAAGGGCGCATACCAAGAGAACAAAGCCATTAAGTCATTCGATATAAGCGTAGCGCCTGAGGTGGGTCAGAAATTAAATTAAATTAAATATATATACTATATATTTGTGTATATATAAATTTAATTATTTTTTTTTCTGCACTTTGCAGCTTATTGCCGACTTGAAGACGCAGCTGGAACGTCCGCTCAAAGTACAGGAACCGTTAGAAGGCATTGGCTTTGAATACGGTTTTAATTCCGATGAATTGAAAAAGGTGGTGAAATACTGGCGGGGCGACTATTTGACCAACTGGAACAAACGCGAGAAATTCCTTAAGAAATTCCCACACTTCCAGACCGAAATTCAGGGGTAAGCTGCATACACACACACACACGTGCATGTACAACATGCTCTCTCTCTCTCTCACACACACACACAAACGCTTTTTGGGCTAATTTGTTTCATTTCCAGTTTGAAGATTCACTTTATACATGCAAAGCCATCTAATGCGGAGGGCAAAAAGGTGGTGCCCCTGCTCCTGATGCATGGCTGGCCAGGAACTGTTCGCGAATTCTATGATTTCATTCCGCTGCTGACGACGGGCAGCGATAAGAGCGAATACGTTTTCGAGGTGATAGCGCCCAGTTTGCCGGGCTATGGCTGGTCACAGGTAAACCTCGCCGGATAATTCGCCTTTAAATCTCAACTGAAAGCGCTCTCTCCCTCTCTCTCTCTCTCTCTTCTCTGCATCGTAGGGCGCTTCGCGACCTGGCATGGGCGTCGCTCAGGTGGCCGTGATCTTGCGCAATCTGATGCTGCGCGTTGGCTTCGATAAGTTCGTCATTCAGGGCGGCGACTGGGGCAGCATAATTGGCAGCAATATTGCCAGCCTATTCCCAGAGAACACGCTCGGCTATCACTCCAATATGTGTTCCAACAATAGCCCCATGGGCAGTTTCCGCTTGGTGCTCGCCTCCATCTTGCCATCCTTCTACATTGACAGCAAATACTCGGAGTTCTACAAGGGCATGGGCCATGTCTTTGCCACGATCATGGAGGAGTTTGGCTATGCGCATATACAGGCCACCAAGCCAGACACGATTGGTGCTGCCTTAGCGCATAATCCCGTTGGCCTGGCTGCCTACATCCTGGAGAAATTCTCCACGTGGACCAATCCGGCATACAAGAGCTTAAAGGATGGCGGTCTAACCAAGCATTTCACCTACGAACAGCTGCTGGATAATATCATGATCTACTATGTTACCAACTCGATAACCACATCCGTTCGTTTGTATTCCGAGTCGATGAACAAGGCGCAGCTCGGCTTGAATACGGACAATGTGCCCATTAGGGCGCCCACAGGCTGTGCACGTTTCATCCATGAAATCACGCATGTGCCCGACTCTGTGCTGGCTAACAAATTCCCCAATTTGGTGCAGAGCACACATTATTCGGACGGTGGCCACTTCCCAGCATTCCAGGTGCCACAGCAGCTCTACGAAGACTTTGTCTCCTATGTGCAAAAAGCATTCAAGTAATTTCTGATTATATTAATTCATGTTGTACTGGGAATGAATAAAACTTTTTATTGTTTAAATATGTTATAAAAAAAAAAAAAAGAAAAGAAGGAAAAAATATGCTTTAGATAAGATTGTTTATTTATCAATGCTAAAGAGGTCTCAATTTGTTAGCTGAAACCCATATATAAATATATACAAAATTGTCTACAGCATAACAATAAGTTCTCTACACACACACACACACACACACACATACAAATAAACAAACACTTATAATTGTTTTCAATACTTATATAGAGCTTAAAGTTTGGTATGACATGAGGGCTGGGCGTATGCGACTTTCGAATGCGCTGTAGTGGGAGCTAAAAGTTATACGTTTTATGCTACTTATACTGTCTTAGCTACGTACTCTTATACTGCTTATACGTAATGTGCATTACGTATACCAGCCAAATGGCAGACAAAAAGCTGACAGTTATGCAACACTCAAAGGCAGAAGGATTGAAGAGAATTTTATATATTTATATTGTTATATATTTATATATTTTTATTTTTTAATTATTTTATTTAATCACCTATGGTAATTACTTTAATTAGTTGTTCTCGTTTTAACAAATATAATTATTTAAGTTCTCTGAGCTCGCAGCTCGTCCCTGACTTAAAACAAGTGATTAATTAAAGCAACTGCATTATACAACTTGAAATGCCCTTTACGCCTTGACCAGCGCACAGCTAATTTATCTAACATGCAAAGCACGCTTCGCGAAACAGCTTTAAGACCGGCTAGCGATCTAGGCGACCCAGCTAACACGCTACCTGCAGTGGTTGGCCCGTCAAATGTTAATTGCGAACTCAACGAGCTTTCGATCGTAGCGTAACGCAAGCAAACGAAATCGCTTATCATCGTGTGTGTGCAGTGTTGCCCAGTCGTCAGTGCTGCTAGATATATGTACATAGCTGGAAAACACTTTAACTGTTTTTATTTTATACATTCCGTTTTAAGCTACTTCTCATTACCTCTCTGCACTGCTAGTGATGGGTAAGCTCGAATATCGATGATTAAGCTTCGATTGCTAAAAAAAACTGCTAAAAGCAGCCATTAAATTTAATATAGCCATATTTTCGATACCGCAATTTTTACCGCCAAATTGCCAACACTGACGTGTGTCTGCTGAGTTTGACGATCACAACAAAAAAGAAAATGACAAAAAAAAAATAATAATAATAACCACTTGGAAGTGGAATCTCAACTAAATGTCTATGAGATTAGCGCGCCCAGTTAGTGTGACGGAAACCTTTGACTCGATAGGTGGAACTGGACAGTAGATATGTCAACTGTAACGCGTCTATTGGTGCTGCTGCTGGCCATTGGCGGTGGCGTGGTCTACAAGCGCTTGAATAAATTGTGGGGCGATTTGCCGCCGCCCACGCTCGACACCCAGGAATGGTGGGGCGACGAGGAGCGGCCCAAAGACTATGAAGCCTATTTGACCAACAGCTCCGAAGTGATAGGCAATCGTCTGATGTATCCAGAATCGGTGAGTGCGCAGATTTATTAACTGAATATATATATATATATTGCTGTCTCTTTCCTACCCGCAGACAATTGAAGATTTGATTAAGCAATTGAATCGCACGATGCGCCTGACGCCTCCGCTCGAGGGCGTGGCCTTCGAATATGGCTTCAACAGCGACTATCTGCAGGAATTGATCGGCTATTGGCGCGACGACTACTTGCCGCGTTGGCGCGAACGTGAGGTCTTCCTGTGGCAATTCAATCACTTCACCACCGAAATCCAGGGGTTCGTGTGATAAGCTCTTATCAGTCAGCCATGTCTGTGTGATAACTAACCGCTCTACGCTTTAGTCTACGCATGCATTTTCTGAACCTGATGGTGTACGATGAGAACAAGGTGGGCAAACAGCACTATCCGGTGCTGCTGCTGCACGGCTGGCCGGGATCGGTGCGCGAGTTCTATGACCTGATACACATGCTCCATCAAACCCACTTGGATCCGAATAACAAATATATATTCAATGTGATCGTGCCCAGTTTGCCGGGCTATGGCTGGTCGCAGGTGAGGCGCTGCTGCTAGAGATTTCCTCATGGATTTACTAATTGACTAATTTTCCTCCCTCTAGGGCACCTCACGTCCCGGCTTGGGCCCCGCCCAGGTGGCTGTGATGCTGCGCAATTTAATGCTGCGTTTGGGCTACAACAAATTCTTTATCCAGGGCGGCGATTGGGGCTCCGTGCTGGGCTCTCACATAGCCACGCTCTATCCACAGAATGTGCTCGGCTATCATTCGAATATGTGCAACAATTTGTCGCCCAGATCGCAAGTGAAGGGTCTGCTGGCCAGCGTCTGGCCGAGCTTCTTCGCGCCCAATGGCTATACGGATTTCTTCTTTCCCAAATCCAAGGAGTTCAGCTATTTGTTGGAGGAGAGCGGCTATTTCCATTTGCAGGCCACGAAGCCGGATACTGTGGGTGCTGCGCTCACGGATAATCCAGTTGGCCTGGCGGCCTACATACTGGAAAAGTTCTCCACGTGGACAAACGCCAGCTATCGCTCGCTGCCCGACGGCGGCCTGAAGAGGCGCTACAAACTGGACGCCCTGTTGGATAATGTGATGATCTACTATCTGACCAACTCCATAACCACGTCTCAGCGTCTCTATGCCGAGGCGTACACCAAGGAGCAGCAGGAGTTGAAGCTGGATCGTGTGCCGACGCTTGTGCCCACGGGCTGTGCTCGTTTCAAGGGCGACATAATGCAATTCCTGGATCTGCAGCTGAAGGACAAGTATAAGAATTTAATACACAGCACATACTACCGCAGAGGTGGACACTTTGCGGCCATGGAGCTGCCCAAGGTGTTGTACAAGGATTTCATTGACTTTGTTAAGAAAGTCGAACGCAAATTTCAAATCGAATCTTTGTAAGCTACGAATAAAGTTTGAATAGCAAAATAATTGAAAAACCCAATCGCTTATCGACGCTAAACGATACTTGTTATCGATGCTTTGCAAGCAACTGATATCACTAACAATACATTTTAGTTGTTTGAGTTGATATTTATTTCATTATTTATTCTGCTGCTCAAATCAGTGATGTGAAAAATTAAGCAATTACATTTGGCAAGTCAGGAATATAGATCAATTAATTGGTATGCAAATAAATTAGAAAAAGTTTTGTTAAATTGCATTCGTTGAGTTTGCTAAAGAAGTTGATCGAGTAGAATTTGAATTGTGGCATATACATAGATACTATGTGTGTCATCGTTGTCTCAGCTAAAGGAGCTGCTTAAATCAGTGATTTGTAGAATTTATTAATCACAGCATCTAAGCAAGCGTCGGCGAAGCAGCTATAAAGACAAATATATTTGTGAACAAAATATATAAACAAAATATTTGTGCGCATAGCTTTGCTACGGTTCGATAAAATATAAAAAAAAAAACTGATCGAGTGAAATTTAAATAATGGCATATCGATGCTAACCGATAGGTGATAACGATATCTTAGCTTAACGAGCGGCAACTGATATTTAATCCTGCCGCTTTCATCAGCGTTGCCAGCCCGTTCAAAGCTCAAATCGAAAAGAAAAGGAGGAGCAGTAACAAAGCAATCATAGAAGAATTCATTGTGATAAATTAATTGACATAACAGAGTAAACATATTTATGAAATCAGATACGAATAGGTAGGTATATCAAGTAGGCAAAGCATTTAACTAGCAGCTGGTTCATTTTAAACAAGTAATTACACAAATAAGTATATCTGTATATTTTTATATCAAGTTATTCCGAGGAGAGGCGCACGCACATTCAACTATCAATTCCCGAAAGTTAAACACAGCTGCAGTAGTTTTACAGTTAATATAGTTTACATACACACACAGGCAGCCTCACGGCATATGTATATATATATATATATATTTTAGCTACATTCATATATATATAAATAAAAAATTGCATCAGCTTGGAGGATGGGCGATTTGAAGCCAACCGTCTCGCTAACCAGTTCAAATTCCGAGAATATGTCGCGCCATCAAATGCTCGACTGGGTCAACACCATGGTCAATGGACACTTTAAGAAGATCGAGGAGATGGCATCGGGTGAGGGCCAATAAGTTATGAAATTCTTATGAAGTTCTCTAACAACTCCGTTCCAATTGCCATCAGGCGTCGCCTATTGCCAAATGATGGACATGATCTTTCCCAACTGCATCAACTTGAAGCGCGTCAAGATGTCGGCTAAGCTGGAGCACGAGTTCTTTCACAATATGAAACTGTTCCAGGGCGCTCTCACACGCCTCAAGCTGGACAAGACGGTGCCGCTGGATCGCCTGATCAAGGGACGTTTTCAGGATAATTTCGAGTTCTTGCAGTGGTTCAAGAAGTTCTTCGACTCCCAGGCACCGGGCCTTGAGAATCTGAAATCGGCAGCCAATGCCGTCCAACCGAAGCCCATCAAGCCACGCGGCTTCATCAAAGAGGAGCAGCAGCAGCAGCAACAGACATCCCAGGATTTTCTGGCCACCATTTCGGAGCTAAATGTGAAGATAACCAACACAATCGAGACACGTGACCAGGCCTACGAGAAGCTGCGCAAGATCGAGATACTGCTAACGGAGATGATCAACAAGGACGAGCACGTGAACTTCTGCAATCGGGTCTGCGAGGTGCTCTACAAGACCGACCAGAATGATAACGTGGGCGGCGCTCCGATAGCCGACGAGAGCATGGACAGCGCCATCGAGGATCAGAACGAGGGAATGTATTAATCAAATGTTTAGACAACAAGTGTTATATATAGTTTCTTTTTCGGATTAAATCAATTCAGTTTATTGTGTGCAGCTTGAAGGAGAAGGATTTAGTCATTGGAACCGGAGCTGGCATAGCCGCAGACCAGGCTGAGTGCGCTTGGAGCTGACGGGACTGCTTTGAAGGCTGCGTCCGTTGCTGCTTTTGAATCATCTTCATTCTGTGCTCCTTCTCCTATGTCGATTGCTTCAGCTCCACTTGGTCCCGCTTCTGAGCTAGCTCCTCTTCCACTTGCCTTTTCTGCTGACGTAGCTTGGGGAGCTTCTAGTATAGTCTTAGTTCCATTTTGTGTTGTTCCTGCCTCTTCTGTTTCCATCGATGCAGTTCCTTCGTCTTCTTGCTCCACTTCAGCTCCATCTCCAGCTTTTGCTCCTGCTGCCCCCGCTAGCTTCTCCTTACGCTTAATGCCCAAATCTTGCAGCTGCAGCTGCGTGCTCAGCACCTTTTGCCGCTTCATGCCACCAAAGGTGGTGCTCGTCGCACCTGGTAACGCCGGCTTCATCAGCAAATCGAGCCGCTGCTCCGACTCACGCTCTAAAGCGCTGCGCGTCTGTAATTTCATCAGTGCCGCCATATCTCGATCCTGTTGCGTCTCCGGCAATAGGGCTATGTCCAGGCTGCTCTTGGCCAGCAGCTGGCGATCCAGTTCCTGTTGTCCCTTCAGCTCCTTCTTTTGCTCGCGAAATGCGGCGCGCAGCTTATAGTTAGCCACATAGTTGTCATCCCAGACGCTCTGATTGCGCTCCACGATTTTCTGGAGTATGGGCTTGGCATTGACCGCCGCCTCAACGTCCTTGGCCTGATGCTCCAGCTTGTACATGGCATCGTCGAAGAGTCGTTTCTGCACCTCTTTCGTTTCGGGCACCACCTGTTCGTTCTGCAGCGGATCCCAGCGATTCTCCTGCCGTCGTGCTCCCGATAGTATCACATAATCCAGATTTCCCGGATCCGTTTGGATCTCGAAGTGATTGTCGCATAAATGGCATTTCATGCGAAATTTGTATATGGGCGTCGTGTAGTACATGCCCACCTTAGTCTTCTCGGCATTGTAGCGCACGCCCATGCCAATGTGATTCTTGCACCCGTCGCACCAGATGTTGTAGGGCATCTCAAAGCGGATGATGATGATGCCCAGGTGGATTTTGCGTGCGCGCTCCCGCAGCGCATGTGTGCCGCGAAATTTATTGAGTCCGCCCTTCTTCGGATCATAATCGGGCGGATAGTATTTGTTTTGTCCCTTGCGTTCGCCCATTTTAAGTTGAAATTGAACAAATTCTGGAGAGGAACAAAACTAATTGTTTACAAATTGTGTAAGCACACTGGCGCCACCTATCGAGCACAGCTGTTGCGGCGATAACAATATTTCCGAGAGTGCTTTCAATACGATAGTTATCGCACACTTGCTCCTACCTAATTCAAATACACATATATTTATATAGTTAGCAATACGCGTGTGATTGTGCTTTTGAGGCTTTTTTAACCCGTTTTTGCCACGTGAATTTATAAAAATAATTACTGTAAAATGATAATTTACACAAACGAGGGCAATCCGCTGGGCCTGCAGCTGCTGGTGCTCTCCAAATTCGCCAAGAAAACAGCAAAAGTGCAGCTGGTTAACCTAAATGGTAAGATGAGTATAAAAAGAAAAAAGAAGAAAAAAAATCCCGCAGACCGGCAACGTGCAGCGTTCGAATAACGGTTAACTGATGCAATATTGTATCCAACTTGCAGAGTGCAAAGCCTTGAATTTGTTCGTCCTGCCCACAATCGAGCTGGACAACGGTTTGCGTCTATTCTCCAGCACAGCCCTAGCGAAATATTTGCTCGTGGATGAGGGACAGCTGAGGGACGAGGTAAGATGTTCGCCCGCGCACAAGGTTAATTAAATTGAAATTAATTCAATATTTGTTGTCTATTTAGTGGCTGGAATGGTCCACAATGCTATTGGCGCCAGCTCTCGAACATCACATGGCTGTCGGTCATCGCGCAGATCCGAACGCTTTGCCCGTGCTAAATGGTCTGGTGAAGAAGCTCAACGATAGCCTCAGTGCTTCGACCTATTTGGCTGGCGATAAACTGACCGCTGCTGATCTTTGCATTTGGTGCCTGCTCGCGCCAGATGGCACACTGAAAGGTGCCCAGAATGTGGATTTTCTGCGCGGCTGGTATGACACAATCAAAGGATTGCCAGAGATGCAGGAGGTGCTGCAGGAGATGCCCATAAAGAATCTTAGCTTCAATTCGCTGCAGCAATCGAATTACTATGGTGGGCTACAGCATGTCCAGCTCAAGTGCTCCAGCCAAGTGCCTGCTGGTAAACTGCTGGCCGAAGCAGCCACAACTGTTGCCGACACCGTCACCGATGAGGAAATCAATGCAGCACGCGCTGCCTTCATATACATGGATGTGAAGGACCAGCCACAGCCACGCACTGTGCTGCCCAAGCCAGGACAACGCAATGTGCTCATCACTTCCGCCTTGCCCTATGTCAACAATGTGCCGCATCTGGGCAACATCATAGGCTGTGTGCTCTCGGCTGATATATTCGCGCGGTATTCTCGTGCCGCGGGCTACAATACGCTGCTCATCTGCGGCACAGATGAGTACGGCACGGCCACCGAGAACAAGGCTTTGGCTGAGAACATGACGCCGCGTGAGATCTGCGACAAATACTTCGAGCTACATAATTCCATCTACCGCTGGTTCGGCATTGGCTTCGATTACTTTGGACGCACCACCACGCAGGAGCAAACTGAGTTAGCCACAATTGATATAACCAAAATGAGCGCATTGTATTCATGCTTGTATCCTTTGCTTTTAGCATTGTCCAAGAGGCTTTCAAGGATGTCTACAATGCTGGCTATATACTCACGGAGAGCGTGGAGCAGCTGCTGTGCCAGAAATGCGATCGTTTTCTGGCGGATCGGTAGATAGCAACTATATATTAATATAATATAAGATCTCTGTTAATCTTTCCTTAATCCCTCACAGTTTCGTCGAGGGCACCTGCCCGCATCCGGGCTGTGGCTATCAGGATGCCCGCGGCGATCAGTGCGACAAGTGCGGCAAGCTAGTCAATGCCACCGAGCTGGTGCGTCCGCGTTGCAAGGTCTGCAACACGGCGCCGGTGCTGCGTGCCTCCGATCAACTGTTCCTCGATTTGCCCAAGTCGGAGCCACAGCTACGTGAGTGGGTTGGACGTTCCGAGCACGGCTGGACTAACAATGCACGCGTGATCACTCGCGCCTGGCTGCGTGAAGGACTGAAGCCACGCTGCATTACACGCGATCTCAAGTGGGGCATTCCCGTGCCCCACAAGAACTTCGAGCAGAAGGTGTTCTACGTGTGGTTCGATGCACCATTTGGCTATGTCTCGATTACCAAGCGCTATACCAAGGACTATCTGCAGTGGTGGCAGCCGGCAGCTGGCACCGATGTCGAGCTCTTCCAGTTCATGGCCAAGGATAACGTGCCGTTCCACTCTGTCGTGTGGCCCTCGGTTCTGCTCGCCATCAACAAGGGCAACACTCTGGTCAGCCACATTATGGCCACGGAATATCTGAACTATGAGGATGGCAAATTCAGCAAGAGTCGCGGCATTGGTGTCTTCGGCAACGATGCCCAGGAGACGGGCATACCCGCTGACGTCTGGCGTTTCTATCTGGCCTCCGCTCGGCCCGAGGGTCAGGACTCCAGCTTCAGTTGGAACGATCTGGCTGCACGCAACAACTCAGAGCTGCTCAACAATTTGGGCAACTTTGTGAATCGTGCTCTGGTCTTCTGCGAGAAGAACTTCGATAGCACCGTGCCAGAGATTGTGCTCAACCAGGATGATCTGGTGCTGCTGGCGCTCATCAATCGCGAGCTGCGCGGCTACATCACGTCGCTGGAGAAGGCCAGGCTACGCGATGGCATACGTCACCTGTTGGCCGTTTCGCGACATGGCAATGGCTACATGCAAACCCAGCAGCCCTGGGTGCTGCTCAAGGGCAGCGATGAGCAGAAGACACGCGCTGCCACCATCATCGGTCTGTGTACGAATATAGCCTGTCTGCTGGCCAACTTGCTCTTCCCCTACATGCCGACCACAGCGCGCACACTGTTCACACAGCTGAATGCCAAGCAGACGCAACTGGATGCCAAGTGAGTAGCAGCTTTAACTAAGTTTAATGGGTTTAACTAACTAATCTGTAATTTCAATTTGCAGCAAACCTTTGGCCACGCTGCTCTTGCCTCAAGGCCACAAGATTGGCAAGCCTTCGCCGTTGTTTAACAAACTGGAGCAATCCTTTATTGATGAGCTCAAGGGCAAATATGGTGGCACGCAGGAGAGCCAGGCAGCGGCAGCACCACAACAAGCTAGCGCAAAGGAGCTGGAGGCAGCGGTGCAGGCCCAGGGTGAGAAGGTGCGCCAGCTCAAGTCAACGACCAAAGACAAGGCCGTTTGGCAGCCCGAAGTGAACAAGTTGCTTGACCTAAAGAAGCAACTGGAAGCGGCACAGAAAGCACCAGCTCCAGCTACAGCTCCTGCAGGACAATCTGTGCAAGCTCTGGAGCAGGCTGTGCAGGCCCAGGGTGAGAAGGTGCGCCAGCTCAAGTCAACGACCAAAGACAAGGCCGTTTGGCAGCCCGAAGTGAACAAGTTGCTTGACCTAAAGAAGCAACTGGAAGCGGCACAGAAGGCAGCAGCTCCAGCAACAGCTCCAGCGCCTGTAGGACAATCTGTGCAAGCTCTGGAGCAGGCTGTGCAAGCGCAGGGCGAGAAGGTGCGTCAGCTTAAGGCAACCACAAAAGACAAAGCCGTTTGGCAGCCCGAAGTGGACAAGCTGCTGGAGCTTAAGAAGCAACTAGAGGCAACCAAAGCAGCAGCAACTGCCACTGGAGCAACAGCTGCGCCTGCCACACCAGCCGCAGCAACAGATGCAGCTGCAGTCAAGGAGCTGGAAGACAAAGTCGCTAAGCAAGCCGAGAAGGTGCGCACACTGAAAGCCAGTGGAGAGGCCTCCGTTTGGAAACCCGAAGTCGATGTGCTGTTGAGTCTGAAGAAGGAGCTGGCGGCGCTTACAGGTGCGCCAGAAGCTGCTGGCCAAGGCAAGAACAAGAACAAGAAGAAGAAGTGAAAGTGCTGAAAGATGTAAACAACTCATGGATTAATTTAATCATTTATTATTATTTCGATTTAATTTTTGCACTTACAAAAAAATTATTGTTTCTTAAAAGTATTTCGGAAATATTTCTTTTAGTAATTTATTCAGTTTGTGAAACTAAATATACATATATATTGACACAGATATAATGAAAAATGTCTTTTAAAACAATGCGAGGTTTTGGATTAATCAAAAACAAAATTTTTTTTAAAGACAAATCAAAATTGATACGACTAGCCCAGAATTAATTTCCATTTAGATCGATTTAATAGCACATTTTTATTTTTAGCACAAACAGTTCACTTCAGATACGAACCAAAATTTAATTATAAAATTTATTTAAGCAAAGAGTTTAGAAAAATTAGTTTAACGCTGATGCCAAGCATAGCTAGCCGTCAAGAAAATAGTAATATTTTATTGGATATTTTCATTTTCTAAAATTCACTCAACAAGCGACAAATAAAGAACAACAAATTTATAATGAAAGCAACCAAATGTCTATTTTTGCACATATTCGCAATGCTCAAATATCGGAAGACAGCTAAACGTAAGTGTCATTCCAGCATGGTAAAGCTTACCTATCGATATATCGATATTTGCAACAATGTATTAGAAAATATAAGACCACGACCAGCGCAGTCAGCTAGTTATTGTGATTTTGACATGAACTTTTTTGCAATGTAAATCAATAAATAATTCTTATAAATATGTGCTAATAAACAAGAGCGACGCGAAATGTCGCTGAGCAAGCATTATACAACGTAACGAGCAGGGATATAAACAAAAGTTGCAAACGTGCGCCGTCGTCGTCGCCGTTGTCTGTCAGCAAAAAAAATTCGTCATCAGCTGGTCGCAAGTCTCGAGTCGTCGTCACAGTAATTGCATTCGTAGTTAATTGTTTGACGTGCGCGAGAGAGCGAACAACAACGGCAGCAGCAAGAGAAAGAAGAAAAGGAAAAAATAATAAACTGTGTCCAGTAGGAGGGGGGTTAATAAGGTGAAATGTGAAACAAATACATTTGTGTTAAATGTATACAAAGCGTAAAGCAATAACAAATTCAATTTGCTGCCAAATACAGTTATGCGAACAAAGAATCCATATGCACACAGACACATACACCAATACTAATGTAATTTTTTCGCTAGTGATTTCAACATTTTAGTCCATTGTGTTGGCAGCAGCTGCAGCTGACGCGTGTGCGCTGGATGCCACACTCATTAAATATATATATATATATATATATATATATATATATATATATATATATATATATATCTGTGTGTGTGTGTATGCATTTACCGTTTAAACAAACGGTCAGTATTTACTAAAAAGACTCAAGGACGCGAAGCGCTGTACGGCGGCAACAAGTGTTTGTTAATTGTTATTGATTTTTTTTTTTGCTTTTCTTATTGTTGTTTTCAATTGGAGTGTTTTCGCACTCTCTTCCCCTCCCTCTCACACTGTCTCTTTCTCTTGAAGCTATCGATTCAGTTGAAAACATCGTCATGGAGTCGGCCGACACGCTCTTGGAGGAGCAGAAGCTCATGGCCGAAGGGAAATATCGCCAATATATGACCAACATTGATAAAGCGCTGCGCAATTTTGAATATTCCAGCGAGTGGGCGGATCTAATTGCGGCACTGGGGAAACTAAGCAAGGTACGCTGACCCAATACAGTAGATTTACAATGCATGCCACGCGCCAGCTGTTATACATATAACAGAATATACATACATATATATATTTATAGAACAACCAGCATTATTTACCCAAAACTCTGATTCATACTTTTTTTTTCTGTGCTGAAAAATATCGTCGTCGACTAACTCTTATCGCAATTGTTTTCTCATGCCTTCATAATTCAGGGATTTTTCATATTTCAGAAAAAAAAAGAGTATTTTAAGTAATTCAAGCCATGTCATGGACGAAAAAGCTTACAAAGTGATTTATAAAAATTCCTATTATTTTTGTAAAGATTTCTAGCATATTAAATTTCTTGTAAAACAAATTTATAAAAATATTTTTGTATAAATTATTTATCTCACTTTATGAAATATTTTTGAGCGCTACAATTTTTATATAAAGATAGGGTACTTTCAGTTTTTTTCTTTCACTTTTTATAAATTTATATCAAAAAGATTTTTATTTATATTTAATTTTTTTTTTCGATTTTTTGTATTAACCGAAGTTATTTAAAATATTTTTATTTAAAAAAAAATCATAAGGCTTATTTAAAAGGTCACTTAATGAAATTTAAAAGACATTTCGTTAGAGCATCAGGCATATATACCTGATGCAAACAAATTGTCAATATTATTTATATATATATTTTTAAATATATATCAACAGAAACCTCAGCTGCAATTATATTATAATATATTATATAAATAAGCACTTTCAAACAATTTGTCAATATTGTTTATATAGTTTTTAAATATATTATATATATATATCAACAGAAACCTTCTCACCGCAATGCTAATATAATATAGTTTATATAGTTTTCATATTCTAAAAATATAATTTCAAAATATTTATGCCTTCTTATAGAAGGGTATTTCGCCTTACAAACTCGCATATTAATGTAACTTTTTTTTTTTTTTTAATTGTATGCACTAAATTTATTATAATCATTCTGAAACTTGTTTTTTGTTCGTCCGATAGGCCATATCAAGTAATGCGCAGTACCGGGTCATACCGCGCCGCTTGAAGATAGCCAAGCGACTCGCCCAATGCATGCACCCCGCCCTGCCGTCCGGCGTACATTTGAAGGCCCTCGAAACGTACTCCGTGATATTCAGCAAGACGGGACCCGAACGTCTGGCCACAGAGTTTATATATGGGTGAGTTTATGCCGCCCTGAAATTGTTTCTCTTATTGTGCTCACATCTCTTATCTACCCTTCTACAGTGCTGGACTCTTTCCACTGCTTGGCTATGCGGCCATGAATGTGCGGCCGGCTCTGCTGACCATCTACGAGACATATTTTGTGCCGCTGGGCGATAAGCTGCGTCCAGCCTTGAGTGGATTTCTCAGTGGCGTGTTGCCCGGCTACGATTGTGGCTTGGATCATTTTGAACGGATTAGTGCACTGCTCAAAAATGTTTGCATCGCCGTTAATCCAATGCATTTCTATACCGTACTTTGGGAATCGGTGGCCAATAATGCATCGATACGATTGCCAGCGATTACGTTTCTGCTGGAGCACTTCAACAAGCGGCTGGATATGGAGAAGCAAACGTATATTATGGGTCACAATCGAGAGATAATGATGTCGGCGCTGTGCGCTTGCCTCAACGATACTCTGATCTTGGTGCAGCGTAATACGCTGGAGTTCCTGCTGCTGGGCTTCCCGATGCACACAAAACTGCTGGAAGAGGAGCAGCTCGTGGTGCTGGTCACAAATGGCTTGAATACAATCTTACGGCGCGATATGTCGCTGAACAGACGCCTCTTCTCCTGGCTGCTGGCCAGCGAAATAACCAAAAATTCACCCACATATGATACACTGTCGCTGGACTCGGCGGCGCCCGTCGATGGACAGAAGGAGGAACCATATTTTATTACACACTCGCGGCATATACTCATTAGTGCATTGGTGAATACGCTGCGACTGAGCTTGGAGTGCCAGCCGATGGATCTGAAGCCGTATCGCATTATGCTCTCGCTGTTGGACAAGGCGGAGATCGGCAGCGCCGTGCTAGACTTTGTGCTGCATGACATAATACGAGCGATGTACATTTCTAGCAGCAATGCGGACGCGCTCAAGTCGGCCAACCTGCTCTTTGCGACGTTCGATCCGGCCTACATATGGAGCTATATGACCAATATGTTTGAGCGCGCCTGCCAAAAAGCGCCCAGCTCTGCCCAGTCCAACAGCGATGGCAAATTCGCCAGCATCGTTGGCTCCGGTGATCCTTGTGTTCTGGAAATATGTATACTAACCGAATTCCTTTTGGAGACCATCTCACTCGAAATGTATACGGAAACCACACGCGTCTATCTGCCCAAAGTATTTCTGTCCATCACCCAACTGCTCTCGCTGCACATGGATTGCCTGAGTAGTGATGAGGTCACCGCCTCGCTGAAGCTATGCATGAAGATTGTCTCACGTGTGCAACCAATGATAACGTAAGTAAACAAGGACTCTCTGAATAAATATATATATATATACAATATTATCTTTTCACTTGCAGCAGCCCCATAAAGTTAAAGAAACTAATGGAACAGCATAGCAACTCGGAGTCGGAGGAGAAGATTGTGAATGCCAACAGCAGCAGCAACAACACTTTAGAGTCTACGACACAAGCGAATGCCTTGGAGAAGAGTAAATCCGATTCACGTTTAAATCAATTTGGTGAACATTCACAAGGCGTCGAGCCCAATGACGAGGAGCTAATCAGGCGCTCTGCGTCCAACCAGAGCGTCGTGCGGCACAGCCCCAAAAAGAAAGCGAAATCCTTTTCACGACTCTCCGAACTGGACAAGGATGTAAGTCTGCCCAGAGTATATATAAAATGCGCCTTTTCAATACATATTCCCATTGTAGATAAGCAACTCGGATACGGGTCAGCAGTCCTCCTCAGACCTGGATACGCCGCGCAGCATTAAGAAGATCAAGGTCAAGGCCAAGGCTAAAGTCCCATTCATACGCAGCAGCCCGAAGAAGACACGTCCCAGCAACATTGTCATTGTGCCCACTACTGCGCCGCCAGTTGATGCCACCGACGAAGCTGCCGCCGTGGAGCCGCCCAAGAGTGCACCACCTCAGAATTGTCCTGAATTCCAACTGGACGATGAACACTCCAAAGCCACACAACAACGTGGATTTTCCATACTAGAGAAGTGCATACGACAATACGAGATCTTCTTTGAGGTTTATCTGGCGCGCCAATTGCTGAAAATCGAAACGAGCTCCGCCAGTTCGGAGCTCAACGATGGCAGCAGCAACAAGTGCGCCATCAAAGTGCAGCTGCAGCGCAGCTCTAGTCACAGCTCTAGCCACAGTTCGACCCTGTTTATGGTCGAGCAGGTGCTGGAGTATCACTGCTCAGCACGAGAGTCACAAATCGAGCGACTCTTTGGACTGCTGCGTGTGGATTTGTTGCCACGCGCCAAGCAGCTGCAACGTTTACTCAATCTCTCGCTGCCCACGATGACCGCCAGTGAGCTGAGCAGCGATAGCGATGCTGCCGAAGAGCCACAGCAGAAGCTCTCCATTGATGCCCAGACACAGCGAAACGTGCAACAGCTAGCCGAGCTGCAATTGCCCACCGCCTTGCGCAATGCCGTCAAATTAGCCGCGACGCTGCTAGTGGAGATGTCCACGTTTCCCAATTGCAACAAGCACATTGTGCTGGATAAGAATGGTAGAGAGTCTATTACTAGTATTATCTATTATCTATTACTACTACTATGCCACATAAACTTTGATTCATTTATTGCCTTTGCCTTTGCCTTGCAGAACCAGAGCTGCCCAATTGGCTGAAGGTGCTCTGCCTGGTGGCCTGCTTTGCGCAGAGCGATAAGGAACTGCAGGTGGCTGCTATAACGACGCTCTTCGATTTGATTAGGTAAGTGCTGGGCATTTCTCATATTGAGGTTCTTCTCCAATAATGCTAAACTCTAATCCTCAGCCTGTTGCGCTCACAGATCGAGCATACGACCAGTCCAGGTGTCACATTTGTTGTCATGCTGCCGCTGCTCAAATTTGGACACGTCAACCACATGGAGCAGCGCACGCGCGTCTTTCAATTGGTCAGCTCCATATTGTGGGACTATCTGGGCACACCAGGCATAGATCCTTCCCAGATTGCAGCATTGCTGCATCAGCTGCACAGCTGTTTGGAGTCGGGTCTGGTTGAGACCGTAATTGGCAACCGCATGCATGCACAGCATTTGCTGCAGAGCCAAAATCAAACAGCACTCGGCACTGGCAATGCCTTGCGTAGCTTCCAGTTGGAGCGGGTGACAGACGCTCAGCTGCTGTGCCCCATGTCGTGCATGGATCGTCTGCGTGAGAGTCAGGCGCGCAGCTACAAGAAGTTTGAGCTGCTTTGGCACCTGGGCCGAGAGAAGCAGATGACGCGCGGATTTGAGAAGACGCTGCTCAAGGTGCTCGACACGCTCGCCCTGCCGCATTACATGTCCGAGCGGACATTCGTGACCAATTGGCTGCAGGCATCGCTCCTGCGTGGCGACTTGGCACGCCTAACCAAGCCGCTCTACAAGATTCTGCTCTCGGCCAACTCGAAGCGTGTGGGCATTGTTCACATGCAGCAATTGTACCGCGAGTCAGCGGAGGTTGAGCACGCTGGCGATGAGGATCCACAGGCGCCGGCTTTCGAGCGTGATGTCTATGCCATTAGCTCCGAGCAGGGCAATGTGAAGTATCATCACATGGAGGCGGCCAGCAACAGTGGCAGCGGTGCCAACAGCGGCTGCAAGAAGAAGAGTCCCATCAGGCATCTGCCCAAGAAGATTTTCGGAGTCACGCTGAGCGGCAAAACGAATAAAACATCAAATTTTGTAAGCGATAATACGCCGTTGGCCAGCGAAGCTTTGCAGGACATCAACACGATTGGGCTGATCATAAATCCTTTGGAGAATGCACATGATTTCGATGACGAAACCGATCTGGAGGAACCACGCATTGAGCTAGTGCACACAGCTGGCAAAGATGCACCACAAACGCCGCTGGAGCAGAAGCTAGCGAGCGCCATGGATGAGAGCGACACGACACCGTTACTGCCACCGGCAGTCGAGCAGGAGCCATCGCTGCACTTCGAACAGGACATTACCGACAATTCGGAGAGCAGCGACTTTCTATCGGACTCCGAATTGCGCGAGACAAGCATCGATAAGGAAGACAGTCTAACCATAAGTTCGAGTGGTGCGGGCGGCGCTGGTGGCGACGATGTCAAGCGCTTTGTGGGCGACTGCGAGCGAGTCACTGAAGTGCTGACCCAGCACGAGAGGATTAAGAGTCGCAAAACGTATCGATTGACGCGTGAGAAGACGCCCGGAGAGTCGAGCCTGAATGAGCCCGAAGAACAGGCGCTCGAAAATGAGAATGCGCTGCCAGCAGATGAATATTTCAGTGAAGCTGCCGTCGGCAAGAAACTGGCCAACGAACTGCGCAAGCGTAAGAAGCTCCTGACCAGCAGCGAGAAGAAGCGGCTGAGCTGCATCTCGAAGACCTCCACGGACAGCAATCACAGCAATCTGGCCGAGCAGCTGGAAGCGGACTCCACAGCAGCAGCCACACACAGTGACGAGGAGACAGAGGTGGGCAACGAGCCGTCGAGCAACCAGAGCACCATTAATGTGGAGGATAAGCGACGTAACCTATGCCTGGAGACAAGCAAGCTGCAACCAGATTGGCAGAAGACGCTCGAGAAGAGCAAGCAAAATGTGGAGATCTTGCGACAAAATGCGGCGGCAGCAGCAGCGGCAGCTGCTGCAGAGGAACAGCTGAGCATACGCTCCTCGACCAAAAGCAGCAGCTCCTTGGGCATCGGCACGTCCAGGCAAACGGACGCAGCCCAACTCTATCACAATCATCTGCTGCTCTATCTGGCCATCTATGATACGCGGCAGACGCTCTACGCGCTGCAAACGTTGCGGAATATCATCTGCTGTGACAAGCGCACCTTTCTCTGTCTGTCCATAACGACATCATTTTCGAGCGGCAGCCTGAAGCAGTTGCTCATCCGGCATCGGAAGAGCATCTCGGGCAAAGGCTTTGCCGGCAGCGTTAGCAATTCGGAGTATGCTCAAGGCTATCGCGGGTGCATGCAGCTGGAGCTGCTGGTCACGCTGCTGCTGTTCTATGCACGCGGCTACTTCCAGCGCGAATCTCTAGATCCGCAACGGCAGCCCCCAACGCTGCAGGATGTGGTGAACAATCGGCGTATACAGCTGGAGAGCATTGAGCTGCTGGCACTGATCTGCACGGAACTAATTGATATAGTCAAGGGCATGGGTCGTGGTCTGGCCTGCTATATAGCGGATCTGCTGGTGCGCGCCAAGCTGCAGAAGGTCATGCTGCACTGCCTCAATAGCTCCGTGTGCAGCTATGCTCGGCGAGCGGGCAGCAGCTATGCGGATCAGGTGCTCAGCTTCAATGATCCTCAGGACGATCAACTGCATGCGGATTGCTTCCAGCTGCAGCTGCTGCGCTTGCTGCTGTCCGTCATACGGCTGGAGCACGAGGTGCACCAACTGCGTCAGGATACGCCCAGTGCTGGCGCCGCCGACGATACCAATGCCTCGGGCAATGCCTCGCCCACACGGCTGGCCGAGGGCGCCGCTGCCAATGTCAAATACTTGCCCAATTGCCTGATCAGCCAGCAGCCCATGTTTCTGGCTGCCGTGCTTGGTGCACTGCAGCAGGAGCGCCTCCGGCACTTGCACCGCAACTGGACGGATTTGGTGACCAGTTCGCTGAACTGCTTCAGCTTCGGCTCGCTCACAAATATTGTGATCAGTGTGGTGCATCAATTGTGCAATAATCTGGATCGTCTGGCCAAGCTGACGCTGCCGCAGCAGCGACACTTCCCGCCGGACTATGTGCTCTCCCAGCTGGAGGCACTCACCATACTCTGTCACTATTGTCTGCTGGACAACACACAGCAGACGGCGCTCTCGCATCTCTTCAATCAGGCCTATCCGCAGACGAGTGTCGCCTCGCAATCCTCCAGCACGGGACAGCTGCTGAATAGCATTGTGCACTCGTTTCTCTCGGCTAGTGAATCCACATCCACAGCATCGGCGCCACGCAATCCACAGTTGCAGGCGGCACGCAATGCTGTGCTCTCGCACCTGCCTCGCATTATGACCAGCGTCGCGGCTATTTGGGACAGCGAACTGGGTCAGCTGCGTCCGGTGCGGCAGCAGCTGTTGGAATTCCTGTCGCCTGTCTCGCTGCATCATGGCTGCAATTTCCTAACCGCCATCGCTGTCACCTGGCAGCAACGTGGCTGCTCGAACAGCTCCAGCAGCACCACTGGCATTGCGGAACAGTTCCAACGCAACTCGACGCTACAAGCTTGCCCGGCTCAGTTGAGCCTAGTCTCCTTGGTGTCCAGCATAAGGGTCATGCCCATGGACTCATTTGTGCAGACCTTGCATCAGGTGGTGAAGTCGCCGCCGCCCATCCATCGGCCGCCCGCTCAGTTGAGCATTGAGGTCAGCGCCTTGGAGCTGTTCTATTTCTATATGAGATCAGCACCAGCGCCACAGCTGGCCGATGCTTGGGCCTCACTGCTCGTCCTCATCCGGGATGGCCTGAATCTCACGCCCCCAGCGCAGTTCGCTCTACTAATGCTGCTCAATGAGTTCGTGCAGCGCTGTCCCCAGATGCCCTTTCCCGACAAGAAGGAGGTGCGCGAGCTGCACGATGTCACAGCTCGGCTGGTGGAATCGCTGTCCGGAGTGGCGGGCGCTTGTCTGGAGCAGACCACATGGCTGCGGCGTAATCTGGCCGTCAAAGAGGACACCGATGGCCATGCCAAGGACAACAGCCTGGGCGGTGGCATTCAGCAATATTCGCTGCAAGCTCAAAGCGTGCTAGCGGGCATCCTGTCCAATCTGCTGGACGTCGCGTATGGCTCGCAGGAGAAGGACAAGGTGGTGACAATTGTGACTACGCTGCTCTATAACATTACGCCGTATCTGAAGAATCATACGGCACGTAATGTGCCCTTCTTCTATGCCTGCTCGGCGTTGTTGGCCAGCCTCAGTGGGTATCAGTATACGCGCAAGGCTTGGCGCAAGGACATGCTGGATCTGCTGCTGGACAATGCTTTCTTTCAAATGCACATCTCATGCCTGCCCTTCTGGCGCCAGATCATGGACAGCCTGATGACCTATGACAATACCACATTCCGGGAGCTAATGACACGGGTCAGCCTGTCGCAGGCGGGCGGCTTGAGCATCTTTACGTCCAGGGATCAGGAGTACGAGCTGCGCGCCATGCTGCTCAAGCGGCTCGCTTTCGTCATCTACTGCAGCGAATACGATCAGCATAATAAGTATATGCCGGACATACAGGGTAGGCGAATCCATTAGCTAATCTTTGCAGTTCCATTCTCATGTGTTTCTTGTTATTCCAGAACAATTGGCTAACAGCTTGCGCTTGGTGCCATTGGGTCCGTCCGTCCAGGCTGCTGTCTTCCTCTGTTTCCGTGTGCTGCTGCTGCGGATGTCGCCGGATCATGTGACCTCACTGTGGCCCATCATCATTTCCGAAATGGTGCAGGTGTTCTTGCAAATGGAGCAGGAACTCAAGTCGGAGAGCGAGGAGCGCAGGTGAGTGCGGATGGGAGTTGCTAGAGAGCTAGCTAGAGCTAGAATCGATTTAGTTGTAAGGATTCATATGTGAATATGTGAACTGAATTATCTACCTAAAATACTTAAATATAACAGTTGTAGAACAGTTAGTAGTTAATCCGAAAATCCACAATTCAAAATTGATATATAATATATATTTATGTATAATTAGTTAAAGGCAGTTACTCAGATTTGCTATATATATGTGTATATATCAGATATTTGATATCTCACTGTCTATCAGCTAAGCTCAACTGTCTTGCCATGCCCTATAATACCTGGAATCTATATAATAATATTATATGTAAAGTAATATCATGAATTATATACGTATATAGCTATAATACTTGGAATTTACTGTATTGATCCAATTCTCAACTTTTACAGTCAACAAACACGCCTGCTGCCCGGCATTGATGTCTCCTGGTCCTCCTCGAATTCGAGCGCTCCAAACGGTATCAACGCACAGACACCGATGCAGCATTGGCGCTCGGTGCAGCTGGAGGCATGCAAGCTGCTCGAGCTGGGCTGTGTGTTGCCGGCGACAAAGTTGCCGCATTTCCAAATGTATCGCTGGGCCTTTGTGGGCACCGAGTTCGATGTGCACGAGGAGGTCGTCTCGCTGCCTCTGCCCAATGGCAGCGTCGAGAATTTGGCTGCATTGCCAAATGCATTGTATGTGCCGCACGTGCGACGTGTGGCACGTCTGATGGACATAAAGTATACCAGTAACTCGCCGGTGAGTTTGCGTTAAATACGGTTCACCTGATGGAATATTGAACTAATCCTGGCTTTACAGTTGTTGCAGCGTCCGCGCAATCGTCATCTGATGCTGAACTTTCAGCAGCTGCAGTCGCTGCTGGAGCTCTATCCGTTCTTCTCCACGCTGGGCATAAGCTGTTCGAATTCGTGCAATTATCCGGATACGGAGCTGAATGTGGCCAATTGCTTGCAGGAGATTGAGGATTTGCTGGCGCAAGATTTTCTGGAGAAATTGCCGAGCATTACGACGCCCAGATGAAAACTGGTGTCTGGAGGCGGCGGCGCCGGCGGCGGCAGCAGCAGCGGCGGAGTCGGAGGCGGAGGCGTGGGATCAGCAACCAACAGGCAGATGACACAGGCGAACATCCAAACGACTAGCCTAACCAAGTTCGAGCTGGAGCTAAATCTAAGCGGGGCAACAACGCCCACAATTAACGGTCAGGCAGCGCGCATCTTTGCGGCTGTGCAAGCGAAGCTGAGCAGCCAGAATGCAGAGACGAGTTTCATGCAAAAACCAACCAACAAGACCAACTTTCCATTTTATGTTTAACGTAACGGAGTAAGAGAGAACGAGAGAGAGAGAGGAGAGAAGAGAATGGCGAAAGTCACGTAACGATACGAATAGCTAGTTAGTTAGAGACAGTCTAGTATATATATTACACAATGTATTAATATTGAATATTATGTGTTAATAGCTTGTTGAGTAAGTCCTATATGTGAAATGTTTAGCTTTTAGAGTAGTAGTGGCACACACACACACACACACACACACACCCTGTATATGTATCTGTATGTGTATATTTCAACTGTTGATAGCTGATAGCCGAAGTAAACGACAAATTGCAATTCCAGACGACCTCTTTCATTCCATTACAAACAAAACTCTGTTAAATATTTATTTGTTTATTTAAGAATATGTTTTTTTTTTTATCTTGTTTGTATAAAATGAAGGCACACGGTAAACTCTTAAATTACATCGAATTTGCCAGCTAATGCAATTCGGGGAAGCAATAAGAAATGAGTAGAGAATTAACACGAAATGCAACAAGTTAAGAGATTCAAACGACGACCGTGTGCTGCGGCACATCCTGACGGTTCTTCAGCGCCAGATGGTACGAGTAGACGATGCGTGCGCAGAACAGGCAAATAACTGAAAGCATAAAGGATATTATTTATGAATATATTTTAAACTATATCATATATATTGAGTGTATGTATCTCTTACGCATCATCACAATGTAGAAGAACAGCGCGAGAATCACGTTGCTGAAGCCGGACGCCTCGCGGTAGCCGCCAAAGTGGAAAATTGTGCCAAGCACGGCAAACGGAAAATTGATGGCAATGAGCAGGGCATAGATAAGCCAAATGCCAACCAAGACATGGTTATACTAAAACGGGCGACAATAAAAATATATGTGTTTATTAATATAAAGCTATATATTTATGAATATGAATATATGTTGAAGCCACTTGGGCTCTAAAGGGAAAATTAATATTATAATATATAATAAAAAAAAAAAAAAAAAAAAAAAAAAAAAAATATATATATATATATATATATATATATATATATATATATATATATATATATATATAATAATAATATTAAAAATTATATATTTATTATATATAAATTTGATTAAATTATAAACTCTTTAGGCCAAAATTTAAAGATAGTGTAGTATGTTATAGTGTATACCATATGTAAATTGGTCATATGCCCAACCAAAATGTTAGAGTATCAAGCGCATAAGCATAGAGGCACTTTGCCGCTCTGCAACGTGAGATCTCCAGCGTAAGCACTATAAAGTTTTGGCCGTTCGGTCCTCAGCGCATTTCAATGTATATGCTTTCTGCATATATATACACATAAATATATATATGTAATATATACAAATGCATATGGCTTGCTATATACTCCCGTTCTGCCGCTGCTTTGGGCGACAGAACTCTATAATATACTTTAGGCTGGGGCTATCCAACAAGGAAACAAGTCGTTTTCTTTTTACAATAGATAATGAGCTCGACAGAGGCAAATTTATCAAATATTTTGAATATTACATATATTAGCTTGCAAACTTTGTAGACTGCCCTCGCATTTACTGTTAAACGTAGAAAGTTAATTCTCTTTAGCTAATTGAAAAAGTTGTACATGGCTAAAAAGTCTAAGCACGGCTAACAGATACCCTGTTTTTTTTTTATAATTAATAACAGGTGCAAAAGGTAATATAATTCTGTAAAAGGGAAATTGATAAGCAGCTGTAATAACCTAATAAGAAAATTGAACTAGATTCTCATATTTCAATCTCAAAAAGGGAACTTTTGCAGCAGCTGCAAGAATCTGTTAAGGAATTCTTATTGGAATTAAAATTTATATGCTAAAGGGAAATTTTATTAACAGCTGTAATTATATGATCATATTGGAATGTTAAAGAAAGGTAATTAACAACAGTGTGAATCTAATAAGAATCTTGGTTTGAAGCTCATTGAATTTGTTAAAGCATAGAAGCATATAAAACTCTAAAATCTAGTTGGATTGCTTTTAATCGTCAATCGGGTAGTTTATAGGCAGTTGTTACTGTATTCGACAGTCGTATTGGACTATTGACTTGGCTTTGCTACATTTCATTCATAAAGATTGTGCTCCTATCGTATACGCAAATTGCATGACCAATCCAATTGGAATGTGCATAATCTAATAAGCGCAACTCGCGTCAAGCCTAAACGTCATTCAGAAAACTTCAGTGGCTCCAATTTAAATGCGGCAAACAATTAAAAGTTGGATTTCAATTTGGTAAGTGATTACATCACTATATATTTATATATATATATATATATATATATCACTATATATTTATATATATTTACATATATGCTGATCTCATCAAGTTATCAAATATTTAATCTCATAAAAATTATAAATAATATAAGTTTCTTATGAACAGATGGTATCTGTGTATGCATATGCCCCGCTGGCCTATATTGGGCACGATTCTATAAATAGAATTTCTGTTTTTCTTAAGTTGAAAATATAACACTTGTTGCCAGACCATAAATTTTTGTGTGTTTGGGTTTATTTATTTTCGTTTTTTTTTTTACATTTTTTTTTTTAGTGTAAATGTGTAAGAACAATGTCGAAATTTAGATATAATCTTATCAGCGAAATACTTGGACCGGATCCAAGCCCAAAAAAAAAAATTTTAAAAAAAAAATATATATATATATATATGGTAAATGATATCATATATAGTATACAGACTTACCCGCAAGCAGCCAATGAGCAGGCAAATATTAGCGATGAGCGCAATTGCGAATCCAATAAAAGTCAGAGCTGAAAAAAAAAAAATTCAATAAGAATTTAATCTCTGTGTGATCATCGTTGTATTTAAAACTTGGCGACAGACTTGCTCAAAAATTCCAAACTATCTATGTAACTCAAAAAAAAAAAACAAAAAAAAACAAAAAAAAAACGAACAAAAACAAGAAAAACTGAATGAGAAAAAACAAAAACAAAAAAATACAACAAAACGCTCGCCCTCGTCGCTGAGAACACGTTTCGAAAAGCCTTGTATAGAGAAGTATTAGCTCATTCTTTATATTTACGTATATATGTATAATTATATGTATCTATATACGTATGCATGCATATAATTTAAAAAAATGTGGGAACGGCTAAGCATAACAAACAACCAAAACACACACACACACACACATGCATGCATATATAACAAAACTGAACATTTCCAATAAGAATTTCACTTACCATTTGGCGCGAACAGCGTATTCAATGCTATCGAAATTAGCGTATAAATGGCTATGCCCAAACACCAGCTGCGCAGCTCTGTGTCGCATGGTCCACGATCGACGGTTAGCTCAATTTTCATTTTACACAATTTTTTTTCTTTGGTTATTTTTCCACTTTTCCCAACTGATCGCAAAATACCTGGCTTAAATACACAACCGACGAGCGCAACAGGCTGACAACAACTGACAGCGCGTCTTCAAATTGTGCTACTCCTCAACCGCACACACACACACACACACACGCACAGACACTTTCATCTGCCCCATGAGCATTGTTTACTGCTCCCCAGAGAATTGGAGAACGAGCGTAATATAGAGAGCGTCATTTAAATATATATATGGTTGTAAAGTGGTTTCGCACGCGTATAACACACATTATAACAGTTAGTACAAATTTTAAAATTCTACTGCAAGCAGAAAAAAGCTTTTAGAACATTCTGGCAATGCTGTTAGTGAATGTTAGTGAATGCAACTGTTAATTGAAAATTACCAGCTGAGTCGCTTAACAGCGCTGTTAAAACTATATAATTCTAAATGAATGACACGCAAATATTATAATGTCTTTCTTAAATGCATATTGATATTAAATAAACAAATCAATTAGATTCCAAACTATATTTTATATATATATATATATATATATATTTTTTTATCGAGCTACATATATTAACGTTCAGCAAATACGCAGCATCAACGTTCTGTTAAGTGACTTGTAGCTGTCATCCCTACACAATTCCGACGAAACTACAGTTAACTGGCAGAGGCAGTGTCAGCGTGAATTCATTCTCAATTGCGACGCAGGCAAAGCAACTACTCGGTTCTAGTTTCAGGTTTGTTTTACATATACATACATACAATATATATACATATATATATTCGTGCATTTACAATTTCATTATCCATAGAAATTGAATTTAAATTTTGTGTTGAACACAAAGAGTGAAAAAATGTTGACAAGATTATGCTGCATGCGCCTCAATACCGCCGGCGTCGTTCTCGGCTGGCTGGGTATCGTTGGCTCCTTGCTGGGTGTAATTCTGGTGTCCACCATTTTGGGATTTGCCGATGTGATTGCTCAGCGCATTGTGCAAAGCACGCAAAAGGAAGAAGCGACCTATGATGAAATACATATGGGTAAGAGATAGAAGCAGAGAGGGAAAACAAACAAGTGCAGCGATATGCTTATGATATCTTATCGTTGCAGCTATTACCGTCGGATGCAGCATTTACTTGGGGATCATTCTGTTGAATTTATTGTCATCGGCCATGCTTGTACTTGGCACCATGAAGGTAAATAAGAGAGAGAGAGAGAAAGAGAGTGAACGACAGGGCGAGAGTGAGGGGATCGTAGAGTAAACTGCAAACGTCATGCGTTCCGTTCCGTTATAACGTTACTCTGCTTTACTTGTGTGCAATATGTATGCTCATCTCTTTTACTCTTATGCACAGGAACGTCATCTGATGCTTTTGCCATGGCTGATTAATTCTGCAGTTGGACTCGTCTTTAGCATTGTTTACCATTTGGTTATTGTATCTGCTGCCTTTTCCTCAAACGCCGATTTTGGACGTATTCTGGTTGTTTTGGTGCCCACTGTTCTTATACTAGGTGAGTCACAGTTGTTGGTTGGGTATATTGATGTTAATACATAATACAACTAGTCAATCATCATACACACACGCACACACACATACGTTGCGATTCAGATTAACAGACTTTGCCGGTTTTGCTGAACATCGGCAATTCATATGTACACAGTGCGCTTATCGTGCTCTCTCTCACACACACACACACACAGGGGAAACACCCTATATATATATTTATATTTGTATTTTTTCTGTGGAATTTTGTACACATTGCTAATTGCGTATTGCTTGATTTTCGTTTTAGCTTTGCAAATCTACATTTACATCGGCATCTACTCGCTGTTCAAGCAGATTCAGCGCACACGCGAACAGCAGCGTCCGTTGATAACCGCATCGCAGGGCATGGATGTACCCAGTCAGGGTAATACCTATCCCAGCTATACCAAAATTTAAAAACGAAGCGAAGCGAACGTGAATAATTTAGTTTTTCAATACGAAACTTAATACACACACACACACACACACATGCACTTCCTTACTTTATCAACTGTTACACCCTTATATATGTATACCATACATATATACATACTTACTCTCTTGAATATATGTGCAGCACTGCTGCTAACATACTGTCTATATAATTATATTATCGAAGAATTATTTTATAAATTGAATCAAATATTTTTTGGGGCATTTTTTAATGCTTGCTAATTAATATATTAATAATTTGTATATATATATATATATATATGTATATATATACACACACAGAGAGAGATAAAAGTTTGAAAAAGTGTGGGGCGGGGCTGAAGAAAGGAGGAGGATCTTTCGAATCGTTGCAACCTATAGATGAATAGCAGCTTATGGTCATTTGCCCAGACCCAACCACATGTAGCTGGGATCGATAAACTGCGAACCGCGATATCCATTGGGATTACGTGAGACCAGCGAGCGTATCTTCTGCGATGGCCGATAATTGCGCAACTTGGAGCCTTTGCGTTCGGGCGGTTGCCCGGAATCATAATCGCCGCCATCCAATGCATCGGCATCGCCATCATCGTCGTTTTCCGGTTGCTGATGCGGATGCACACCTTCGAGCAGCTGGGACTCTTCTTCGCCGATCTGATGCTGCGACTGCTCGGCGTAGTGGACGTTCGCCTTCAGCTGATTGAAGAAATCACCGAGATTTGTCATTACTCCTGGAAGTAAAAGAGGGTGATGGGGAAGAGAGGAAGAGAGAGACTTCACTTAGCAACAGATTGAGGCAGGACTATCGGCAGCTAATCACCAGCACTGATGGAGGGCTTAAAGCGTGAAGCCGGCTCACGTTTGCGTTGATAGTAGTTGGCCATATCCGACGACAGCAGCATGGGCCAATACTGTTGTAAGCCACGTTTCAGTTTTGTTCTAGATCGCTCAGCCGGAGATTGCAGCCATGTCCGATGCACCTGGAACTGCTCGTTCAGGTAGTTGTCGGAACGCCAATGCCTGTTCTTGTTCAACGGATACGGCGGGAAATTGAAAGCCATGTCAACAAATTCGGGCGCCATTTCCCTGGCCTTAGTATTTGGCAAAAGGTTTCCGTTGCCATAAAAGTTGTTTGTTGGCCAGTTGCTGCTGCTGCTGCTGCCGCCGCTGCTGCTCCAGGACGAGGGCAACGCATCCTCCTTTGAACTCGCATCGATGGCCGCCATTTGCATGGGCGAAGCTGTGAAACAAACAGCATTAATTAACTATATATACAGATATATACTATATATATATGTATCTTGGTCCACAGGGATTCATATTTTCTAGCGCCTGCAACGGATGTTCAATTTCCGTTTGGGCTCCTGCAGATTTTAATTGCTGATATGTACAGAACGAAGGAGAACAATAAAATTAATTGAGGGTCAATCGCTCAGCTGACAGACATATATATATATATATATATATATGCCATGTACGTCATATGCCACCAGATACCAATTGAATCTGAGATATTCATTTAATATATATATATATATTTTTTTTTTTTTTTCCAATTTCATTAAATTGTGTAATTGCTGAAGTTCTGATAGAGATGTTAATGAGAGCTGATAATGCATGAATCATGCATGCATTTTCTGTTTTATTTTCATCATTTTTTTTTTATGATTTGCGATGTAGCAAGTTGGGATAAATATACACAACTTAAATATAGTTAATATACATATGTAGATAACTATTTTAGTAATTGCATTGCTTTAAAACTGTAAAAGCTAAAGCTTTTCCGATTTGTCACGCATCTAGTGAGGGTGTTATATCAGCTTTACTGAGTGACGTTGGTCTTGGATGTTTAAAAGTTCAATTCTCTATCAATCGTGCACTCAAGTTCAAGTCTCTATCTATAGGAAACTAATTTCTCAACGTTAAATTATCTTTAAAAAAAAAGAATGCGAAATTTTATGAAAAAAAAGAAAAATAATAATAATAATTAAATTATTTCTAAAATAAAAATTCTAAAAAAATAATGAAATAAAAAATTAAAAATATCTAAAATATTTTAAATAAAATACAAATTGGTATAATCAAAATATAATTGAATTAAAAATTTTATCTATGATCTATAAGCAATTATCTATATATTTATAACTTTTATAAATTTTTATTTTTTATTTATTATTATTTTAATTAATTATTAATCATTAATTTTGTATATCCAAGCTGAAAAACTACGTACGTCATTGAATCAAAGATAACTTTTTTGGTTTATAAATTTGTGTTTTATTATAATTGCTTAATGCGGCTTAATCGTGATGGGTTTTCCCTCAGCTCGTGAGTTAATAGGGCTCATTTGTGGTTTATCTGTAGTCTATATATATGCACATATATATTTATATTCAGAGATAATTATTGATGTCTATATATGAATATATATATAAATATATATAGTAGAAGAATTCATTTTCAGAGATGACTATTTAGATTGTGGTCGCTTTTTTAATAGAATAAATTAATGAAATGAAATTAAATTTTCAATAATAATAATAAGGTATATGTATCTCGCAAAACTGTTATAATTATAGTTATACAACCGTATAACACGCAGTTTCAAGCCCATTTCCATTCAACTACGTATAAATGCGGCTTCATTGTGGTTTATCAACTAAGTTTACTTGGACTTGGGTTAAATAAAATATTATTTTTCATTTATAGTTGCGCCTCAGTTTAACTTTGCTCTGACTGACGCGCTGTTTCCAGTTATGCTTTAAAGCTGACTGCTTAAAAGCTGTTTTGTATGCAGCAAACCAAATGAATTTTTTTGCGGTTTTATGGCGATTTTTTCGCGAACAACTGTTTTTGCTTCAAGTTTCTCTATTCGAAAAAGACATTATAGCGCAACTTTCATTCTAAATACGAGTCTTATAGCTGCTGTAGCGAGCTAAAGTCTTATCTCGTAATAGTAGTTGAAAGTGTTATATAGATGTCGCCAATTCTGATTCGTAGTTCATAATAAATGTTTTCATTTAACTAGGGAATTCCCCCAGGTTCAATTGAGCTCTTGTGGGTGTATGTATGTCAGTATGTATGTATGTATTTATATCTCGGCGTCATATTTGCTTTTGTAAATAAAAATTGTTTAATTTATTTGTCGCTTAATCAGTGCTCGGCGTCAATTTACATTGTGCTTAACTCACTTTTTCTTGTGATGCGGAAAAAATTGAAAAGTAAACATAAAAACTTTATAAAATAAACAAAAATTTGTAAAAGTTTTTTTTCACGTTTATTATTTTATTTTTATTGAATAATTTAGTAAACAACTTTTTGTAAATAAATGTATAACAAATAAATAAATGTGTTTAGCTTAAGTACTTATTGAATTTATTTATTCATTTTATATATTTATTTAAATAGGTTTTTAGATTATTTTATTTTATTATTATTATTTTTTTTTTTTAATATTTCTTCTATATAAGTTTTTTAATTATTTTTTATTTATGCAAAATCCTAAAATTTGTTGATAAAACATTTTATTAAAAAATAAATAATATTAAAAAAATATATAGTTCCAACTATTTTTATTATAGTCTACAGATATTTTATATTTTTATGTATTATATTTATTATGTATTAAATATTTATTATGTATTATATATTTATATATTATATTTACATTTATTTGTAAAAACTAAAACTTTTTATAATCATGAACATTTTTTTAAGTGAAATAATAAAACAAATAATTTTTTTAAGTTGCTTTAATTTATTTTAAAAAATCATTTTACAAGTTTTTATTGATCTGAAAAACTTTTTGTACATTTACCATGATTTATAGCCTATTTATAAATATAAAAATTAAAAAAAAAATTAAATTGAAACTAATATAGAAACTTCACTTATTAAAAATCTGTTCTTTTTAAATTAAACTACGAATGTATATAAAACAAATGAAATAATAATCTTAGTATAGGATTACTAATAAAATTTCAAGCACATCTCACCTGTCATCAGCAGCAAGAACAGCGATAAGCATTGCCTTAAATTGAAACATTGAAGCAACATAATTTATTTAACTTTATTTTTAGTGGATTGAGAAAAACTCCAGAATTAGAGTTTAGACATTTTGTCTTGGGTGTCTCTAGCTTTTGCAGCGGCTAAAGACTTTTTAAGCACATTATTTAGTAGTGAGCAAAAAAGTGAACTTAAGGAGCTGAGTTGAAGGAGCAGCAGAGCACAAGATCGGATTCCACAAAACGAGGCCACTGTCAACTGTCGACTGATGGCATAGGCGAATGCTCGGAGCGTTTTTATAGCCGACAGGCGACGAGCACCTGTTGTCCCTGCTGCCTTGGCTCACCAGGTGGCAGGACGAGAGATAGTGGAGCCGTGGCGGTGGGGGCGCCTCAACAGTTTTGGGACATGCGCAAACGTTGTCACATTAGCTGCTTATTTGAAACGCAACTCGACTCGACTCGACTCGACTCGCTTTAGATATTGTCTAATATGCATAGCAATGGAGCAATTGGCCAATTCACTAGTGGGTGGCATGGCCAACATCTGTGGGTGAGTGTATGTGTGGCCATTTACCCATTCAGCAGCTACTCGACTTTAAGCGGCAATAAGGCTCAGGTGTGCCAAAAGGTATACGAGTGCAATTATCATACCCTATTGCGCAATGCGATATTCAGTTATTCAGATTTTCTACGGGCTGTTGCCCCAGGCGACTGGCCCCGGGAGCTGACGTCAAAGGCTTCTTTCTTCGTTCTTCTTTGCAGAAAAACTAAATTGAAAAAATTGTTTCGGATTTGCATAATTGTATCAGTGGCTAGCGGTTTTTTTACCTTTTGTTCTACTCCTTTGAGTCCAGCTGCCAGCTAGACCTTGATACTTGATGTAGCTCCTTCTGCTGCTGCTGCTGCTGCTGCTGCTGCTGCTCCTTCTGCTGCTACTGCTGCTGCTCTTCTGTTCCTGCTCCTGCTGCTGCTGCTGCTGCATTTACTTTACAACCTAATTAGATTTGTGGCTGGGTTCTTTGTGACGCGGCCGGCGAGCTAATGGCCAGCAAATGCAACAGCTACAGCAGCAACAGCAACAGCTACAGCAACTTTTGCTGCAAGCCATTTAAAAGTTTTCAAACACTTTTGCTAATTTGCCTACTTTGAACTCATTTTGCATTTTCCTTTTTTTTTTTTTTTGCGAAACATTGTCGCAGCGCTGTACTTGACGTTTTTCAATTTAAATTGAATTTTCCCATGAATAATTAAATAATTTTGTATGCACCTAAAAGCATGCAACACTTTCTTTGCCTTGGCTGGGAGTGCGAAGGCATTTACATAACCTTTTAGCAGAGAGTTGGCGTATAAGACAGACTGTTATAACTATAATTGCAGTGCTTGTATATGAAATCGGCAAAGCTGTTATAATTATAACATTTTTTTTAACTCACATATGTAACATACATATTTTAACTAATACACATACAGCAGTATAAGCACTTGTATAAGAGCATACGCATAATCATTAGAGACTGTTATAATTAATATTTGTATTTGACAACCATTCTAATCATTGTCTAAAACTCTTATAATTTAAGGCATCGGCTAAGTGTAGGCTTCCATTAGTAAGTATTAAGTATTAACTCTAAGTAAGTTGTTGACACAACATTATAATTTACAAAATTTGGTTTTATATATATGTACAGCTAATTTCTTTTTTTTCTATTTTAAATTATAAAAAAAATATATATATATATAAATATTTAGAAGGGCGCTATGTTTTAAATTTGTTATTCTATTTTACATTATTGAAAAATTAACAGATTTAAAAAACAGCCCCCTTCTATATATAATTTTTATATATATATATATTTTTTATAATTTAAAATAAAAGGGCGCTATTTTTAAATATTCACTTGGCAATGCGTACAAATCAAACACCCTGTTTGTCACAGGCCACACAAGTAAAAGCTTTAAAAGCTTTGCTTAACAGAATAGCAACAACTTCAAGCTTGTTCTGATTCTCAGTTAAACAGTGCCATTTTGAGTATAACAGCGAAGCAGCGCTGTTATTTACTGCAAGAGTGGATCGTTGCTTTCGTTTTTAAATGCAGCAGAGGCGGCAAGTTAAAATAATTAATAAATAAAAGAAAAATAGTAACTGTGTTTACTCTCTATTATTAAATACGTATTTCTCTGCCGGCGAATAAAAAAAGTTACTCCAAGAGGTTTCTCCTAAATCGTACCGTTAATTCAAATTCAATTCAAATAACGACTCATCGACTCTTTAGTCATTTATGTAAATGTTAGCATAAGAGCGAAACAATAGAATAGTTATATATTAAATGACGCTCACTTAGTATTACCTGCCATACTGTCGCTCTACGCCACTGACTCACTTGCGCTCTCGTTGAGTTGGTCTGCCGCTGCCGACGTCGACGTCGTCGCTGGCTTGGCTGCATAGACATTGCGCTCAGTCGCGTCTGAGCTTTGGTGCCGTTCAGTTGTTATTCGCGCAGAGTTCTTAAGACAGAATTTTGTTCACGCGACGTTGGAAGCAACATAAAAAATTGACTCAATAACAGTTATAAATTTACAGTGTGTGTGAACGTGGTACCAGAAAGGACACAGAATAAATAAAAAAAAAAAAACAATTCAAGTGCCGTTAATAAATGCAAAATTATTAAATTCGAAATCCAAATAAACTCTAAAACAAGGTGCGGCAGTAAGTTAGCTATGAAAATTTCTTGGGTGTTGAGGGTGGAGTTGATGAATAACGGCACATGCCGCTGCACTGACCAAAAAGGAGATAGGCGAGTTATAGATAGAGAGTGAGAGAGGAAGCGGGAGAGGCAGAGGCAGAGGCAGAGGCAGAGAGAGTGCCATGCGCAGACGCAACAAAAACACAAAACGGCTGTTTTTCACAATTTTCCCGCGCTGTTGGCCGCAGGTTGACGACCCGCCGCGAATATATGTACATATATATACATATATATAGTAGCTAGATATATGTACATATAATGAAAAATGCCGGCATATTGCGAGCAGCGATAACAGCAGCAGTCAATATTTGCGACCCAGTCTCACTCACTTTCGTTCTCGATGTGAATGGAATGGGAATTGCTCCACTCTCCGCTCTGGCTTGTCTTATTGACCATTGGCGACCGAAATGGAGGTCGCCGCAGTTACAATTAATTCCGGCATACGCTGCGTATACGTAACGCTGGTTAGATTCACCTGTGGGTTGCTGTCTACCTGGTAATTTAGTGGCTCACACCGCTGTATTGAAGACACCTACAACGAACATCGATTTCCCCATATTTGGAGCTGCTCTTCGAGTATTTCTTTTCTACCTAGCACGCATTGGCACTTGAGCGCGTGTTTGGGGGCGCTACAAGAGCCCGTCAAGCAGTTCAATAAAGAATGTGCTAAACAATCGTGTTATGAACCTAAAAAAGCGCCGAGTCAAGTAAACGATGTCGATTTTGGGCTGTCAAGTGGCCAAAAGAAATCATATTTCAACAGTTGCTCGAGATTTTTGTTTGTGTGTGTGAGGAAATTGTAAATAAATTAAGGTGAGAAAGTTGAGCCTATAAGAGTGTGGAATGAAGCTCACAAATTTTATTTCGCTTTAACGGATTTTAATAATTAAAAAAAAATTTTTTTGATAGTTAAAAAAAATTAATTTACTTTTTAAAATTATATAATATTAACAAAAATTTATTTTAATATAATTTATATTTAATTAAATTTTTTTCTTTTAAAAAATATTTACACAAATTTAGAAAAATTTCTATCTCTTCTAAATATTTATATAAATTTGTATTATATTATTATTACATTTTATTTAATTTAAAAATAATATATTTTTTTTTAATTTATAATAATTATTAATTATTAGCATGGTTCAAGTTTAAAGAGGAATTTCCTGGATTCTCAATTTTCTGTTCTACTACTTAATTATTAAAACAACTTAGAGCTAAAGACTACACTTAGAGAACTTATTCAGCCATTTAAGTGGCATGAATTATATTCTCTCTAAACTATATAATTCCCTTAACAATTAACCTATATAGAGCGTCTCTAGCATCTGGCTAACTGCTATAAATTACCTTTAATAAAACTATAATTCTTAGCATTTAATTCACAATTATTTAGCTAGCATAGAATCTCAAATTAGCTGTTGTTAAAACTTAATTTTTGACCAGCTCATCTGGTATTTGTAGAATAATGGACCCCTTAGTCAGAACGCTTTCTCATAGAGAATGCTTTGCTGGCTTATTCATTGATTTTAGCCGTAATTGAAGCTGAGTCGGGAGGGTTATTTCCGCTCAAGGCAAATTGCATAGACAACAAATAATGAATCGAATTAAGCAAAAACTGGTTGACCTTGTGGGCTAGTTGGCTTCTTGGCCAATTGCATGGCAGCATCGGGCTGCGATTAATCATCGATGAAGCGTGCAAGAATCAGTTTTGAGTCGCGCTGCAATTGTTTCGCTTTATGGCCAAGCGTCACGTGGAGCATAAACAAATGCCAAATGTGGCCCAAAGCGTACGATATTCAAAATACAATATATTCCTATATATGTATATGTGTATATTTGTGTTTATATGTGCACATATATATATACAACTCCAACCGGTTCAATGTTTGCACAATTTCTGTCGCCAGACGCTAGAAAAAAGTTTTTTTTCTGAATGATTTTTTTTTTTTGCTGTAGGGAGACCCAACTGTCGACTTTTTGTTAACGACTTTGCCGGCTGAACGTGTGGCCCATTCGTTTCTGGCTCATTTGGTAGTTAATTTGAATTTCACACACACCCCACACACACACACACACACTTCTGCTGAACTGATATTTTGTTTGTTATTTTTATAACCATTTAGAGGGTATACGAATTTTTTAGCCAAAAAAGAATTTAAGCAAATATACATAAATATATAAATATATTTTTGCTTTATGAATATGTTTATATATTCCTGATCAATATCAGCAAAGTTCACTGTTTGTTTTGAAACTCTGTTTTTTTTTAAGGGTATTCAGTCTTCTATTATCATGTTTAAAATTAAATTTATATTTTTTTTTTGCATAATATATTTTTTATCACAATTTTGGTTTGCTAACGGAAGCCAGAGTTATTGAGCTGGGCATTTCACTGCTATTTATATAGAGTATATACATATATGTATACAGTATATAGTATATATAAACCACCTGCATTTCCAGTTCCGCCCACTTCCTGTTGCTCTTCCACTCGCATTTTGCATGTTTATGCATAAATTTCAGATGTCGCCCTCATTAAAGCATTTGTTGTTATATGAAGACAACACAATTTCAAGTTAATTAAACGCACTGAGCGTGTGCTACACTGAGAGAAAGCACTTGGCCAAAGCTTAAAAGCTCATTAACAAAATATTAGTTTTTAATTGCAAAGTTTAGTGGGCTTTAAAATTTATGCACAAGTTGTTGGCTTTATGATCATTTTCGCTAATAAAGACAAGCCTTTATTTTTCAGTGTAATGTGTGCTAAAAGTATATAGGTCATAAATCCACAAATATATTCAAGTGTATAGAAATTATTGTGCTTTTACAAGGCTAAAATTTTGATGAAATTGTTTTTTGATAGTAAAGGTTTTTCTCTCAGTGTATGATTTAAAAAATATTTATTTTTTATATATATATATATATATATATTATTATATATATTATTATATATATATTATTATATACATTATCAAATTTTTAATTTTCTATAATCAGTGTTTTTCCCAATATGTTTTCCATACGATTTTTCTCTCAGTGTATGTTTTAATATTTATTTTTCATATATTATATATATAGCTATTAATTATTTATTCAAATATTTTTTCTATTTTATTTGATTAAATTCATTGTTATTGCTTCATATTTTGAATACAGTTTATTTTCGCTCAGTGTAGCTTTGGTGTGTGCAGTAACCACATAGAGAACTGTTAGCTTAGCTTTTAGCAACTGTCACTGAGATGAGCCGCACAGCGCGTAACGGTAAACGCGACCCAGGCCGCGCTCTGACCCTGGCTGAGAGTTTTTAATTACACGCACATTGCTTATACGCCATGCGGCACGCACTGAGATTTTGTCTTTGGGGGAACTGACCCTCGTTTAGTCAAAAATGAAGCAGAAGAAGCAGGCGAGCTGCATGCGAATTGGTAACTGTGGCAATCCCACGGCAGCTTCTGTGTCAAGTCCGTTTTGCAACAGTTGCGAATTGCACAAGTGTGTGTGTGTGTGTGTAGGTGTTTCTCCCTCTATCTCCCTCTCTTTGTGTGTGTGCAGTAATAAGCACCTAATGGGGCTTCTTCTGTGGGCATAAACGTTCGTTGCCCTCGCAACATGAATGCGCCCTCAAGCATGTCATTTCGGCTGGGCCACGCATCGAAAACTAAATTGTCGTTAATTTGTTGTTGCTAAAGTGAAATTTTGTTGTTGTTGTTGTTGGTTTTTTTGATTTTTGATTGCCTTGTTTAATTTCTAGTGTTAAAAAATCGTGACGTTAATTTCACACATGCCACCGCGGCCGCTGGTCTGGCCACGTTTTGTTGACCCCAGAACTTTCCAAGCGTGTTATTTGGAGTGGAGTGCAGCGGGAAAGGGGGGAAAGGGGGGGCGTATACTTAATATGAGTACGTGCGCAAATATAACCAAAAACAATAATAATAATAATAATAATAAGCATTGCTCTTTTGCTTATTTGCACAATCAAAAATTATTAAAAAAAAAAAAAAAAAAAAAGAATTAAAAGTTAACTGTAATCTATAATTTTTACTTCAAATTAAAAATTTTACTTCAGAAACACACAGATAATTTTTAAAATTGCAATGCTTGAATAGCTTATCCTAAATTGTTTAAAAATCGTAAATAATGGAGATGTGGGGCTTTTGATATAGGTCCATAACATACGTATAAAAAGCCCTTTACTCTCTTCGTTATTTATGATTATTGGCCGATTATCGTCTAAAATGCTTGAAACATAGTTTAGCATTTCTTGTACAGGGTAGTCTTTTAGTCGTGTACTTCAATATTACCATGTTTCTCTTGCTATCTCTCCCTTAATAAATTGTCTGCAATGATCTCTCAGTGTATTACCCATATTACCCAATTTTTATATCTAATATGTATCTTGCAATATGGTTCGGGTATCTGCTAGTCAGGCAAACTGTGTTGTATCTATCTTAAAATTTGATTAGGGTATCTGCTAGTCAGGCAAACTGTGTTTAGTTGTATCTAACATAAAAATTGTGTTAGGGTATCTGCTAGTCAGGCAAACTGTGTTTAGTTGTATCTATTTTAAATTTTGATTAGGGTATCTGCTAGTCAGGCAAACTGTGCTTAGTTGTATCTATCTTAAAATTTGATTAGGGTATCTGCTAGTCAGGCAAACTGTGTATAATTGTATTTATCTTAAAATTTGGTTCGGGTATCTGCTAGTCAGGCAAACTGTGCTTAATTGTATCCAGCATTCACTTCGCTTTTTCTTGATTAGTTATAGTTTAATACCAATGTTAATAAAGCAGCAGCAGCAGCTGCTCAGCAGGTTAGGGTATTTGCCAGTCAGTCACTTGGTAAATTATCACCTTTTTTAGACACAATTTACTTGATTACTTTTACTTATATTCGCATAAAGTTGTTGTTTAGAGCTCGCATGCAATAGCCGCATAGCTTCAACATGTTTGGGGCCAGCTCAACCTTGGCGGAGTTAGTGCTAATGGGCGCCAGAGAAAAGGAAACAAAGTGAACTAGTGACCACATTAACTCGCCTGGCACAAATGCACAAATTGCATGTGGCAGGACATTTGCTGCAGTGGCAGCAATTGAAGGCGATGGGGAGCAACTACCTCAAAGCGAGGTTAACCCAAATCGTAAATACGCCTGGGCGCAGCTCTAAACAATGGCTGAGAACAATGGCTAAAGACCTCTTTCCTCGCACTCTGAGCTGGCTTTGACGGCACTTAACCTACTTAACTGAATTCTCTTTTGATGCTTTCATTTGACGAAAAGGAAAAAAAAACTCTCAACTCGGGTTAGCATGATCTCATGTCCATGCGACGCTCCTTGCTGCGTGTGACCCAAATATTCAGTGCTTTTCGCTGCCTTTGGGGAGGGCGTTAAACAATTACAACCTATTGATTTTTCTTCCACTTCCTTTACACTCCATTTACAGCTGCAACAAGGACCGGAACTGCCAAAAGAAAAGACTGACATATTCTAGACCCAACAGAAATCAAGGACCAAAGCCTTTCCAAACTCATTCCGAATATGTTTTAGTAGCTTAGACGGACAAAATCGCAACGCAATGTTTCTGCCTGTCAAATCGAATCAGTAAGTAAACTATATAATGATATATACATATATATATATGTATATATATCTATTTTTTCCCTTTGGAGCTGTGAGCAACCCCCGAAAAAATTTGAACATTTTTGGGGAGTCTGTTGGCATTAAACAACCCCCAGGCCAGCTGCTAACTGGCGTCTGGCGTCATTTTGTCGCCACATCAAATATAACAACATCATCACCGACATCATCATCATCCATCTACTTAGTTTCACTTTATATAAATGAATTTTGATTTAAAGACCCTAATTTGATTTGTGTTTTGTTATCGCGTTCGCTTGCAGCACCGCCGAGTCGAGTGGCAACAACGAGGATGTCACCACCACCAGCAACAATTCAACACAAACGCCCAGCGATCTAAGCCCACCGGGTCCCAACGAGGAGGTGCTGCCACAGGCGCATCATCAGAATCCAGGACACTGCATTGCCTCCTTTGCTGCCATCAATCAGATGAGAAATAATGCACAGGTAAGCAAAAAAACTGAAGAGACTTAAGGAATTTAGCCTGAGCTTGATAGATGGAAGTCGAGAAGACGATTTTTAATACACTTAAATGAAAGTAGAGAATTTTGGATGTTTTATAATGATAGAACTCATGCAGAATGAATACTTTGTGTCTTGATTTACATGCTAAAGGAGCAGGAGTTTCTCAGGTTTCCTTATGCATCAGATTCCTTGATTGCTATAAATATTATATAATAAATATAATATATGAGCCATAAAGGAGCAGGATATTTTAGATATTTAAATTTCAAGTTTCAAAGATTTCCTTAGTTGATCCTTAATGCATAATATTTCTTGATTGAAATATGGTAAAGGCCTGATCTATATATAATATAATAATAATATATATAAAACTGAGTCACTCTTGGGCTGAATTGCAGAGGCTTTGCTGCATAACGAAACTAGGAAAGTTCTCAAGTTCCGATTGTTATCAAAATAAGCTTGTCACTCTAGCATTTTGAGGACTCCATAAACTTTTGCTCAACAAATAGCTGGAAATGTAATTAATCTACATTAGCTCGAGCATTTACAGGCTGATTTCTGATTTTCTGAAAAGGAAGCAGTTCTGTGTGCACAGCGAAAGCCTTTTAGCCCAGCCATATCCTCGTATTTGCTGTCAAACTAATCGTGTGCCAAGTCAATTGAGGTCAACAGGCCTATGAACTGGCCAAAGGGCATGAAAATGGGTTTTTTGGGATTTCTGACATACATTTGACATTTGATGTGCGTGTGTGTGTGTTTTTTTTGGGTAATTTGCTTGGCAGATAGCCGAAGACTGCAATGATTCGCAGGGCTATCAATGGCTGTCATGTCAAATGGCATAGTGCTGCCATAGCATATATTCGAGTTTAAGGCGATTTCTGCTAAATAGGCATGTTCTTCCATAAGCTATAGTTCCCCTATATCCATAAGGATTTCTGAAGCAGGTGTTGTTTCCAGCTCCCAGAATGAGTCATTATAGATTGTCATTCAAAGAAATTCTGTAGCTCATCTCCTGAGTAAAAAGCTTTTTTTGGCTGTGAACTCGAAAGAAAAAACCGCCAAAACTATTGCGCCTTTTGGGTATGCAACGAAAATTTTCGCAAAATTTTTAACAAAGATTGCTGCGATTGCTGTTCGCCTAATATTTCAGCTGAGCTCGGCTCGAAAATTTTGATATATAAAAAAATAAAACACAAATTTTGGAATTAAAACAAATATATATTTTTTTATTTGTATATTGAAAACTTAATATAAACATTGAAACTTAATATAAATATATATTTTTTTTAAATTAATTTTTTATCAATTTTTACGGCTTTATCTTTTAGTTCTCTTTTCTCCCTAATTCTAGAATTTAAAAATTTAGCCATTAAAAATCTTAGAATCACTTGAAACTGACAGAGGCCATCTACGATAGCAGACCTCTTTCGATCTGCACAATTAATGAAATTACTATTTAACATAATTAAGATTCGACAATTTTAGTTTTTGCGTGCCGCCGCTTGTCGCACTGGGCGTATACATAATTCTTTTTTTTTTTTTTGGGCATAAATTAATTGCTTGAATGACAGTGTGACAAACGTGGCGAGCCGCCCAGAGGGCAGCAGCTGGGTGAGCTAATAGAGCAAATTGGCGTTTACTGATAAAGCAACAACTAAAATTTGTTTGCTCAGCGGGTGTTTGGCCTTAAAGCGGCTCCACCCTCAGCCGCATGACGTGTGCGACACAAATTTAAATACAAAAAAAAAAAAAAAAAAAAAAAAAAAAAATATATATATATATATATATATATATATATATATATATATATATATATATATATATATATAGATATATATATATATATATATATATGTATGTATTCAAGCAATAAAAAACATTGTTACAAATTATTGCGGAGCTATTAAAAATAGATATTAATCGAGTGCAGTGACTCGACAAGTGGGGTGCGAGCGCGCTGCTTCATCAAAGTTATTTACGGCGAGACGCATCGAGTGTCTGGCACTAAACGTGGAAGCGAATCGCTTGTGAGGCTTCAATAGGGATAACGCACAGTGGTCTGACAGTTGGCGAAAATTGGGAAGATATGGATTGAATGAGTTTGTATTAAAAACTTTAAAACTTGAACTGAATTTTGTACATTAAAAAAGTCTATTTTTAATTGATATCAGACAAGCTATACTTTTATTGCTAAAAGTAACAAAAGCAAACTTTTAAAATTATAAAAAAATGTATATATATTTTTATATAAAATTAAATTGTCAATTAAAAAAAAAGAATTGTTAACAAGAAAAAATTTTGTATAAAATTAATTTTTAAATTAAAAAGAAAAGTTATACAAAAGCTATATATATATATATATTTTTTTTTTTAACAATTTTTAAATTTAAATAGAAATAGAGAACGATTAAAAAAAAAAATTTTAAATTGAAGCATGGCCATCTAAAATAGTAAGAAATAATATATATAATTTTTAATGTCTAAAAAAAAAATTATTTTACTGTGTTAAAAATATTTCTTAAAAATTTTACTGCATTTCCAGAAGTTTTAAGTCAAGTTTAGGTTCAAAATATTTTCATTTATATAAACATATCAAATTAGTACGACTGCAGGGAGTGCTCGACTAGTATATACCCTGAGCTTAGCCATTTTCAATTTGCTACAATTTTCATCATACTCCAACCCACTGTGCGCTCCCTGTGGCTTCGACTGTGAAATTGAGCACGTATCTCTCTCTGTTCAGGACTTTGTTAATCGGATTTGTGTAAAACGAGACTTTATGTGCTTCCTTGTGTCAATGATGTTTGCGGCCTTTGCTTCTGTCGTTGCAGCTCTGCGATGTGCGCCTCGAGGTGGGCGGCGATACAATCAATGCGCATCGCGTGGTGTTGGCTTCCGTCTCGCCTTACTTCTATGCCATGTTTAATGGTAAGTGAAACAGCTAAGAGAATCAGGAGAGAGAGAGAGAGAGAGAGAGAGAGAATTCATAATTGATTTTCACAGATGATATGCTCGAACGTACTCAGGGCTTGGTGCGCCTGCACGATGTGGACAGCTCGGCGCTGAGGCAGCTGATCGACTACACCTACACAGGTGAAATAACCATAACGGAGCAGAATGTCCAGGTGTTGCTGCCGGCATCGGGTCTGCTGCAGATGCACTCGGTGCGCGATGCCTGCTGCAAGTTTCTGCTGCGCCAGCTGCATCCATCCAACTGCCTGGGCATACGCAGCTTTGCCGACGCCCACTCGTGCAAGGAGCTACACACGCGCTCCCACAAATATGCGCTGCAGAATTTCCAGCAGGTGGTCGGCACGGAGGAGTTTCTGCTGCTGCCCTTCGAGGAGGTCAAGGAATTGATATCGAACAGCCAGCTGAACATTAGCTCCGAGGAGAAGGTGTTTATGGGCGTGCTCAGCTGGGTGAAGCACGATCTTGGCCAGCGGCGACTGCACATTGCCGAGCTGATGTCACACGTTCGCCTGCCCCTGGTCAGTCGCGATTTCCTGATGAGCTGCGTCGAGGCGGAGACTCTGATGCGCGACGATTCCGAGTGCAAGGAGCTGCTGCTGGAGGCCATGAAGTATCATTTGCTGCCGGAGCAGCGCAGCCTGATGGGCAGCCAGCGCACCCAGGAGCGCCGGCCCGAGGGCATGCGTCCCTACATCTTTGCCGTGGGCGGCGGCAGTCTCTTTGCCATACACAACGAGTGCGAGGTCTATAATCCGCGCTGCAACAGCTGGTCCCCGGTGGCGCCCATGCTCTGGCGTCGCTCTCGCTCCGGTGTGACCTCCCTGCACAAGCAGCTCTATGTGGTGGGCGGCTATGATGGCGTCAGTGACCTGGCCACGGCCGAGTGCTACAATCCGTTGACCAACAAGTGGAGCAACATCACGCCGATGGGCACCAAGCGCAGCTGCCTGGGCATCTGCGCCTACGACGGCCTGATCTTTGTCTGTGGCGGCTACGATGGCGCCTCGTGCCTGAGCAGCATGGAGCGATATGATCCACTGACTGGCATCTGGAGCTCCTGCCCGGCCATGAGCACGCGACGTCGCTACTGTCGCCTGGCTGTGCTGGAGAATCAGATCTACAGCTTGGGCGGCTTCGACTCGACCAACTACCAGTCGAGCGTGGAGCGGTTCGATCCGCGCGTCGGTCGCTGGCAGCCAGTGCCCAGCATGACGGCCAGGCGCAGCAGCTGTGGCGTCGCCTCCACCGATGGCCACCTGTACTGCATTGGCGGCAACGATGGCACCATGTGCATGTCCAGCGGCGAACGATTCAATTTGCGACGCAACTGCTGGGAGCCCATCGCAGCGATGCACTCGCGCAGGTGAGCCGGCAGCGAGAGAGATTATGCTTGGCCTGAATTTCAATTAATGAGTTTTTCCATTGCAGATCCACCCACGAGGTGGTCGAGGTGGAGGGCGTTCTCTTTGCCCTGGGCGGCAATGATGGCAGCTCCTCGCTGAACTCCGTGGAACGCTACGATCCGCGCCTGAACAAATGGAGCGTGGTCAATGCCATGGTGGCGCGTCGCAGCTCCGTGGGCGCGGCGGTGCTGGAGTGCTTCCATTTGGAGCGCGGACTGGTGCAGACGACGAACTTATGACCCCCTCCGCCGCTGAGCAGCATCAGCGAATCCTTCGCCGCTGCCACAGCGAACGGCGCTAGCAGCAGCACCACCAGCAGCAGCAGCAGCACTACCAATGGCAACACTGGAACTCTGAATGTGCCCAGTCGCGCTGAGGCCGCTGCCTTTACGGCCAACATAGCTTTGAGCTCGTCAGCGCCCTCGGCTAGCTCCACATTGCGTCGCCATCGACGCGAAACGCCAGCGCTGGCAGAGAGTCGGCGCGCCAATAGCAATGCCAGCGCCAGCAGCAGCAGCAGCAACAGCAGCAATAGCGAGACCAGCACAGGTGGCAAAACACCTGCGACTGCCTGATCCTGGTCCATGTCGAGCTGGCGACATCCCTAAGGAAATTACACTAAAACTAACATATATACAAAGCTAACCCCAACGCGCCTATGGCAGGAATTATGATTGATTGTTCGAGTTCGTTATTATGATATGATATAGTAGATATATATATATATGAGCATTGCTATGGGAACAGCTAATGGCACCTTAACTCAAAAGTCAGGCCACTTTTTTATTGCTCAAGAAGTAGATCAAACACCAAAAACAAAAAACAAAAAAAAAAAAAAATTATCAATTTGTATTTAAAGTGAAATCGAACTCGAACTCGAATACACTTTAAAGACAGCAAGTTCTATTGTTAAGCTTATGCAAAGGATTTGGAATAGAGTATCTAAGGAGTAGGCAAACGTGCTCCAACTTTAGTTTATATAGGACCTATTTCAAAATTTATATTTAGCCTGTGTGTTCAGCATTCCAGTGTATTTATTTTTCACTGGAATGCAACTGGAATAGGCCTTAGTGTGGTATTTCCATTTACAAACTGTTGAACTAAACTAAGACGGTAAAGCTTTAGCAAGTAGCTGTTCACAAATTCACCTTCATGCATTTCTCATATATGGAACATTCCAGTGCGTTTAGTTTCCACTGGAATATGACTGTAGTGAACTACTCTCATTTACTTGCAATTACAAACTGCCCAACATGATGTTTCCATATCCAAAATATAAAAGCTCCTTTCCCATTTTATATACCAATTCATTTTCCAGGATATTTATTTTCACTGGAAATGTTGTAAACTATACAAATTTAAGCAGCTTTAAATCGTTCAATTGATAACTTATACGACCTGTAAAAGCTTTCATGACTTTATAAGAGCTTTATCATTTCCAGTGATTTAATTCTCTCACTGGAATTTGGAACAGTTAAGAAAATGTGCTTTATAAACTCCAGAAGTACATGAGTACAAGAGCTTCTTGCTTGACAGCTTCCAGTCTACTGGAATATTGAATATCCATTCAAATGAACTTAACAAACTCTCCAAGCATAAGCATAACAATAGATATCTATATATATAAATATATACACACCCACACACATATTTCTAGTCAAGATCTCGCACGAACTTAAAAAACACTCCCATATGTAATAGCGATACAAGGAAAACCTAATCTGCCTACAATTTACATTGAATCTATCTATACATACATACATATTATAAATTATACTAAATATATATATACACACATATATATATATACACACCTCTCTCTTATGTACTATTCTTATGTATTTTATACATGCAATTATTATAATATATAAGTAAATGTTTCGTATTTGATGAAATGCAAAATTTTTCCATAAGGTCCACGAATTGTAGTAGATTTATATAGATATAAATATATATATATTATATAATATATATATATATATATATATATATATATATATAAATATATAAATATATATATATATATATATAAATATATAAATATATACATATATATATATGTATATTGGTCTGTGTAGTTATTGCTTTGTACTGCTTTTCTATTTATGATGCTGTGGCCAATTGTTCATCGGGTGGTTCAGAGAATGCGTTCAGCGGTGGTGCGTGCCACCTCGCCCACATTGGAGTCGACTGGAGTTCCTATTTTGCGTGCGTCTAGCCAATTCTTGGGCAAGCCGGTGCCAACTGTGAAAGGTTTAAGGTATTTAGGATAAAAGTTTGGATTTTTTATTTTGTTATCATCATCAATTTGTTGCTTATGGGTTTTTCGACTTGGTTTTTCTCAATGCGCATTTATTAACAGTTGTTTTCTTCATGGTGTATTCTTGAATGGGACAAAACGCTAAATGCTGCAGCAACTGGGCCGCTTGCCACACACCAGTGCGTACCTTGCTTCGAATCAGTTTGCAATGGGACAACGATATGAAATGAAGTTGTTGTCGCATTGCAAGCTGAATGCAAAAATGATCAAAATACGTGAAGCGAAGGCAAACCGAAAGGCGGGCAATAGAAAAAATAGTTTATATATATGTATATAACTAAACGGAACTTAGGCACTAGGCTTATATATGTATGCAATTCGCGTGATGAAACAGTTTAAACAATCGCACTGAAATTTGATTTTAACGATAATTAGCTTATGGTATTATATAGCCCGACGACTTAATCCAGATCGAGTGGAACTGCGTTTTGGCATTATAAAAATTGGAAAGGAAACAAGAAGAAACGATTTTGGCAAAGAGAAAAAAAGAGAAATATATAGAGAGAATTAAGTTGAAACGCTTTAAGAAAATATAGTTATACACGCTCTATATATGTATCGATATAGGTCTACAATTGTTTTGGCCAATGCTCGAAACCAAAAACCAATCAAATTTTTGTTGTTTGTTTCACGTTTTGTTTGTTTTGCAACTTAAATTTTAACTCAATGACGAAACGAGTTATTTACTTTTGTAAACCTTCTCAGTCATGTCATCGAAACCAGAGTCCTGAATGTTCAACATCAAGCTGTCTGCGGACAAATAAACCTTGTTCTGTGAGCTGGCAATCTGTGGATAAAAACGGCATCATCAATTCTTTACGTTCTTTTAGTGTGTTGCATGGGTATACTTACCGTGCGAGCAATGCTTTGGGCAGCACGCAGCTTACGCAGCTTGAGATAAGCTGGATTCTGCTTGACAGCCAGACCTAAGTAAACATAACAGTTAAGGCGCAAACCAGGTGCAAGAAATAAATATAAGAGAAATGTTATAAAAGTGTAAAATGCTGCTAGCTGAATGCTTTGCTTTGTAAAAAGGATATCATTTTAGCTGCCTCAGCTTCACCCTCAGCTTGAACAATTTTCTGTTGTTTCTCCTGTTTGGCACGCTCCACAAAGAATACAGCGCGCTGCGCCTCTTGCTGTGCAACCTGCTTGGCCTCAATAGCTGCCGTATATTCCTTGCCGAAGCTAAGTTCAGTCAATGAAACGTCATCCAAAATGATATTGAAGTCACGCGCACGCTCCACCAACTCCTTGCGTATCAGCAGAGAAACCTAAAAAAAATTAATTAAATTAGATTAAAGTTGAAAGTTTTAAAAATAATTTGAATTTTAGTTGTTGGCAAAGATAACAGAATATACTAATTTAAGAGAGAGGAAGCATTGTAGAGTAAGCAGCATATGTTATGCTGTGAAACAGTTTAAGAGAGTAAGTGCAGTCCTCTCGCTCGATCATACTAAGCTGAAAGCTGCGCAATCATATGCGCGCTAAGAGAGCGAGTGAATAAGGAAACTCAGCAAATACTCAATATTGCATATGCTTCAAGAGAGCGAGCGCAAATGCAACTCTAGCAGCGAATCAATTACATATGTGGTTCAAGAGAGCGAGTGAGATACGGAAGCCTAGCAAATACTCAACTTAGCATATTGCTGGGCTTCCTTGACCGCGCTCTCTCTCCATCCACCATGAACATTTTCAGGGGTGGGAGCTGCTACAGATTTTACATCTCTCCCATCCCTATATGTTATTTGCTTAGCACTTTCTACAGACCTGTTGACGTTGTGTAATCAGCTGTGAGGCATTGAACTTGGCAATAACACTCTTGAGCACCTCGTTGCAAATGGAGGGCAACACCTTCTCATCGTAGTCGACGCCCAATTGTTTGTGCAGGAACGGTAAATTCAATGAATCCGGGCGCGATAGCACACGCAACGATATATTGATCATTTGCAAATCCTTCGAGCCGGTGGGTGATGAAATTTTACGGGGACGCGAACGGATGTCATAAATAATTGGATATTGGATCCATGGAATGCGCACATGTAGGCCCTCAGAGTAAATGTCATTCTGAATGCCTCCCAAGCGGCTGAAGATGATCGCGCGATGACCGCCCTCCACTGCAAAGAGACAAAAACATATTTAGAGTTGTTATGCAACAGCGAACAGTAAATGTGTTGAAGCCAGGCAGTTGATTAAAATGTTATCAATGAAACTGCAATTCCAATTGGATTATGCTTCCAGATTCGAACTGGACTTCATTCAGACATTCACTGGAAATGCATTGTGCAAGGCTTCTAATCTGTTACGAAATTCCATCGCTAGCACTTACACACACACACGTACTCAAAGACAAAGCATAGAAACGGCTGTTTTAGGTTATGTGCACATGCCGCTATATAAGTCTTGTTTTTCATATCTATGCAATATTTTAGACTCTTTAGACATATTCTATGTACTCACCGGTATACAGGGATTGGCTAACACCATAGGCCGCTGCACCGACAGCCGCTAATAACTTCAATCCAACACCCAGACCAGGTGGGCCACCTTTGCCCAGCTTGCCCGCTAAATCATTGAGTTTGCTCTGTGCCATTGTGTGTGTGCTATTTGTAGAAAGTCAAACGTTTTGTTATACAATTGCTAAATAATTTAAAGCAGACACACTTTGTTGAAAATAAAATGAAATATGAGTTTTTCTTACGAATCAGTTGTGTGAGCAAATCTTACGCACGCTATTTACTTGTGTCAGAATGTAATTGGTATCGATTGTAAGCACATTACTTATCGATAGCTATCGCACGTATATATTTAATATATATATCGAGTATTTGGAGCGGTGACAACCCTGCGCTTTTCGCGCCGTGTTCATATTTTTTGCTTTTAATATAAAGTAATTTACAATCAGTTCGTTTATATATAATAAATTGTTAAAATCACATAAAGTGGGTCACATATTCGTAACGTTATGCAGCTCATTGCGGCCGAAATTGGTGTCGCGCAAATAGTGCACCGTGGAATCATTTATGAGCGCCATAACAATCGCCTTCAAACCCAAAATGGAGGCCAATTTGTATTTCAATGTAACGGAACGAATGAGCTCCACCAATTGAGCGAGAGATAATTCATATTTGGTATTTGTGGGATTTGTTTGTGTGTGCACTATATAGCTGCAATGGAAGGGAATTTTAGCGAGAGGTGAGTTTATTTATTTTATTTATTTTTTTTTTAATTTCACTTACCCCTTGACCACCTGCTCAATGACATTGTCACTGATGCGCTGATGACTGAGATATTGCGGCAGATAATTGGCCCTTTGCAGCAGCACAAATTGTATTAACAGTGCCTCACTCCAGTTGATATCGTAGCCATAGGCGCGACTCAAGATGAGGGTTTGAGGTACGCTGAGAGAGGGCAAGAAAAATGGATAGATTAACTAGTAGATATGTAGATAAATAGATAGATAACTAGATAAATATGTTGGTTAACATATATATAGATAATAGTCTAATTGGATTTACAATTATCTAATTGGGAACTCACCTCAATTGGTGATTGACCAGCTCGCGGAATTGGTCCCGTGTCTGGACGCCAATGACACTGATGCAGAGTGGTAAAGCAGAGCTCGCTCCTCCTCCACCTGCACCACCTCCGGGTGCACCTCCTCCTCCCCTTCGCTCCATTGCCTTGTTGCACAGATCCAGCTGCATGGCCATCAGCTCGGCACGTGCAACGCTCTGCTGTGCCAGGATCAGTTTGTTGTCCAGCAAATAGTTCTCGGTGGCATGGGTGTAGTTCTCGAGTGCTTGCTGGAGCTGCTGCTGCAGCTCGTGGCTGCACTTCAGTTCGGCTGATCCAGCGGCTGCCGTGCCGCGGACACGCTCCAAGACCAACTGCGCCTCGCTCGACCACATCTCCGCCAGCTCTTTGTACATGAGAAAATGATGAGCGGCCAGGCGCAGCAGGTCCTTGCCATTCTTGGGATTATACTCGCGCAGATAGCAGAGTATCGCCTGCCTCAGTCCACTCTTCTGATCCTCATCGAACTGGCCGAGCAGCGACTCAAATTGTTCGTTCTCAATCAGAGCATCGAAGCAGTAGAACATCTCTCTGTACCGGGCAATGCCGATGAGCAGCCGGACAATGAGTGACCAGGATTTGGCTTTGGTTAGCTGCGCATTCAGCTGCTTGGCGCGCTCCAGCACACTGGCTATGCCCTCCATGGAGCACTCGTGGACAAAGCACAAGTGTGCCTTGATCAGGAGCTCGACATAGATTTGATTCTGTTTCTTATTGGACAGAACCTGCGGAATGCCCGTGGAGCTGATCGTATTGTGGCTGAGCGGTAAGCCATAGAGCGTGATAATCCCCGAGAGCAACTCGAATGCCTTGCTCGGCACATAGGGCTTGTTGTCCTGGTAGCGACGGTACGCCTTCAGCGCATCACAATACTCCAGCAGGCAATTGCCCAGCAGCGTGGTGTTCGGCGTCAGCTCCAGAAACAGATGGAAATCTCGATCGATGTTATGACCCCAGAGATCAGCGTTGCGTGGAGCGTTGCGTGGCTGCTGGCTGGCATGGAATATGTAGAAACGTGGACGCAGTATGCAGGTGGTCAGCTCCAGGGCCATGGACTCGGCAATCTAGAAGGGATTGGGGTATTAGACTTCAGTATAAGAGCTGTATAAGACTGGTATAAGACTCAACCTCCTGCGGCGTCAGCCGCGTGGATATGTATATATCGCTGACCACCAGCAGCCGCTGCAGGCACTCCTCCTCGGCGGCACTCTTGAGCAGCACACTAACATCCTTGGTGCGCAGCACATCCAAATACTCCTTGTCCAGGTACATGGCCGTGCGATAGGCGAGCACGATGCGGCGACCCAGCTCGATGCCATGCTTCAGCTTGGACCCAATGCCCAGAAGCGTATCCAACGTCTGCTGTTTCTCCTTGGACGGGATCTCCTCGAACTCGAGCGTGGAATAGCTATCGGACAGATCGCTGCTGCATCGATTCATGGGGCTCTGGTTGAGCGTCAATCGATTGAATTTGGGAAAGGCGCTCTTCTCGATGTCGCTCAGCAGCTGGCGTTCCTTGTTGGACAGATTGGCGATGCTCGTCATGCCCTCGGCCAGGGCCATGGCGAAGACAATGAAACGCAAGTCGTTCGGCCGGAACTCAAAGAGTTCCTGCAGACGTAGTGCCTCCACAATGTCACCGCCATCCAGGAGCAGATTGAGCAGCTCTATCAGACGCTGCTCCATCTCAGCCGTCAGGTGGGACTTGTTGGCTATGCTCAGGTCATCGATGCCGGCCAGCTCCTTCAGCTCCGAGAACGATTTGTAGAGGACGCAGCGCTCCTGCCGCATGATCTGCTCAAAGTATTCGGAGTGATAGATCTGCACGGTCTCCAGCTGGTCGACGTCCAGCTGCAGATAGCATATGACCATGTCGTACTCTATCTGATCCCTGTCGAAGCATTCGTTGGGAAACAGGTGATGCTGCTTGATGACGCCCAGCGAGCTCTGGAGCAGCTCGTAGCGACGCTGCAGCTGCGTCTCCGGCTGCTGGGCCGCGGCTGCCTGCAGCAAAAAGTTCACCAGGATGGCGGGCGGCAGGGCGTGCTGCTCGATCTCCAGCTCATACTCGGCATGCAGACGCAGCTGACCCGCCTCCAGCTCGGCCAGCCACTTGGCATACACGATGTCCGCCAGGGGCAGGTGCAGCAGTGTCGCCAGCTGCAGCGCCTGCTCATAGGCCTTGGCCTCGGTCAGCGCATCCACGAGCCGTTTATACTCGAGGCTATCGCGCCGCACCAGCTGCTCGTAGTCAATGCCCAGCTGGCCCAGCCAGGGCGCCGCCACGCCAAAGATCCGATGCAGCAGGCAAAAGTCGAGCAGATCGCAAATGTCGCCCACATCCGAACGGCAGATGCAATCGAGGAACTTCTCCTGCTGCAGAATGGAGTCGAAGTTGGTCTGCAGCTGCAGCAGCAGCAGCCCAATGCAGCGCTGCATCAGCTGCTTGCGAGGCAGCGGCTCGCACAGCGGCAGCTGCACTGCATCCTGGCTCCAATTGCAGAAGAATTGACGCAGCTCCAGGATGGTTGACTCACTGAAGTCCTGGCGCACAGCCGTCAGCTGCAGAAAACGGCAGAGATGCAGGAAGGGGCAGTGCTGCGAAAGGAATATACGCATATCAGTGAATCTGCTCTAGAGGATTAGCCCTTAACACTTACGGGCTGAAAGATGCAGAAGCTGTGCAGCAGGGCATTCAGCTGGCCCGTCTGGACGGCGCCGCTGATCACCAACCAGATGAGATCCGTTTGCTGCAGCGGCTCCTTGGCGCGACTGAACTGCCGGAGCAGCTGGTGCCACTGGCCGCTGGCCACGGCCAGCCACAGCAGCCAGCACCAGTCGCGATTGTGCGCGCTGAGAGTCGCCGCCAGCACAGCCAAGATGGGCATTTGCTGGCGCACGCAATGCTTGAGCAGATTGAGGCTGCTCCAGTGATTCGCGCTGCTCTGCATGAGCTCCACGAAGCGTGGCAGACTCCCAATGATCTCCTCCGGCAAGTTGTTGCTGCTGCACAGCACCAGCGCAAACAAATCCGGCTGAGCATCGTGCGTCAGCAGATTGCATAGGGATTGGCCATTGAAGTGCTGCAGCTGCTGCAGATTGGCGTCCAGTCCGGAGCTGTGGGAGGAGTTGGTCATGGTTTCCTGTGAGGAATTGGTTGGTGCCTCGCCACGACGACTCACGGCGCGCTTGTGCTGCCGCTCGTGGCTGCAGTCATAGCTGAGCGCGCGCAGCAGATGAATCCCCAGAGATTTGCACTTGAAGTGGGGCAGCAGTTGCTTCAGCTCCGTCAGGGGCAGCTCAAAATATTGGAACAGCAACAGCAGCTGCCACCAATCGTTGTGTGCCGCAAAGTGTTGCAACAAGGCCGCCGGCCATTTGCCTTGGACATTCCGTGCCGCCAGCCGCATCAGCGCTTGATAGGATTCGAGTGGGAACTGCTGCGGTTGCTTGAGCAGCTGCCGCACCAACGCCTGATCCCACTGCTCCAGCTGCAGCGTGTAGCTGCCACAGGCCGTAGCTGACGGCAGCTGGCGTTGCAGGTGCAAATAGCTGCGCAACGTTTGCGTATCAAAGTCGAGCATTTCGCAGCAGGCGACGCAGTGCGTCACGAGCTCCTCGTCGCCGGCATGCTGCAGCGCCAGCTGCGTGGCCGTCTCGCACGCATGGAACAGCTGCGTCCGCGTAATCTGCCCATACAGCTGCAGCTGCTCCATGATCAAATAGTAGACGGCATAGGCGCTCCGCTGCTGCTTCAGGTAATGCGTGTAGTTGAGCTGGGCCTTGCGCGCGTAGCGCTGACTCAGCCTGGCATTGGAGAAGTTGACCAGCTCGCCATGGCCGGCGGCCAGATTCACCTGCTTGAACTTATGGAAAAGCTCATGGGCGGTAGGCAGAGCCATCGAGGAGCTGCCATGGTGCTCGAAGCGTTGCATCAACGACTTGAGATAGGGAACGCGACGCAGATTGCTGGAGGAGAGGAAGCCCTCCAGCGCGCGGACGCTCGGCTCGTGGCATAGAAAGTCGTAGAAGGTCAGCAGCGGCTGCTCCTGCAGCGAATGCTCGCCATGATGCGTGCGCTCCAAGTAGGATTGAACGCTCTGCGAGATCTGCAAGCAAAGGATTTCAGTTGAGTTGAGATTCAATTAAGATTTCCATCATGTGTATATCAACCAGTTGGAAGCCGCTGCGCTCCGACAGCGCGTGCGTCTTGAGATCGATGAGCAGGCTGAGCAGTGGCTCGTCCTGCCCCACCAGCTGCTGCTCCAGGGCTGCAATGGGCACGGACCTCAGCAGCAGCAGCGAGTGGTAGCCGCGTTGCAGCAGATGCTTGGCCAGGGGCAATTGGCCAAGCAGCGGCTGCTGCTGCTCCAGACACTGCATGCTGCACAGGCGCCTTAACGAGGTGGCGACATCCGTGGCTTCAGCCGGAAAGAAGTGGCCAGCGCTGGCGAAATGATTGCGCAGCCGCTCACTGGGCGCCCGCAAGCGGCTCAAGGCATAGGTGTACATGGCTGGGTCAATTTGCCACATGGCAAAGGCTTGTTCCAGCAGTGGTAGGCTGGCCACATCCTTGAGCTGCGCGCACTGGCACCAGCGACGCAGCAGCTGCTGCTCGTCCGTATCCACCAGATGCTGCCAGACGATCTGTTTATTTAGCTCTGGCAGTAGCGCCTCATTGCCATTGGCAAAGTAGAGTTCCACCAGCAGCTGCTGCAGCTTTCGTTCGCGCAGCTTCATCAACGCTTCTATGTGGATGCGGGGCAACAGCTCCTGATGCTTGGCCTGCAGCTCGCTGCACTCGCGAATCTGTTGCACCAGCCGCCAGTAGTAGTCGAGGACTGGCAGCTCCAGCGCATACACCTCCGGTTCACGGTTACGCAAATGGTCCAGCACGAACTCACTCAGATCCACATCCCCACACTCGCGAGCGTATTGGTAGAAGAAATACTTGACATCCCGCTTCACATTGTGGAGCACGTTCTCCGCCTTGCACACCAGGCGCTCGGAGAGCAAACGTTGCACATATGCCTGGACGACATCATGAAAATAGTGTCTATATTCCGGTATGGGTATCTTTCGTTTATCAGCCCAATATTCGATGCATAATTCGATATGCTCGCCCTTGGTGGCCACCTCCTTGATGATGGACACCTCGCTGATGCCTGACCAGCTTTTGAATATCTTGTTGCGTGCCTGGACGCTGTTCATTGTGTATTTCAAATGTTTGCTATTGTGGGCGTGTCACTTGCTGCAGTTTTTCACATTTTCAGATAATCGTTGTTTCCTTTGTGTGCAATCAACTTATTGTTTATCTGCATTGCAAACAGCTGTTCGTTCAGGCGGCGCTGCCAGCTGGTTTGAATTTCTGTGTGCAATAAGGCTTTCAAATCAGCTGTTTTACCAACAGAGCTGCCACCCGGTTAATGAGTACTTACGCGCTCAACTAGGACTTTTTGAATTTATGCCAATTATATCTCTATTTGTATAATAAGACATAGCTATGGTTTTAATTGTTATTATTTAATTTTTTTTCTTTTGAAAACAGGCACGGCAATAACCGAAATTTATTATTATTAAATGTTTCAAGTCTTTTAAAATCAACTGCTCGCTAAGCGGCGTTGCCACCTCACCACTCACCCCTACTGAGTACTTTTTGAATTGTGGCGCCTGCTGCAAATACTTGTGTATAAGCATATCCACTTTCAAGCTTGTTTTTTGTGGTAATTTAATATCTTAGTCAGGCGTCCTTGCTTTGTATGAAATTTAATAAATGGCAGGAAACGTCAGCCGCTTCGCAAACATGTTGCCCAGCCAAAGGTTAACTCACACGTAGGGCTTGAGACCACACACAAAAAAAAAAAAAAAAAAGTACCTGACAGCAGTAACAGCAAAATTCCTCGTTTAGCTTAATGTGTTCATGTTTGGGACCTTTTTACATATTCTTTTGCGCTCGCACTGTTTTCGCTAGAACAAATTGTACAAATGCCTAGCAATTGTGAGTATGTGTACAGGTGTGCGTGTGTGTATGTGTGTGTAGATTTGCAATTGCTAGCTTTACAACATTTGGGTGGGCCTTAAAATAAATCAGCTTACATTTCCAAGAATGTCACATTTTTACAAGATTAAAAGCAAAACAGAAAAAAAGACAAGACACTTTCTAACAAGACGGCAAGTGAATGCCGTTTATTTAAGTTCTGTTTTTTTTTGTTTTTGTTTTTGTTTTTTTTTTGTCTGCCATTAATAAATTTCACACGAATGTTTTACATGGCATTTGAACATTAAAATGTTGCCCAGCACTAAACCTTAAGTTGCGTAAGCTGATATTCTTGTGGCCCTTCTGCTTCCTCCTCTTCTTGCTTTCGTTTACTGCAGCAGCATAACTATTCTTCATGTTGTTGTTGTTGTTGTTGTTGTTGTTGTTGTTGTTACCGTTTTGGTCATTTAACAAATAGTCGAAAAGCTATATGGGATATTATTGCGCTTTGCAGTTTGTTTATAAAGCGGGTGACTTGGCAATCCAAACCGGTTGTCCTCTCTCTCTCTAACTCTTTTTCGCTCTCCCTCTCTGCTGTGTGTGTGATTTATAGTTACGCACAAGCGCGCAAATCCAATTAGACGAACTGGCTGACTGACTGACTGGCTGAGTGACTGTGGCTCGCGGGCAGATAGAGTCACAAAACGCCGCCAGGCCAGAGGACGGTCTCACAAATGCTCTTCTTGCCGTAAATATACTTAAAACCAGCGCCAAATATAAATATATGTATATATTTTTGAAATACAGTGAATGCTCTGCTCGCGGACAGTTGCCTCCGGCCGGCTAAATGTCATTTAGTCAACTAATTCAAATATTTTGCCCCACTTTCCCATCCATTTTCTAACAGGAATTTCCATTTGCCCAATGGTGGGAAATTCCTAAAAGTGATCTTAGACATATGAAATTTCCTTATATCAAGAGAGTTCATTAGTGAGGACTTTTACAGAAAATATCCCTGTTTACTGCAATAAGTAACAAAATTCCCATATCATATCAACTAACCTTCCTCCAGCTGTTAAATAAATAATAAATAATAAATAATAATAATAATAAAGAGCTTCAACTTAGCGCGATTTCACTGTAGCCAAACGTATATATAAATATAATTCAAATAGATTCGGGTCACCCGCTGTATCTACTTTTTTCTCTCTTTTTACTTTGTTTTTTTTTTTTTTTTTTTTTTTTTTTTGTTTTATTCGGCTGTTTACATCATCGTTTGTCCCCGTTGGACGCGTGGCGGGAGGGCGAGCTTTTGTTGCATTTTTAAATATCAAAGTAAACTGCAGCGTCTTTATCTAAAAGATGTGTATGCGCGCGCGCGTGTGTGTGTGTGTGTGTGTGTGTGTGTGCGTGTGTGTGTCATAATACCTTTGGCATGCCGGGGGCAACTATGTATGTGGCTGACAGCTGAATAACTTGGCTGCTGCCTGTTGCATGCAAATTTTGAGCATGTGGAGCAATGATGACGTCATTCGAGGAGCTCAATTGACATGCAGAAGGCAAAACAATTGCATATATAATATATATAATATATAAATATATTATATTTATGTAAAAGGGCTGTAATTTGTTGGCCTTAGCGTTTCCCACGTGAAATACCTTTGATGTCATATCAGCACTTCGAGCTGGAATTGGAATTGGAATTGGAATTGGCACTGGAACTGGAACTGGAACTGGGTGTGTTTTGTGTTTATGTCAGCGTTTCGCACTGGAATGCTTAAACAGCACCCGCTTCCACTCCCACATCCAACGGCAGCGCGTAACCTTCAGCTTGGCATATTTCGGGCTTTTCCAAAGGAAAGTCCAGAGCCGGTTCGAGCGGGTCAGCTTGTAACAGTTGCTAGCTACTACAGATTTGGTAATGCCAATGGACAATAGACAATAACTGATTGATAGTCGCGGCACATTCCATGCTGCCTCCAACCCGATCGCAGCGGTAAACTTGTTTTTGTTTTGCAAACCACACAAAATAAAACAAATGTGCGCCCACAAAAAAAAAAAAAAGCCGAAAAAAAGGCCAAAAAAAGAGCTGATGATTAATTGCAGAGGAGCTGCTTGTGCGTGTGTGTGCGTGTAGTTAACCGCAAGCCGGCTGGAAGCTGGACTGGAAGTAAAGCTGATCTAAGCGCGCTGAGACATGCTCAGCCACAGAAACATCCCCAGGCTGGCCCCGGAGTGCATGAAATCTAAACGAGCTTTTGACTTTTTATCATTTAAAATCGGTTAATGAACTGTGCGAATGGCAAACGAAAGTTAAGAACTAACCGAGAACCGTTGAATTTTGTTTTTTGTTTTTTTTGTTTTTTTTTTTTTTTTTTTTTTTGGCATATTTTTAGCCATTGTTTTTCTCCTGCTTCTACTTCATCTTCTTCGGCTGCTTTTATTGTGGCAATTTGCATGTTGCCACCTTTCGCTTGTACCGTTAGACGACACGTTGCAGGCATATTGATAGGCATAAATTAACTAGCATAGAATGGGCTCATTAGCACCTGTTTGACATTGCGAAATTTGCATTTAACGGCTATAAGCATAACCGAGCACAAATATTGGCCGAATTCGGTGATTGACGTCAACGTTGGTGGTCGCTCTCTGCTGCCCCTCTCTCTCTCTCTCTCTCTCTCTCTCACTTTGCTTAATTGGAAGCGACTTGCGCTGAAAATCAAAAGTGCCAACAACAACAACAGCTACATCAAACGGCAACAATAAGAAGCAGCAGAAGAAGCAACACATAAATCAACTTTGAAGTGCAGCGACGCAGCGCAGGCTCAGCCGCAGTCGCAGCCTCAGCTCGGCCTTGCTTATCAACATTTCCTTCATTTTGCGCTGCTGCTGCTGCTGCTTCTACTGCGTTTCTTTTTGTTTTTAGTCTTTACTTTCTTTGTTTGCCTTTTGTCCGCTTAAATTTTTGGCTAAGTGCAGCCGCCGCTCGCTGCCAGCGTCGCAGTCGCCGCAACAGGTTCTTGTTCTTGTTGTTCTTTAGCAAGAACTGGACGCATAGCACGCGCAACAGGTTCTGTCCACTGCCTGATTAAGTGGCGAGTGAGTGAGCGAGCAAGCGAACGAACAACTGAGCATTTGTGCGCGCGTGTGTGTGTGTGTGTCCGTGTGTAGTGGCTCTCTTCTGCGCTCTCTGGCACGCACACATAGACACACGGACTTGCAGGCGCGCTCACTGACAGCTGAGATATCGAGTGAGTGACTTTCAATATTACAAAAACAACAACAGCAACAAAATACCTGTTGTTGTTCGTTGTTGTTGTTGCTATTGGTATTGATTTGCTCTCGGCATGCATTTGCTCTCTGCTTCGTTCACTTTGATAAGACTGACACCCATTAGCAAACGGAATTGCCTCTCACATGTAACATATTGAGAGCCCCGTCCGTATTTCCACTGGGGTTTTTTTCTATGCCAGCCGCAGGTAAGCGCAGACTTAAGATTGTGGCTTTGTCTATGTGTGCGTGTGTCTGTGATGCGCTCGCGCTCTCTCTCTCTCTCTCTCTCTCTGGCCGAAGAAAAACATTTTCGCAATTGCCGCTGCGAGAGCGTGTCTTTAACTGTGCGCGTGTAGGTGTGTTGGACTCTGGCTCGCCGCCGCCGCCGTGAGCTTTGCCTGATCGCGCCTCAGTCAGGTCTCCAGTCACAGTCAGTCAGTCCACTTTTGGCTCTCATCTCGTGCAGTTCAGCAAAGCAAGCGCATAAGTAAATGCAACGTGTTCATTGGCCGCGCGTTTTCGTGTACGTGTGCGTGTGTGTGTGTGTCGTCGTCGTCTAGCTGGTGTGTATATACATATATATATATATATATATGTGTGTGTGTGTGTATCAGTGTGTACACCCAATGCAATTAATACTATGAAAATTAATATGAAACAAGAAATGAATTAATTTTGTGATTCTCTGTTTACATACGGTTCAATATAATTGATGACAACACTTAAGCGTGTGTGTGTGTGTGTGTGTGAGTGCATTTGTATGTGTGTTGGTGCAAAGCAGCGACCATCACGCGTTCCACTAGCAAACAAAAGTGCAACAACAACGGCAACAACTGCAGCGGCCGCAACACGAAACGGCCTTTTCTTACGTGTAAAATGTGCCTCAAAAAAGTTACAAAATTTCAGCAAACATAAACAAAATACACTAAAAAAAAAAAGAGAAAAATATATGAAAAAATGTTTATTGTACAATAAAAATAAAAAAAATAATAATAATAAGTAGAGTCAAAGCGCAGCCTTCAACGTGCGCATTTCTTCCGCTTACAACAAAATTTCTTGCGCTGCTGCTGCGCTGCCAGCGTTTCTTCTACTTTGCTTGATTTGCTAGCGGGTGGTTATAGAAGCTTCTTCTTCTTCTTCTTGTTCATCTTCTACTTCGACCTCATCTACTTTTGCTGCTTCATTCGCTCGCGGGTGGCTAAGAAGCTTATGCTGTGGATTCTACTGCTGCTGTTGCTTCTTCTTAGCCAACTCCATCTCCATCTTTGAGGCCAACAAGTTTTGCTCAAGCTTTTTGCCTTTTATTTTAGTTGTGTGTGTGTGTGTGTGTGTGTGTTTTTTTTTTCATCCAACATTTTCCAGACCAGTTTTTGGCGGCTGCATTTTCCGCGCTTCAGCCTGACTAAGAGACAGAGGCAGCTGCCGCCCCATTGGCAATTGCACTTGGGAAAACTCTTTCCAGCCATATAAAGCATATACAAACATATTCGCCAAGAGCCATAACAAAGGCAGCCGGAGTACGTGTTTTGGATTATTTTAATTGGCGCCAGACATCTTCAGGAAAATACAAAAACATACATATATGAATATATGTATATAAATACAAAAAAAAAAAAAAACTAAAAAATCCAAATTAATGTCGTTTTTTTTTTGTCAGCGCTTGAATGGACCAAAGAACATGTAGAACTGATAAAGTGGAAAGAGCAAAAAAAAAAAACTAAGCAAAAAGCGGTAAATTCAGAATGAGTTTTAGGTACAGGTGGGTTATTACCTGTTAATAGAATTCTAAGCCAAACATGTGCTAGGAGCAGCTGAAACGATAAGTGAGCTATGGGCAGCCAAAGGGTTTAGCCAAAAAAGCTGATTATATTATATTAAGTATAGCTAAAAAATCGATGTGAGCTATAAAAACAGCTAAAACAGCCAAAAATGCTAAAAAATCAGATTTATACATTAAATATAGCTAAGAAAATCTATGAGTGCTATAAGCAGCTAAAAGATCTAGCCGAAACATGCTTAAAAAAGCTTTATAAATATATATTTATATTTTATATTCTATATATATATTTTTATATATATATATATATATATAGTATGTAGTTTGATCAATAAAAAAATGAATCCTCTCAAAATATAGTTAATTATAAAAGTTGTTAATTGCGACTTTAAATATACCGAAATTAGTTCAAAATCTTTCATTTTATGATTGCAGCCAAAACTAAAGTGTTAATTAATTGTATTTAAGCATTTTAGAGCTAACAAAAGAAGAAGAAATTTCTGATTGGTTTTAAGTTAAGCTTCTTAAGTGGCTTTTATTACAATCACAAATTTTTCTTGAATTAAAAAAAAAATAAACTAATAAAAGTAAAAATTTTTAATTTCTCAAAAATTCAATATTTTTATGTTTTTCATTTTCTCAAATATATTTTACGCAATTTTAAATTATTTTAATAAAAAGCTAAACTCGTTCTGTTACAAATTCAATATAAAACATTTTTCATTACAATTGAAAAATTAGCAATAAAATCTTCAACAAATTTTGTTTGTATTTTTAATATTTATTAATATTTTTTACAAACAAAATTTGTCAGGTATATTTGTTTACTTTCCGCATATGTTAATAAATAAATAGTAATTTGATAATATAAATTTACAATATTTAAAACAAAAATATTTATTTCTGAAAATTTCCTTAAATTTAACAAATAAACAAATTTTTATTAAATTAAATTAAATTGTTTAATTTAAAAATTTTATTTTATTTAAAGCAAATAGCTGACGAATAATTGATTTATGTAATATTTAAGGCACAAGGGTGCCCTGTAAAATATATTAAGGGAATTTATTTTTTATTTAATTAAATGTGTTAAATTCAAGTCGACTTAAAACTTCTGCAAAAAGATCTATATAAACCCGGAAGACTTTGCTTAACACACAATTGAAGCGCGCAGACCTTGATAAATGTTTTTTTGTTTTTGTTTTTTTTTTTGGCGTATTTTAATTGTGGATTAACAAGTGGAAAAATTACATGTAGTGGGAGAGTGAGAGGGCGTGGGTGTGGAACAGAGAGGGCGCAAAAGGCAGAGTGAAAGATAGGGCAACAGGTATTATGCCGATGTCAGCTGATAAGGTTTGATAAAAAAAAGTATAACAAAAATATAATAATATAATATAAAAGAGAGAGGGAGAGAGAGAAAGGGAGACGGGCAGCGAGAGGGCAAGTGACTAACATACGATTGCAGTGGGACAAATGGAAATTGGAATCGACAAACTGAAATCATAATCAACCAAAGAATAACAAATGTGTTTGTGTTTGGGCAGAAGGTTGGGGTCTGGGGTTTCGCTTTTGGGTTCAATACACCCCGTCATCCAAAAAAGATGTGTGCGTGCTTGTGAGATCGATTGTATTATGAATTGAGCTGCAGAGCCACACAGACGAAGACGAACGAAGTTTCGTTTCAATTAAAAGCATGCAGCGACCTTGCCAGCTGTAGCTAAGTGGCTTGTGCTACAGTGAGCACTGAATATGTGGACAACTGTGAGAAATATTTCTAGATAAGTTTTTTCGCTCCAAAGTATTTTTGATTGATTTGTTCTGGTTCTTTCATTTGAAGTGTCAGCTGTTTGCTGTTTGCTTCAAACAGTCCTCACTGTATCTATATCTGTATCTGTATCTGATAGATTGCCAATATGAGCCAAGATGAGTTATTATTGTATCTTTATCTAATCTAGGTATATGTATCTATATCGATAGCTGATAGATTACCAATATATATATTGTATTGTATTTCTATATGTTCGTTTTGCTGTAGCTGCCTTCGATGGATTGTATATCTGAGAATTATCTCTATCTATATCCCGATATGGTAATATCTGAAAGATCACCAATATATATAACACTTGTTCTTCCCAATGTCCATCACACTCAGTTACTACTGTAGCTGTCTCTGATGGATTGTGTATCTGAGTAGCTGCATGTCAGGCAATCATTGGCAACCAGTTTTTATTTTCTTTTTTTTTTTTGCCCCATCTTCGTGCCGGCTGCGTATGGAGCAGCATTCTCTTTTATCTTATCTCGCTGGGAGCGTCTAAGTAAGAGCTTGGCTAAGTCGAATTTTAATCTTATCTGTCAGCCACTAAGTAGTGCAAACAGCACAAACACAAAAAAATGACAACAAAAGTAATAATAACAAACGAACATCAACGCGAGCAATTCTAAAGTATTTCTCGAGTGCGTTGTCATTGTAAATTGTTCAGATATTAAAACAAAAAGGCAAAAAAATGAAAAACGTAAAATGATTTCCTTAAAAGTACAAACAAATACGATTATATATCGTTCATTATGTGAAGAGTTAAAACTCTGTTCGCCTCGCTCGAGCTCAGCAGAAATAGCAAAACATTTCAAGCAAATTGCGCCCTAAATTTTGGAACAGTTAAGCAAATAGCAAACAGAGACAATTACGTAGAACCCATGAAAAATGTTGTCTGAATTCCTCAGAAATAACAAGATCATTGTGAATTAGCCGTTTAGGCATTAGCTGTAGTTTATAGCTGTTGTATATAGGAAATCTATTTGGGAGGTGTCAAGTATATATAGTTTTTGAGAGTTGTTTATTTACAGAACTTTATTGAGAATCTATAAATATATAATACATTTTTATTGTATTTCCGATATAGTTTTATTTAATTTTTTTTTTGCATTTTGTTAGGCCAAATAATTTGTATATTATTTTGTATTTTTTTAAATTTAAAAATTTTAAATATTATATTATATAAATAAATATATATATATACATATATTTATTATACATACATATATTTATTTATTTTTTTATTGCCAATTAAAATGCCAATTTATGAAAAAGTTTGTATGTTCATAAGAATTTGTGTAATAAGACTGAACATATTATTATATGCATATTATATGTTACATTGTCTTTGTTCCATATACTTATTTTGCACACTTTATATAATTTAAAAAATATATATTTTATTTTTTTCTCGTTATTATTTTTATTAATGTTAATGCAGTTTATTTTTACTGCATTTTCTTTCTGTACAACTTAATTAACATCTGATGAGTTAGGATCTTAATAATATACATTTTGAATTTCTTGAAATATATCAGCTGTGGCTTAGCTCTTGATAAGATATCAAGTTTTTATTTTATTTTTAAATTTAATCTGATTTTGTTTTTGGTTTAATTTGATGCGCTGCTCAGATAGAGTGAACGTTGCAAATAATTTCAATGTGATCAAAATATAACAAGTGCTATGTGTAGATAGTTTAATAAAAATAAACATATATAGGATATATGTATGCAATACTTTCATAACTATAAAATAAAGAAAATATTTTTAAATATATATATAAATATATATATATATATATATGTATATTTTTATATATTTTTTGAGGAAAACAGAAATTGTTATTTCCTGAAGATTTTAAGACCAGGAATTATGTGTAGTATATGTATTATATATATATTATATATATGATATATATATATATAATTTTGCTAAAATCCTAATACATTTTTCTAGTCATAATTATGGAAATCTTTTGTCGCACATCTGGCAGGCAGATATATATATATCTATATATATTACCTATATATTTACTAACTAGCTGGTTTTTCTTTCTAATAATTATTTCTGAATTTCCAAGTGCAGTCTCTCCTGCCTGTCTCTGTCTTACTCCCCTTGCTGCTGCTTTCGCTGGCACGACTCGATCTCTTTCTGCCCTGCTCCCGTTGCACGTTTTACAATTTGTATTTGCCTTTTGCCAAAGTGCTTGGAATGTGCTGTGCAAATATTTGTCACACACACACACACGCACACTCACAGAATGTGTGTTCTGCTTTGCGTTTCGTTTTCGTTTCATTTCATCTCGAGCGCAATTTGATAAGCGTTAATGACCTTGCCACCAATGACCTTCACATCCTGTGCCGCAAATGGCGGAAGTAAATGTTTTTCAGAAGAACCAGAAGAGGAACAACAATGAGAGGGTATATCCGAAAGGAAGACTTTGATAGCGAAATGCGAGCGCTGTTAGGTAGAGGTTGGGACTGGGCCTGGAACTGAGACTGTGGCATGTGGCATGTGGAATAAATAATGCCAAGCTGTAGGTGTGTGTGTGTGGTGCGGGTGTTTGCTGACAGCTACCAAGAAGCGCATTCACAGCGTTTTTGCTGCTGCTGCTGCAAGTGAAGCGCGGCAAGCACTAAAGCAAACGTTGAACTTGCTGCTTGCCACAAGCCAGTTGCAACAATTGCTGATTGTTGCCGCAAAGCCCTTTTTTGTAGATGATTGCGGAAATCCGAGCGAACGAATTAAATTTAATTGTAAATTTATGCGTCTTGTCGTTGGTGGCTGGTGGCTGGCTGTGTGAATGCCACAGCGCCCTGCGATCTTCAGCTCACCTTTTGTCAGCTGCTACCTGTGAGAATTGACAAAAATTATAATGAATCGCAGCAAGAGCTGCTAGCTGCTAGCTGCGAGCTGCGAGGGCCAAAACCTTGCAGCTAAATGCAAACATAGAGCGCTGCCAGCGCTCAGGTAAAAGCTAATCACAACATAAGCGAGCAGGTAAAACAGTTTCATTCATGTTGTTGTTGTTGTTGTTGTAGTTGTTGTTGTCAAGTAGTTTGTTACGCTTGTTAGTAGCAGCAGCTCGGAGACTGCCGCCATTTGAACAGAATTTATGACAGTCACAGTTCAGGGACAGCCGTTCGCTCTCAACTTTATCAGGCAGCTTAATCTCGGGACAACTCTTTTATTTGAGTTTTTGCAAACAGCTACAACCCTGGCAGAGCTGAAAATTGTTTTGCTGATAAGCAACGGTGGAAATGACATGGGTGTTAATGCCATAAAGTCGGGTATTAACTACTTTTAAGTGCTTAAGCGAAAAAACCACTCGAGCTGAGCTGCTGTGAAAATAAGCAAATTGCTAACGAGAATTCTTGGTATGCTAGATGCCAGCTATAGATGAAGTAGATAGAGCCGCAACTGTGCAACAAATATGAGAGACTATTTTACTATTATTTTCCCCATGGAAACTTGAAAATTTATTTTAGATATTTGAGTTTATCTGCTTAGTTTTCTATATGCAATTTTTCAATACCAACAATAAATATAATTTATAAATATATAATCTGGTTTAAAAAATGAAATTATACAAAAATAAATTTTTTCTTTTATTAGAATTATTTGAGCTAAAAACTTCATTCTTAAAATTTATTCTAGGTTAAAAAAAAAAGTTTTTTTTTCATTAGCTCTTTCAAGATCAACTCTTTCAACATTTGCTTGAGTTCCGAGTAACAAAAATTTTCTTCTGCTCAACATTCGTGTTAAAAATATCTTTTGACAGAAAACAAAAATTATGTTTGTTTTTTTCTTTTCTTAAACAATTTATTTCCGGCAATTTGGATTGTGAGAAACGTTATCCGTTTGTGAGTGTGAAAAACACATGTAATTTTTGAAAATGATATAATTTTGCATATAGTTATAAACATTATTTAGTATTTACCCTATATTTGCTTTAAATATTTTATAGCAATATTTTCTGTTATATATATTCTATTATCTATTCTTAAATATAAAGTTGGAATATAATTAGTATTTTTCTATATTTGTTTCAAATATAAAAACAATTTTTGTTATTTTGTATATTCTATTATATATTTTGAAATATATTTACTATTTATATTAATATTATTATATATATATATATATTTTTTTTTATTTTAAAATAAATTTTTTAAGTTTCCGTCCATATAAATCTGCTGAGGCATTGAAATTTCGCTTCATCAATCAGCTATTCATGCCTAATGTCAATTTGGTCAATAATAATTTATGCCTGCTTCAAACATAACACCATAAAAACGTTTAGTTTAAATCGAACTACTTAGAAATTCCGCTTAGAGATTGAGAATCTTAATTGTGAATAATAGCGATATGATTGCTATCTGACTTGGCGGGTTCTTCATTCCCACAGTAAATACTGTATGGCTAAACGCATATTTAAATCGCATGTATTATAAAATTTCCTGTTTAGGATCTACAGACTAGAGACACAGAGATTGAGGGCGAGAGAGAGAGAGAGAGAGAGAGGGAGGGAGAAAGAGGGAGAGGGGTAGCGTCAGAGCGAGAGCTGTCTGTCTATGTAATATAGTCGCCGTCATCTGATTAGAGCCTGTTTGTGACCTCGCTTGTTTTGTGGAATTTATTGGACTACCTGATATCTACCAATAAGCACACCGCAAAACACATAAACTCGTTCGCCTGGGCGTGGCAGAAGGGGGGGGGGGCGCCGGCATTGGGGGCTGTTCGAAGAGCTTGTCTGCAGCTGCTAACTGTGCCCATTTCGCTGGCGCCAGTGTTTTGGCCATGTTTTTCCGCATTTTTCACGATTGACCAAAAAATAATAAAACAACAAAAACTTCCTAAAACAAAAAAATGTCATTTTGCATTTTACCAGTCAAAAGTGTCTAATTTCGCTTTTAGCGCAATAAAAAACACTAAAAAACGAAATGAAAAAAATAAATAAATACAAAAAAAAAAAAAAACAATCCGAAAAAAAACAATGGCAATGCACGACTACAAGATACCCTGCAGTAACAGTTTCTAACCATTTTAGTTACAGTTTTGGGAGTTATATAAAAAGTGAAAATTTGTATAGTTAGTTATAGTTTAGCATAATCTATATACCAAATAAATTTAAATTGGAAATTTGATCGATTAATGTGGCCTGTAAAACCAATATACCCCTTTCACCATGGGCGGCAGGGTATAGACAGAGCAGTTGTAGGCCAAATCTTGGCTGCGTGGCAGAAGCTGCTAGCTCAGAGTGCTGCTTTTGGCCATAATTAACTTAGCTGTTGTTGCCTGTTGCCTGTTTTTGGGCAGCCGCTTTCACGCACACACAGGAGCAACAGTTGCTGCCAGCACTGGCAATGTCAATGCACTGCCAGGCAGCCAGACGCTAGCCACTGTTAGCCTGGCTAACAGCCTGGCAGTCAGGCAATCGTATGTCGCAGATTTATCTCTGCGCGTACTTTGCCCCCACAAAGTATAGGAAAAAAAAAAACCGAGGCTGTCTTCTAACTGGCCACAGACACGGAGCGCAGTTTTGTCAACTGCAAAAAACTGGATTCCTCTGTGCTTCCTTTTGGCTCACTCCGGGCTCGCTCCGGGCTGACTGCAGGCTGAAGGGGGCTTTTCTCTCATAATTATGCATTAAACACTTGAAGTTTTGACGTTGCAGCTGGGCGTCGCAGCGATTTGCATATAGAAACCATAGAAACAAGATGACATAAACTGAAACTGAAATGAACAAGTTGAGGAGGTTTCTGTAGCTGCTGCTGCTGCTGCGTGGGCAACGCAAACTGGGCAAAAACAAATCGCATTTGAAATAGGTTTCTGTGTGTGTGTGTGTGTGTGTGTATATGAAAACTTGTTTATTGGCTTAGCAGAAGGTTTTTGGGCTGCTGCCCTCTTGGGTCAATGTTATGTAAACCTGGTTCACTTTTCACACAAACTGCAGCAAAGGCAAACATAATAAGACGCGCGCATATTACACAAAAACCCAAATAACAACAACATCAGCAGCAACAATAAATAACTTGGCTAAAGCAATCGATTCAATTTTGTTGGCTACGAAGCTGCATTCCAAAGATGCGCAACAGACAGCGATAAGAAAAAGTGCAACAGCAACAGCAGCAGCCGCAACAGCAGCAGCAATAAAATATGTCGCCAGCCAAAAAAAAAAAAAAAATAAAATAAAATGAGAAATAATCATTTAACAACAAAAAAAAAACCGAAAAAAAGTGAAATGTGTCTTGCATAATGTTTTTATATACATATATATTATTACTATATATATATATATTTTTTTTTTTTTTGATTTGTGTGCCATTTGTTGATAGATAATTTTTTGTGTTGTTTGTAGCGTCGCCCTAAAATGCTGGCAACAAGGTGTTAAAAAACAATTTTCAAACATAATCATCGTAATAAACGAAACGAAAACTACAAAAAAGTGTAGAAGCAGCAGCGGCAGCTGAAGATAATCCCAGCAACAGCAATTATCTAAATGAAAATGCGAAATCATCAAGAAAACGGAAATCATCAACAGAGCTCAGCCACGACGACAGCAATAGTAGCAACAGCAACAGCAACAGCAACGGCAACGGCAACAACGACAGCGACAACAGCTACGACAGCAACTGTGACAATGCCTTTGGATAGCTCCAAAATGGACAACGCCAATGGCAATGCCAACGGCAACAACATCAGCAACAATTACAACAGCAACATCAGCAACAACAACAACAACAACATCAGCAGCAATGGACAAACCGACAAACTGTCCAAGTTGTTGCTGCCCGCACTTAAGAACAGCTCCAAGGATGCCTCGCAAAGCCAATCACAGTCGCAGTCACAGTCACAGTCACAGTCGCAGTCACCGTCACCGTCACAATTGCAATTGCAGTCACAGCGTAGGCAACAGCAATTTACGCCCCTCAACGTTTCGGATGCGGCTAGCAATGCCAGCTTTAGTTCCGCATCAGTTGCCGGCTCCATACAGGTAAGAGTTGCCGAAAAAAACTAAATATATATATACATGTATATACAAAAATAATCAAACTTCAAACCAAAGAAATAAAAAATACCAAAAAAAAGTACTTAAAAGAAGTTTGGCCTTACAGAGAACGCTAGACATAAGTGATACCCAGTATTTTACTAAAATACTGTACAGTAGAGTAGAACAGGAACTTTTAAAGCAATAATCGACTACTGATGTGCCTATCGATATTGATTTAATAAAAATGTATCGATTATTAATCAATTTCATATGTTTTAACTAGTATTCTCCTTTAAGAAAGTCCTAGGAATATAGTTGATCAATATTCTATATTGTACATATACGTTAGCATTTGCAGCCCACACTTATCGATAGTTTTTTTATCGATAATACTATATATAAGCTAGTTTATTGTTGGTCAGTTATATAGATGACTTTAGACTTTGTTTATGACTAAAGACTTGTTACTTGTAAACGTTATCGATTGTGTAATTATCGATAGTTTTTAATATTTTAAATAGTGCCACATAAAATACTAAAAGCTGTGCTCATGCGTTAATCATACCCTCTTTTTAGTCACCTTCCACCTATAGGGTATTGCCAACAACTCAAAAAAAAATCTTTGCGAACCGGTTTGCTGCTGCCGGCTTCGGCTTCGTCGCTGCTCGCTGTCTCTGCATTTGTTTCTGTTTCTGTTTCGGTATTTTTTTTTATTATTCTTGTTAATAAATCCTCGAAGCGCGCAGAATTCCAATCGTTCAGTCGCTGACTCACGCTCGGGCCCACAGCTCCACAGTTCCAGTCTCCGGTCTTGGCCGCTCTCCACTCTCCGCTCTCCGCTCGTCAGTCTGTTGCCACAGCAAAAGTGAAGGCTTAAACAAACAGAAATTTAACTTTGATCGTCGTCGATGTCGATTTACATGGCCGGCAAAAAAAGTATAAAAAAAAAAAAATGGAAGCGGAAAATATATATGTATAATTCCTTTTTATCTCTCTCCCTCTCTGTTTGGCTCTTTTGTTTTGGCCCACGCACAGTGGGCCGGAATTTGTGTTGAGGTACGGCTTGCATTGACACCGCTGCAGGTTCCTAATTGAATTATGAGTTTGACCTCCATTTGCGTGTTGCTTAACGCGATGCTCGCTTTTTCGATTTTCGATTTTTCGGTTTTCGTTTTCGAAATCACGATACTGTGTCACTCAGGCGACAAAACGGTACATTTAGCGGGGCAACGGGAGCGGTCTGAATGGAACATTGCGGTTTATTTGCATGTCTCATGCAAAGGATCGCAGCGACAGCGGACACCGGACAGCGGCATTATGAAATGACAGCGAGAGATAATGAATGAAACCGTAGAAATGCTGTTTTCGTCTCGACAACTGTCATGTCTTCTCAATGGATGAGTAGCTTCTTGGCAGATTGCCATACATATTTATGGGTATTCGATTAATTGAGGTTGGTTTCTGCTTATATATATTTCAAAGAGATGGACAGTAATATGGAAATGCGCCTGGGTTCGGTGTGAAAGGTGTGGATGAGGTTGGGAGAGCTGAGGATGTCTGAGAATCGCATAGAAGAGAGTGAGCATAGAACGTAGAGAGTGAAAAATAAAATGAGATGAGATTTGATAGTATTATTGGGTATATGAGAATAGAAAGGAAGAGAAGAAGGATTAGAACTATATCAGATTTGATAGGAATATATATATATATATATATATATATATATTATAAATATATATGAATATGATTAGTTCAGACTAGGACTGCAAATGACAGAAGAGTATAGGATGTAATGAGTTGAGATATGATAGGATTATGTTAATCTATGAGTGGACAGAATAGGATAGTTTTGGGGAGGAGATGGGAAAAGATTGGATAGGATATAATCTAAAAGTAGGTTAGTCTCTTTGCCTAGCAAGTTACAATAGGAGCATAGTACTTTGTATGGCCCAATCCGTCATTTCTATCTCTGTCTATCTTAGCCCATATACTATTATAATAATAGATATACTTTGCCCTCATCTCCTACAAGATGATATCATCTGTAGGAACTGTAAAATCTCTTGCTGCTTTTTAGCTAAAATAATATTTATTTTTAGAAATTCGATTATAACGCACATTCTTAAGTTTCTATAGAATAACTTTTCGACGTTGCCTATCACTACTTCTCCAGCTCACATTCTTACTTACTCTCCCTCTCCCTCTCCCTCTCATTCTTCGGCCACCAGCTGTAAGCTCAATTCCAGTTCAGTTCCATTTGCTATAGACAGACATATGCCCGTCACCCATTAACCTTTAACTGAATTATAGAGTTTATTGTAGAACAGGGCCGCAGTGGCATCATAACCAATGATCATTGTGTAGACAATAATCGTTTCGAAAATGGATTGCTTTTGCTTCTAAATGCAAAATAATTTACCAAATTAACGGTACCATTATCAACAGCGACGATCCGATCAATCAAAGTGAATCCGATCAATTAAATGTTGCCTCCAAGCGTTCCATGAACCACAAAGAGCGAGGGAGAGAGGGAGAGCGAGAGCGAGAGAGTGTGAGAGTGTGAGAGAGTAGACAAAGAAAATGGGTTATGGAACAAGCATAACAGAACAGAATAGCAGAAACAGAAGAAATGAATGTCTATTGGGGGGCTGGTGGGGCGGCGGGGCACTTGAACTATGTGAATTGGAACAGCTTCGACCTTATCACTGTGCAGTGTACAAACACACACACACACATAGTGAGCTTCTTCCGATTGTTCGCTTGAGCTCTTTTTTGACTGGAAAGTTGCGGGAGTCAGAGATTGATTAATCATCTGCTTTTTATTTTTTGCAGGTTTGCGAATTATGAACTTTAGAGAGTGAGTGAGAGAGCGATAGAGGGCTGGCATGTTTATCGATAGTTCGATTGGCAGGTTATTGAACTGTTGAGCGCTGCGAGCTTTATATATTTATTATTATTATAATATTTTTTTTTTTTTACTTACCTACAATGCATATGCCGCCGCAGCTCGCGTATTTGTTACATTTCTTCGTCTTCTGCTTGTATTTTGTTGCTGTTGTGGCGTTCTGTGAGCAAACGCTAATTGCTCTGTGGCCGTGCCTCATGCCGTTGCGGCGTGTGCTTTAGTTCCAGTTATTAGACATGACTCCATCTGCCAGAGCAGAGCGGAGCGCGGCCATTGATGGTGGTCCAAGGCAGGCAGGCTGGCTGGCTGACTGGCTGGCTGGGCAGGAGGTGCCAGCGGGTATGGCAAGCCAGCCAGGCTAGAAAGCTGGCTAGAAGGCGGGCAGGCAGAGCAGGCTGCCACTCAACCCAACTGCAGCTGCCTCTCGCTTACTCTCCCCTCTCACTTAAGCTTAGAACTAGTTTTTGGGGTGATTTTTGCATCGATTAGGCGCATTCCAAGCGTCGCCTTTGCTTGTGGGCGTGGCGAGCAGACGACGCGCAATCCTTAGCTATTTATAGCTGCAATCAAATTAATTGCAGCCACGCCCACTTGCAGCGCTGACAAAAAAAAAAACAAAAATAATAATAAGAGAAAAACTGTAATGCAGCAGCCGCCGCGGCCGCTTGACGAAGGTCGCTTGGCTTTTGTCTATGTTTTGTTTGCTTTCAGATGAATGCGCAGATTTCCACAGAAATAAAAAATGTATATATATATGTATATATATATAACTATATATTATGTATATACATACATTATTTACAAAATATTTTGGCTTTAGTTGTAAGAGCTGCTGTCGTTTTTTTTCTCGATTTTTCTGTCGAATCAGCCGAATCACTTGACGCGTTGCATTTGGAATTTTGTATTTTTCCATTTTGGCCCTTCAGCGCCGTAGAGTTCAAGTGGTCAAGCGTCAGAGTGTATATTTTTTTTTTTTTTGGTATGTGTGGAGCTCCAAGTCTCTTAATTGCTGCTTCATTTCCGTGAACTGTCTCGCTTTCGTTTTGCCCCACGGAAATGATCGCATATTTTGCCAAACAACATTGAGCGCGAGAGAGATCAACAAACAAGAGTTCCCCCGAGCGGGCTCTTAGCTTGGCTTAGAGCGCACCATTGTTGCGCAATTAGGGCGGCTTAAAGCTAACGCCTCCTTTTTTTCTTGCATACCCTGTTAAGCTGGTTTTTGTGGGATTCTTAAATCTTAACGATTATTTTTCTAAGAAATAGAACTGGAATAAAAAATAATATAACTTTAAAAATATTCATAAAAATAATATTTTGTTAATTTACATATATATATATATTTTTTTTTTAAATATTTATAAATGTTTTTACATTTTTACATTTAATTTTTTCATGTGTTTATTGTTTTTATTTTGTACATAATTTATTTGTTTAGCTTTAAGCTTTATTATTCAAAATAAAGTTTTTAAAATTTTATAAAAATAGATACAAATATTTGTACAAAATAGTAAACATATTTCAAATATTTATTTCTTAATATAATTTTCTTAAACTAATTTTTGGCATACAAATAATTGGACTTTAAATATAAATTTATTTTTTATTTTCATTAATTTTAAAATGTATTTTTTCTATATATATCATTTTTTTTTAAATTGAAATTTTTAATTTTCGTAATTTGCTTCCTTCCTTTTTCTATCTCTCTCTCTGTCTATCTATTTCTAACAAATATTTTCTCTCTCTTTCTCTGCAGAAATGTAGCTTGCAGAATTCTTTCCAGTTAGGCCCCTTTAAAGATTAATATGCTTTGACATTTTCATACCCGTTGCTGAATAGCTGAAATATTTTGTTAATAAATAAATGACATTGTCTTAGCTACCATTTAGGGTATTTTGTGCGCATTGTTCGATTATGTTTTGAGTTGTTTGCTTTCTTTCTGCTGTTTGCCGCTGTTGTTGCTGTTGTTGCTGTTGTTTCATTTTCATTTCCAATGCTCGAAAGCAACAAAACTCTCAACGCTCATTAGTTTTTCTAACTCTGGAGCCGTCGAACTCGTTTCTCAGCAATTAATTAATGCCAAGCGAGCAAACAGCCAACAAGCAACAGACAACAAGAACAGGCAACAATGCCGCTAAATTCTAGCCAGATTCCAGCTAAATTGTTTGCGCTTGTCTTTGAACTCGAGCCGACTGAATGAAGAGTCAAACAGTTCCCCAGCTCCCCAGCTCCGCAGCTCTCCAGCTCCTCAGCTCTCAGTTTGCCTGAACGTCAATACTTTGCATTTTTTCAACAGAAAATTATAACAAATAATTGCAACGCTCACAATTGCCAGAGTGACAGATAAGAGGGAGAGAGAGAGAGATGGGGGTACCAGCTAAGCTGCGCTTGACAGGCGACAGGTGCAAGAGTTTCACCTTTTGCATTGTTTAAGGCCAACAGCACGCAGCTCGTTGCTCTCAGGTCTCAGGTCTCAGGTCTTGGCCATTGGCATATTGAGCATTTCTTGTTAATTAATTAACAGGCCAAGTGAAAATGCATTTTGGCCAAAAGCCGTTGCGCCCGTTTACATCGATTTCTATATGTATATATAGAGTTTATTTATATATATATATATTTTTTTTTGTTATGGCTAGTTCTATACCCCCACACGAGTACAAATTTCACTTTTGTTTCACACACAGCCAAGGAAAATTGTGTGTGTGTGTGTGTGTTTTTTTTTTTTGTCTTTTGAGGTCACTAAAGACTCGTTCCCGGGCGCTCCAAAAAAAAAAAAAAAACCCAACTGCCTCTCAGGTTGTTGTTGTTGGCTCCATTGAAATTCTTGAGCTGCTGTTGCTGGCAACCGCAAATGAACTGCGTGCATGTTGTTAACTGCCCTCAGCTCCCACCAGCCCTGCTCCCCCGCCGCCCGCTCCCTCTCTCTGGCTGTGTCTGTAATTTAATGCCAACTTAGAAGCTTTTCAAGCCTTTGCTGCATTGCGTCTTGCGAGCCACGCAAGAGCCAACAAAAAATTCCTCACATCCCGGACAGCTGCCCTTGCGAAAAAATACGAAACATGAAATAAATAAGAGTGCTCCAGTTCATAAGTGCATGACTAGCTGCATACCCTGTACGGGTAAAATATAGACTGGGCTGTGTCTTGCTTGGCGTCTGAATTATATATGATAATTTCAGCCATTAATTTTTGTTATAAGTTTTACATAACAAAAAATAATAGAAGAAATACTAAAAAAATACTAGAAAAAATGCAAAAAATGCTAGATTCAATTTTACAGTTTTTTTTTTTAAATTTTGATAGTAAAATTAATATTTATAAAAGTGCTTAAACTTAGAACAAAGTAGAGTAGTTCGATCTGCTTTTTAAATTTGTGATTTTAAAGTAAAATATGAAACCGATGGATATATAAAAGATGGATATATATTATAATATATAAGGTAATAAATATAATATAAAACGTAATTTAAATATATATAAATAATAATAATATAATAATAATATAATATAAATATATATAATAATAACATGAAAAAAGATTTACGAACTTTGTTCAAAAATTTATTTCCAAAGAATGTATTCAATCAAAAATGATTGAGTATATACATAATAATAACATAATCCAACAGATATATACGTGTGTCTACACTTTTTTCCCATTCTCAAAGCCCGTCAGCACTGACTTTGTTGCCGCCTTTTGATTTCGTCAATCGTCCCTTCATGAACCTCTTCAGTTTGGGGAAAAGTCAAGTGTGCAGCAAAAACCAACAACTTCATACAGGTTCTTTGTTGCATTTATTTTTTTAAAAGTCAATCATAGCCGTTTGCTCTACATTCCAAGGGTATAAATATGCAAACTTTCGATCCAGTTGCAATGCCATGTGACAGACATTGGAGAATCTGAAGACATGATATGCCATTTTAAAGGCAGCAGCTGCCAGACAGTTGCTGTTGTTGTTGGGCCATTGATTTTGTGTGTTGTCATCGCTTGATGAGTCGCAGCAGCAGCAGCAGCAGCAGCCACAACCACAACAGCAGCAGCTGCCCCATGTCCAAAGAAAAGTGAAAATCTGCGCTTTCTAATTACGGCAGCTGGCGCAAAGTTCTTGCCAGCCGAAGCGTGCATAATGAAGGGCCTATTTGCAGTTGCCTGCCTAATTATGGCTAATACATGACGCTACAATTTTTACTATATATAAACAATGTATATATATATATATATATGCATAAGAATCAGCTAAAGTCGCGCTTGGCTAACTGACCTTCAGGCAGCGCCATCGCATGGACATGCCAAAGTGAGGCTGGAGCTGGGATCTAGAGGAGTCGCTGTGGTTGCTGCGTTAGCTATGGGAGCTATAAACGAGTTGGTTTGGTTTTATTTTAGCTTGGCTTGACTTGACTTGGCTTGGCTTGGCTTGGCTTGTCTTTAGCCTTAGTTTGTGGTGTGTGTTTTTTTTGCGCTTTGCGCTTTTTATTTGTTCTTGGCATGCTCCTTGGCCCGTTCGCCAAGAGAGTTCTTATTGCCTTGCACGCCTCAAAACTTATCACTGGCCATAAATCTTGGCCCGCATACCAGAGGCAGCCAAACAGAGCAGGCCGGATACACGCAGATGGAGTGAAAGAGATAGAGAGTGAGAGTGTGTGAGTGTCAGTGCGAGTGTGAGAGAGAGAGAGGGCGAGAGAGGGAGAGAGAGAGAGAGAGACTTGCAACTGGTTGGCATGCCATGACCATTCGGAGTTGAGTTGTTCGGCTTGCAGCAGCTACGCTCTGCTGCCAATGGGGTCAAGGATGCATTGTCTGCCAAGCATATATAGTGCGCTATATATACTTATATATATATATATATACATAGCTATGTATCCTGCCCGCTAATTCGCTGACGCATCCTGCAAGCCAAATTGATTACCAATCAGGTCAAGTCAACACGATTTACTTTCAATTTAAGTCGAACGGACACTAAAAGCTTCGCCCTCAACAGCGACTTCGTCTTCAGTTTTGACAGCTTGGCGAAAGGCGAACAGGAAAAGTGTGAAGCTGCTCCTCCATTCGTACTTCCTGGCATTCCATTTTATTGTTGGATTTGCTTCAAGCATTGCTGTTGCCATCAAAAGAAATCGGCGCATCTTCAGTGGAAAGGCTTTTACACAACAATTTCGGTAGCCCACACACACCAATTGCCAAATCCAATTAAAAGTTAATGTGTGTGCCTGCAGACAAATTTGACAGTCGCTTAACAGCGCTGTTAAGCCGCTTGTCAGCAGAGATCTAAATGAGACTTAAGTGAGGTGGGGAAACCGGAATAACTGAACTCTGGTTAATAAAGTGTTCAAGATATTCATTCTATTTTACTATCATAATTTCTGTGCCTTTTGGTAACAGCCATTTAACATAATGTTATTCTAATGTAAAAGATTCCATGCTAAATTGCAGTTTCATATAGTAAATTCAAATTGTACAAAAAATTACAAAATTTTTCCATTCTATTTCTGTTGACATGTCTGCTGTAACACACACTTAACATAATGTTAGTCTTACGCAAGATTCTTAGCTAATGTAAAATGGAAACGGTATAATGTTATTTTTATTATTAATGGGCATTCCGTGAGAACTGAATAAACTTCATAGCTCTCATACATATGTAATTCGATTAAAATATTTCTCTTAACAGCGAAAGCCACTTAACATAATGTATGTATTAATGCTGTTAATGTTAAAGATTCTTTTACTGCAAGTCGAGATCTTCATCTACTGTGGAAAGACTTTCCAATTAGACTTTAATTTAAATGCAAATTTGATCTATATTCGCTTGGTAACTCAAGCTTTAAGTTTTTAGTACCCGTAAATGGAGAAGTGAGCGAGCGAGTTTGCAAAAAGACAAGCCATAAACTAAGTGACTAGCTGAATAGCTGAATGAGCGAATAGCCAAGTGACTGACTGACTGACTAATTGAGTAACTGAAGAGTTGAATGACTGAATTACACTAATGAGTGAATGACTGACGTGCGAGCTGATTGACCAGATGAATGCTTGACTGACTGATTGACTGTCTAGCTGAATATCTGATTGGGGGCTGAATGGCTGACTGACAAGCTAATTGACTGACTGAATGAGTGACTGACTGACTGAATGATTGAGTGATTAACTCACTGAAGGATTGAATGATTTACTAACTGATTGAATGACTGCCTTGCTGAATTTCTGACTGACTGACTGAAGGAGTGACTGACTGAGTGACTGACTGACTGAGTGACTGACTGATTTACTGATAGACTGACTGACTGATTGACTGATTAACTGACGGAATGATTGAGTGATTGAGTGATTTACTAACTGATTGAATGACTGCCTTGTTGAATTTCTGACTGACTGACTGAGTGACTGACTGAAGGAGTGACTGACTGATTGACTGACTGATTGACTGACTGACTGATTGACTGACTGACTAGCTGAAGGAGATGCTGAATAATAATAATTGACTGAGTAGCTGAATAACTTGCTGTATGATTATGATTGACCGATGACTGAATGACTGACTTGCTGCATAGCTTAATATGCGACTGACTAGCTGCCTGACCAGCCATTTGACTGACTGACTAACTGACTTACTAGGTAGCTAACTGACTGACTGACTGACTGACTGACTGACTGACTGACTGAATAGCTGAATAGGCGACTGGCTCGCTGTTGATTTTCGTGCTTTTGCCAAATTTAAATCCAAATCGCGGCACGATCGCGCCTAACTTGTAAGCTGAAAGCTGGGCAACTCTAGCTGGGGAGCTGGAAACAAAAATGCTGGGGGAACTGAGAGCTGTGTAGCTGAAAAGCTGTAGCCACGTTGTAGCTGACACGTTTGCTCGCATTTTGATTGCAATTTCTTTTTCTTCTTCTGCTGCTGCTGCTGCTGCTGTTGGCCGGGGCGCGTTTTCTCGCTGACTCCATTAAAGAGTCAAATTCGTGTTGGCCATTAAAGCAAAAAGCATAAAAAAAATCCGCCAGCGACAATGGAAAACGCAAATCAAATGCTACGAAAATTTCCTCACGAAGAAAACACCAAAAGATATATATATATATATATATATATATATATGTGATGACCAGGCCGCCAGAAAAAAATCAAAAGGAGAAATTTTACTTTATTTCTTGTCTTTTCGGTTTGATTTCCATTCGAGCGACAATTCGATTTTCAATCAGTTGTTGCCGGCTTGACACAGAAAATCTGGGCTGAGAAATTATATGTAGACTTGGGTCTCTTAAGCATAACTCGACGAAACTTTAAGTCGTAGAAGCATGCAATTTCGTATGCAGAGCCTTTTCAGTCATCTCTATATCATGAATAATTTACTTTTCATATAATTAGCTGCTATATTTAGCTGTGAGAGCATCAGCCAGTCGTTCAGTCTCAACTGGAGCATTCCAACTTGATTTTTCTTGTATCTTGGCATGCATTCTGAATGCACATTCCGCCAAATAATTTTTGTTCACATCATGTGACAGCTTGGCAGACATGCACACAGGTAAAACTTATGTGTGCTGCAATCAAAATAAAGCAAAAGTCAAGTTGGCAACGCGTAGGTGGCTTTATTTGCTGTCTGCCTATAGGAACTGGCAGCCATTCGGCTCTCCCACTCTCTTCCTCTAGCTCTGGCTGTCTGTCTTATCAGTCGAATTGGACTGTGAGCAATGCAAACAGCGCGACAAATAAGCCGCCGACAATTGAATTTCTGACCTGCCGACTCTTGAGTGTGGGTGACTCAGTCTCGCTGACGTCGACAGCAAATCAGCAAAAATATAAGTATAAGGAAAAAAATATTGTCTTGTAGTTTATTTTGTTTTGGTTTTGATTTTTTTTTTTTCGAAATACCAAAAGTCTGAACTGTTCGTGTTGCTGTTCTTTTGGCAATGGGCGATTCATGTATTCATTTACGATTAACGCGAATTTCGAGCTGTCGCTTTTTGGTAGCTTAAGAATTATGAATGAAATTTCACCTCAACATGCGAAATGAAACACGTTCTTAACGTTTTTTTTTCTTTTGCTCATTTATTGAATGTCAACTTATAGTCGCATCATTGCCCAATGACACGAGCTGTAACTAAGTGTTGCTTAAGCGCTGTCTAATTGAAGAGAGAGAGAGAGAGTGATAGAGTGATGAAGCTAGAAATGTTGCCTACCGAAAGTGACATTAGCATAAAGTAGAAGTCACTGGAAGTAGGTAGTCGTAAAAGCTGACGGCAATTAATGCTCAATGACATTAGCTGAAAGTGAAGCTGGGAATAATTAAACATATGACAGCTGACACTTGTCGGCAACTGTTGAAAGTGATATTAGAATGGAAGCTGTGTGAGAGTAGAGAGAAGTCGATTATAGTTGAGTTGAAGCTGACATTAATAACTGAAGAACTGTGTGAGTTGGCAAAAAAAATCACAGATAGTGATAGAGTCAGAGTGAGAGCAGCAATAGGTGAACTGAAAATACTAGAAATAATTATCAGTGTTGGATAAGTTCAGAAAATATAATATATAAGATTAGTGTTGACTAAGAGCAGCAAATAAAGTCATAATCAAAAAGCTTTAATTATTTAATTAAAAAAATAAAAATAAAAAAATTATGAGTTTTCTTCAGATGCGCTTTAGCTGAGTATAAAATTCACACCTATAAAAATTATTTTAGATTTTCTTTTTTATATATAAATTTTTCAAATAGTGAAAGCCAAACAAATTATTAATTGTTTTTAATTTTTAATCAAGCTCAAGCTCTGTTTGTATTCTGAAAAATAATTGAATATATGAAAGTAGCCGAGAGCTGAGAGTTTTTAAGAGTTAAGCTTTAGTTCGACTATTTTAATTGTTTATTACGCATACGCAGCGTGTTGCGCGGCTATGGAAAATGAATAGACATACAGACTGTGGGAATAATTTAATAGTAAAAAAAAACTAACAAAGATAGATAATAATTAGATAATTTGTAAAGAATTTTAAAGACTTTTAAAGACTTTTGGACTATTTTTATTATGCATACGCAACGTTTGCCACACCTATAAGAACTTAATAGGCAGCGAAATGGCTGTTGCTGTTGCTGTTGCTGGAGAGCTTCAGCTTTCAATAGTTTTCCCAGAGCCGGAGGGCGCATGCTTAGCACTCCATCAAGTGATTTATTTAACACGCGCACAATTTGACGGGGGAAATGGAAACTTTAGGCCAACGACTGGGCCAACCATTAAGAAGCATCAGGCGGCTGGCTAGCGGCCAGCGGCGCTTGGCAGCTGCGTCCAGCTGTTGACCCACTGCACCACTTTTAATACGCGCCACACCACTGGCCATTGATTTATTAAGCTGCACAAATGTAGCCGAAGTCGTGGATCTATCTGTATCTATGTCTGTGTGCCTCTGTGCCACTCTGTCTGTGTAACTGTATCTGTATCTCAAAGTTAAAGTTGAAGTTGATGCTCATCCGGCGCTGGTTGTGGAGCAGCTGTGTGCCTGAATAATTATGGTGGTGCTGTCAGTTGCCAGCTGTATGGCCATATATAGTATAGATCAAGTAAAAGGGCCCCAACGAATGCCCCGTGGGACAGTTGCTGATTTAAATTCGTGTTAGAGAGACAAAATAATTACGGCAATTGGGCAAAAAAAAAAACCAAAAAAAAGAGTAAAAAAAACCCGAAAAAAATAGTTCAAAATAAAGCAAAACGAAATGAAACTGACAAGCACGACGAACGTATATAAGTGAGGGAATGATTGAATGGGCAAATGCTTGAATGACTGAGTGAGTGAGTGAGTGAGTCTTGGGTCTTGGGAACGTTTGAAAACCATTAAAATTCTTTGGCTCTAACTGCAAAACGATGCGCCGCCAGGCAAACCTCTTCGATCTGCGATCAGCGATCAGCCCAAAGTAGTTGACCCACAAAATATGATTCTGTTTAGCTGTCACTGTTGCTGTGGCTGCTGCATTTTCATATTATTATTATGATTATTGTTGTTTTTTTATTTTATTTTTTTTTTTGTATATTTGGCAACAATTCTGTGGCGCCAAAGTCAAAAAGACAATCAACAGCTGCCCACGTTGATGGCGGCGACGGCGGCGGCTGCGATTGCGGTCGCACCACGCACTGAACCACAGTCGCAGTCGCGCAGACGTCAAAGTCAGTCAAGTGGCTCAGAGGCTTGGCCGTAATGTTGCCTATATATATTTATATATATATATATATATACTCTATATATGTGTGCATGAGTGTGTTTACCATTCGCTTTGGTTTATGCAAACATTGAAATTATTAAGTATACGTCGCGTGTGTTTTGATTGAGCATTAGTTGACACCAGGGCTGCCGTAATATGTTGATAGCCGCGTTTACACCGATGGCCATTCAAATCATTTCTATATCCATCATTTGATAAGTGTAAATAACTTGAATTTTTTATTGCATTGTTAACACTTTTGTTGCATATTTGACAACACTTAAAGACCCCAACCGACTATTAGCATAACAATCGAAAAAGGCACCGGAGCAGCGATCTGTTTGAGTGTTTGCTGCGAAATGCATTTCTTATTTATTAAATAAGCTTTATGGCGGTTATTTGAGTTATGAATGGTTGGGTAATAATATGACTATAATCATCATTTACGCGTATTACATTGTTCATTAGGCGTCACATTATTTTGTATATAAATTACACAGATTAGAGATTGAAATCTTTATGTACGGATGAAGTTCGATCGATGCGTTGTCACAGTGACCCAAACAGCAGCAATCAACATTTGCATTGGCAATAGGGCTTCGGGGCTCGAATCCCAGGCCAGAAATTGTCTCAGCTAAGCCCTCAGCGATATTTCATAAGTGCTTTTAATAGTTTGAATAAGTTTTCATAATATATAAAAAATAAACACAAATAATAAGTAATAATGACATATATAATAATGAATAATGAAAAAAATATAATTCACAATGCATGATGTATAATGATTAATGAATATCGAGAAAAAAATAATTAATAATTATTAATATACAAAAATCAATGAATGATGAGTGATAACTAATGAAAATAATTAATAATAATATGTAGTGTATTCATTCATGGATTCATATTTTAAGAATAAAAATACATAAAAACTACTAATAGCCCAATATTGATTGATGACTAATATATAATGAATAATCAATTAAATATAAGTAAAATAATGTATAATAAATAAATATTTGGTAATAATAATAATACGAAACTAATGAGTATCGAATGAGAATAAGTAATATAAATTTGTATAATTATACAATATTTATTGTATTATTATTATTATTATTATTATATTGTATTACTCATTAGTAATAACGAATTAAATAATATGTAATAGATAATCAATCAATAATAATGATACAAAATTTCCTAGTAGAACTAACTTTTGATTGCCGCATTCACAATTATTTCCTGTTCCCAATATTGTGAACTAATCTTGCTCTGCGCTACTCAATTTACTTCAGCTGTTCAAACAGAGCATAAACAAACAGTTCCATAACATAGTTTATAGCTTTATCTGCGAGTCATATAATCACAACTATAAAACGTATTTTCCATTTCGAATGCAGCCCTCGCCGCAGCCATAGACAGTGTGGAGTCCCAGCCCTGGATGGGCTTTGCCGAGTTACTTAATCCGGCTTATTATGGACGCTCTGTTTGGTTTGCCTGTTGATTTGTTGAGCTGCCTGCGTCCAGTTTTATTTCGCGCTGCGATTATATACGAGTAATTTTTTGTAGCTTTAGTTTCTTTGCTGTTGTTTCTCCAGTTTTTGTTTTTTTTTTTCCTTTTCATAATATCTGCAAAACAAAATTCGTTTGGCTGCACTTCAAATGATTCGCTGTTGTTGTTGTTGGCAAATTTTTGTTACCATTGGCAATAGCCGGATTTCTGGGGGCTTATCCAACCAGCGATCGCTGCACTGTGCAACAAAATAATAATTTTCACTTAATTATCTAATGAACAAACAAAACCTTAGACATTAGGCTGAAATGATGTTTGGATATTCGATTATTATTATTTTTTTTTTTTTTTTTTTGGGGTTTTTGAATTTTGCAAACTGATTTTAAGAGCTGAGCTCGGCTTTTGACCCGCTGACGACGATGTGGACATAGCTAATGATTAAATTGTTGAGCGATGCAGTGAAATTTGTGATTATTTTTGCATTACGTATACGCAGCGTTATGCAAGCCAATTGCTGGTTACAGTTAATGAAAGACAGCAGCCAGCAGCCACAACTAAACATTTAAATAATTGTCTTTGCCTTGCTCTTCCGTTGCAGGATGAAATGCAGCTGCCACCCACGCAGCAGTTGCAGCAGCACAAGCAGCAGTCGCTGCAGCATTTGGACCAATGCGGACTCACGCAAGCCGGCCTGGAGGAATATAATATTCGTGCTTCGTCCTACTATGATCAGACAACGTTTCATCATCAGAAGCAAGCATCCTATGCACAGTCCGAGGGCTATCACAGCTACGTCTCCAGCTCCGATAGCACGTCGGCGACACCGTTCCTAGACAAGTGAGTGCCCCGAGCAATTGCTAAACATGTTCGCTCTAAGCGACAATTATGAATTCTATTACCAGCCAAACACTCACACAGATCTACATAAAAAAGTGATTAAATGTGATTCTTGGTAAAGCAAATAACAAACGTCGCATATGAGCCATAAAAAAAAAATAAAATAAAAGAAAAGACCAGAAGAAGCAGAAGAAGAAAACAACACAAACCCCAACTAGCTTAACTTTCAAGGTCTTGGCGGACAGACTCGAGTTGCTCTATTGTACTTGCTTTGAAGAGAGTTTTTTTTTATTATTATATTTCTTATGATTTTATTTTATTTTTGACTTGTCTAACGCCATCGAAATGCGATTTTGAAGGCTAAGCTGAAATTCAAGTAATTACGGTCATACCCAGCGCGATAGATAGAGGCCTCCATGTGGCGACCATTGTAGAAGGAAACGCCAAAAAACATGACAGACACAATTTTTTCTTCTGCCAGTTGATACTCATTGAAAATGTCCAAGTGGGGTATATTGGTTTGTGTGAAAATTTACATAGATGAGATACACAAAGAACTCTAAGGTTATCTACAGAACAGTCTCCTTAACTTAATTTAAACAAATCAATAATCGATAACTTTTGCATTTCCCTGAATCAATAAGTTTCGGATCAAACTTTGAGTATTACAGTATATCTCAGATATTCTTTGAACTAGTAGTATCATTTGGGACACATTGACTCTACAAGTAAATAATAATCGATAATCGATAATCTGCATTTTATTAAAATCGATAAAAATCGATATCAAATTTCAGTTTTGAGCACATATTTCGCATTTTTCTAAAGATCTCAATTTTGCCACTTAGATTGCTTATTAATATATCTAGTTATAAAATAGACCACTTCTACAACACCTCAAAATTCCTGCCAAAATCGATTAAAAATTTGCAGAGTACCTTCTAGTCATTCCCCCTCGACTCAAGCACTCTTAGTTGCCTTATTTATGTATTTTATGTAGTCAACGCCACAGCACGCAATGATTTGCCATATTTGTTATATAGTTATAGCTCTCTCTCTCTCTCTCTATATATATATATATATTTTCATTTATATTATTCTGTTTTGCAGATTACGTCAGGAGAGCGAACTGCTCTCGCGCCAGTCGCATCATTGGTCTGAGAACGATCTCAGCTCTGTTTGCAGCAATTCGGTGGCTCCGTCGCCCATACCCCTGCTCAATCGGCAATGCATCAGCAGCAACAGCAATGGCAACAGCAACAGCGCCCAGCACCACAGTCCCAATAGCAACAACAACAGCAACAACAACAACAGCTCAGAGAGCACCTCCTCAACGGAAACGTTGAAATGGCTTGGCTCGATGAGCGACATTTCAGAGGCGAGCCATGTGACTGGCTACAGTGCCATTGCCGAATCGGGTGAGTAAAATAGCTAAGTCTTACAGAACTAGCTAATAACTTATATATAGGTATAGTAACAGAGGGGATATATAGGTAGAGGAATATAGTTGAAGCTCTAGTTGTTAGGCATTAACTGTTAGAGAGATATAATGATATATGGGTATATAATAATATAAGTTGGACTAGCAGCAAAAATTTATAATATAAGCCCAGATAACCTAAAAGGAATAACTTAAGCAGGGTATTCCCCTATTCCGAACATTCTTCAATATGTAATTAAAGCTCTTTCTAGATCAGCTCTTAAAAATAATTATCAAATGGTTCACTACGTCCACATTAGAGACATTCCCCAAAAACGAATATATATCTTATATATGTATATATATTATTTTCAATCCAAATCCAATTTCGTCGCGGAAGACTTTTAATTAGGTTTTTATTGAAAAAGGAAATAAGCTTTAATTGAGTTGGAATTTAAGCCGTTCAATTCAATTAAAATACAAATTCTTCTGCAATTCAAAACAGTTGTTCGCTTATATATTTATATGTTAGAGGTATTCCTGCTAATGGCCGTTCAACTTGTTCAATTTTCTTTAAAGCTTGCTGCCTAGTCGTAAACTCAAATTGAAAACAGCTGGAAAATCAGCTGATTTGTATTTTACAACTGGAATATCCCTAATATATGATATTTGCTATACGCAAACTCAAATGGAGCTGCTTGCGCTCTATTTAATTATCTGCCTACTAAAAATATATTTATTCATTACTATTCAAGTAGAATTTATAGATGCTGGAATACCCTTAATATGAATATATCGTTTTGCTGCTACCCAGCTCAGCTCGATATATAATCTACTAGAATGCCCCTATTATTAATACAATTTCAACAACTGCTCAACCTAAGATCAGCTCACTTTATATGCTGGAATACCCCTATTATTAATCTGCATATCAGCCACACGCCACACGTCACGAACGTGACTTTATCTAAATTGTTTCGATTAGCAGCTATGTTAAAATATTTTTAGAAGTCTGCTGAAACCAGTTGCTGCCCATTTTATATAAATTTTTTTTTTTTTGGCGAGTGTTTGCCACTCACATTAGCGGGGGGCAGCTGCGACCTTGGGTCACATTTGCAGCTTGGCCCCCACGACCCACTTTTACTAGGCATAGACAGAGGCAGCGACTGCGACAGCTCCTGGCTGCGCCTTTAGCTCATTAGAATGTTGAATGTTTCTATATCTTTGTTCTGTTCTCCATTGCAGTTTCCTCCTCGCAGCTGATTGTGCACAGCTCCCGCGTGCTGACCCCCAAGCGGCATCAAAGCGAGAGCGTGCTCTATCTGCACGACAGCAACGAGCCAGCAGCAGCAGCAGCAGCAGCAGCAGCGGCAACTGCTCCTCCTGCACCTGGTCCTGCTCCTACTCCTGCTGCCGCTCCAGCTTCATCTCCCACACCAACTGCAGCACTGCCCGTCAGCCAGCCGATCTCAGAGGATGTTATGCCGCCGCTGCCACGCATACAGCATCGTCACAGTCCCAGCTATCCGCCGGTGCACACATCCATGGCCCTGCATCGCTTCCAGCAGCAGCAGCAGCTGCCTCAGAATTACAAGTTGAGCGCACAAAGTTCCTTGCCCGAGCTGGAGACGACGGCAGCTCAAGAGTCTCGCTCCCATCTGGCCCAATCGCAGTCGACCGGTGATCTCCAGCTGCACAAGTCAAGCATTTCGGTGACCATATCGAGCAGCGAGGCGGTGGTCACCATCGCGCCACAGCCGCCGCCCAGCAAGCCGCAGCTAAGCAAGCTGGAGCTGCACAGCTGCAGTGCACCCAATGTGGCCAGCAGCAGCTGCCTGGAGCAGTCGCCGCCCACAGCAGCTGGCAATGATTCGTATCGCAGCAATCATCGCCTCTTTCCCGTCAGCACCTACACCGAGCCGCTCCACAGCAACACCTCGCAGTACGTGCAGCATCCGAAGCCGCAGTTTAGCGCCAATCTAAACAAGACCATCAAGTGAGTGGCCGCCATAAGTTTCCAAATCTGCAAATCTCGATATCTTTATTAAATCTCCTCTCTTTTGCCTCTCCGCCAGACACCCTGTGATAACGCCCGCCGGCTCCGCCGTGCAGCCCGCTTGGCATTCGGTGGCGGAGCGCATCAACGACTTCGAGCGCAGCCAAATGCTGGAGACGCCAAAGTTTGCCTACTTGGAGCCCAGCAAAACGCATCGGCTGTCCAATCCGGCTCTGAAGGCGCTGCAAAAGAACGCCGTCCAATCCTATGTGGAGCGGCAGCAGAAGGAGGAGCAGCAACTGCTGCGCTCCCAGTCCCATTCGCATTCGTATCAGGCGCTACAGCAGGTGGAGCGCAAATCGCTGCCCAACAAGCTGAGTCCCTTGATGGTGGGCTTGCCCAGCTCCCAGTCCAGCTCCAGCTCGCACTCTGGCTCCATTGCCAGCTCGGGCTGCACTTCGCCAACGCCACCGCCGCCGCCGCCACGCTCTCGCTCGCTGCTGCCCAACTTGCTGCGCCGCTCCAGCTCCGCCTCGGACTATGCTGACTTTCGGGAGCAGCCGCAGCAGCTGAAGCCGCCCAGCATACGCAACATTAGCAGCGCCGAGAAGCTGTCATTCAACGACTGTGGCATGCCGCCGCCGCCGCCACCGCCACGCGCTCGCATCGTCATGCCCACGCGACGCACTTCGTCGGCCACGGAATACGCGCCGATGCGCGAGAAGTTGCTGCTGCAGCAGGCAGCTGCCCTGGCACATCAGCAACATCATCCGCAGCAGCATCACCAGCATCCGCAGCATCCTCATCCGCATCCGCATCCGCATCCACATCATCATCGTCAGGTGCAACATGTCTATGAGCGGCCGCCTGAACGTCCGCCCAAGCAGCCGCATTTGCGTGTACCCTCACCGGAGCTGCCGCCCCCGCCGCTGGGCGCCGAACTGGATACGAGCTACACGTTTGATGAGCCGCTGCCGCCGCCACCGCCGCCGGAAGTGCTGCAGCAGCGGCCGCCGCCATCGCCGAATCGCCGCAACAGCTTTGCGGGCGCAGCCACAGCGAAGCCCACGCTGGCGCCGAAGGTGCCGCCACAGGTGCCCAAAAAGCCAACCAACTTGCGGCAGGTGAGTCTGCAAAACAAATGCATTCACTCCGATTCACATATGTTAAACCGAACCGCGCCTCTTCTCCCTTTGCAGCTGCCACAGCAGACGCTGTCCAATGGCGCCGTCAAGCCCACAAATCTGCCCACAACAAACAGCCGCAAGCGGCCGCACAACAATCCGCCGCCCATCCTGGAGAGCGTTGCGGCACAGCCGGCGCCGCCTCCGCTGATGCCGCGCGCTCGGCCCACGTGCCACGCCGCTGACAGCGTTATAGCCAACAATCTGGAGAGCAATCAGCACAAGCGGTGAGTGCATCAATCATACGACCCGTTTACCTACCCTGTTTTAGCTCTTCTTCTTCTTGCCAGCATCTGCTTGTGACTTTTCGTTATATTTATTTATTATTTATGATTTAGTCTTGCTGGCTCGTTAAGTGTTGGCGGGTTTTTCGATTTGCAATCTAGCGGGAAATAAATTAGATGAGTTCTTGTTGAGCTGGGGTCAAGCTGATTTAGCTGCGAATCATGGGAGGGGCTGGAAAATGTAGCGGAAAATTGTGAGAAGATGCTAAAAGAGTTCTCTGAAGTTTTTTATTCTAAATTTAAACTAAAGCTCTTGTGAAGCTCATTAAAAACTCATTCAAAGCACATTAAGTAGATTAGATTGCGTCTACCGTGAGGATGATTTAGCGGAAAATTGTTTTAAAATGTTGACAGAATTCATAATTCCTAATTCCTAAAGCACCCAACACAAGCTCAGCCAAAGTTAATTGAATCCTCGATTAAAGCTCATTAAAGTTAGATTCTGCACTGCTACTTCAGCTTGTTTTCAAGCGTCAACTGAAGTTACGTAAAGCTTTTAGCTTATGTGCAAGCTTTATCTTTAAGCAAAAGCTTAGCATAATTGATTGTAATTAGCAAGCTGCTTAAAATAGATTTGAGCTAAGGCAAAGCAACTTGTTCACATTAAAGCTTCATAAGCTGGCGTAAGCTTTTGTCATACTCTTTTGTATAGTTCGTAAGCTTTTGTGCATAGAATGTTCGCCCATTATAACTCCAGTTTTTTTTTTCAGTGCAGCTGCTTTTAAATTTGTTTAACAGCTGCAAGTTCTCGCTCTGCCCACTTCAGCTCATATTTCAGCTAATGTCATTAAGTCTCTTTGAAACTATTTTTGGAGCAACTTCAATTAAATTCGCTTTTGATTGTGCTGTGCGTGGTATTTGAACTCATTTGCTACCAACTGATCCAATAATAAGCAAATAACTTAAGCTCGCATTCCAGCCTTGAGATTTTGCTATATATCAAGCGCAAACAGATATTTATATGTATATATATATATATATATATAGACAGATTTGGCAATTGTGGCTTTAGAGCTGAAAATCGCATTTCGTGTTTAGCCGTGACGCGCCTCGCTCATTGTTCTTGACCTTATCGAATCCAATTAAATGTTGTTGCGGTGCGTGTAGCACAGTAGCCACTGAGCCGCTGAGCCACTGAGCCACTGAGCCATAAGCTTCATTGACTTCATTGACTTTTTGGCTAATAAGCCGCTTCCTTTGGCCCGTCAATCAGCTGTCGTCTAATGTTCACTGAGCAGCTGTGTGCAGTGCTGTGCTGTGCTGTGCTGTGCCTATCGTCTAATTGGATTATGAAACACACACACACACACACATACACCTATATAGGACTGCACTGTGCAGCATAAATCAAGCAAATCAAGCGAATCAAGCCAATCGACTGCGCACTTTCGCTTTTTAGTGTCCATTGTGGGTGACCCAATACTCCAGAAAACCAAAACGCCAAAAAAAAATCGTTAAAAAATTGTTTTTAAAAAATCACACACATAGGTGGGAGTGCTCTAGTCGGGCATGCTTGACTTGGGTATATCGTGAGTTAACATTACATGCTTATATGTATAAGCTTTGAGGAGTCTATAGAGAAAATAAAATAAATGTCGCTATTAAAAATTAAAATTAAAAATTAATAAATAATAATATTAAAAATTAAAACTAAATATAATAAATAATACTATTAAAAATTAAATTAAAATTAAAAATAAATTAATCATATTATTAAAATTAAAAATAAATAAATAATAATATTAAAAATTAAAATTAAATACAATAAATAATAAAATACAGATTAAAATTAAAAATAAATAAATCATAATATTCAAAATTAAAATTAAAAATAAATTCATAAATAATTAAATTTTGTTATCGATTTTAATCGATTAACTTAATGATTATATCAATTTATCGATATTGTAGCAAAACAAACTTGAGCTGAGGATACTATAGGAGTAAGCTACATATAAGCGGTCATATATACAGGCAGATAGAAAAACGGAGGACGTAGACTCAGCCTATATACTCTTTTGCTGCCTTTTAGGACAGGGTATATAGAAAAAAGTCAAGCGGGCGCACCTGAGCGGCAACAACAGCAGCAGCGGTTGCGGCAACAAAATGTGTCAACAATTTACGTTGCAGCTCCTGTGGCATGTGTCTGTATCAGTGGGTCTAGGTAGATATATATATATATATATATATATTTATGTCTGCCTATTATATACGTTCTTTGTTCTGTGTTGTGATTGTAAAAGCGAAACGAATGGAAAACGTAAAAAGCCCAAACATAATCGAAATATCGAAATTTATCTTTACTGGGGCTACCCCTGTTATAATACAATCTATAACTATCTATATATATATATATAGACCTAGATATATGCACAAAAGGTCCATTCTTTTGCGGGCAGTTGACATTGATAGATGAACAAATTTTGGTTTTTAGGTTCATTAGCGAGGCGCGTATAATAATATTTTTTGCACCCACTGTATTTGATGCTGGGTGCGGGCATTAGATAACCAGCCACCAAATGGAGCAGCAGCAACAAGATGTTGTTGTTCCTCTTATTGCTGTTGTTGCAAGCTCAATAATTTCTGTGGCCTGTCATGTATTTAGTTTTCGGTGTTTTTTTTTTTTGGGGGGGGGGTTTTGGTTTTGTGTGGTGGCTCTGACACCGTGGCAGACCTTTGCGGCACGATTTGTTGCAGCACATCCAGCACGAGACAAATATTGACACAATTTGTGGCAAGTTTTGGGCTTGTCTTATGTGTGTTGCGGTTGTTTATATCCCGGTAAACGAGGGGTTCAAATGCCGTTTCAATCGTGCCTCATTTGCATTTTGAAAGTTTTGTTCGCCTTCGCCTCGGAGTGCAGAAATTGGAGCAAAGGGCAGGCGCATTTCCTTGCAACAAAGTTGCTAAACATCCAACCTGCCATCAGTGCTGAGCAGTTGGCCTTCCTTTTCCTGTATGTGGGAAGAGTTCTAGCTGTTTTTATTTTCTTGTAAGTGATTTTGCAGCTGGAACACATTTTTAATGATTATGATGATAAAAAGAATATTGATAAATGATAAAATAAAATTACTTATAAAATAAAATATATTGATTAATAAAATAAAATATATTTCTTAATATAAATATAATGTATTTTATTTTATATAAATATATCGTATTTTATTTTATTAAAAAAAATTCAATTAAAGGCATCTGTATATTCCGTATTTTCCACTCCCATATATATTTATATATAAAATATATTTTTATATATAAATTTTTAGTATTTTATTTTATTAAATTTATTTCTGATTTAGCTCATAAATATATTTTGTTATTATATGAAAGTATTCATATTAATTTCAAGAGGATATCACAACAAGCACTGCAAAGTTCCGGGTATGTGTTAGTCATGCATTCCCAACTAGAGCTCATTTATTTTGTTTCTAAATTACGTTGGTCTCCTTTAAATCACTTTTATTTTGGGCGTCATCTGTTAGGCAGTTGGCAACGCTGACCTGCACAATCACACACACACACACACACACACTCATCGAGTAATCAGTGCATTTGGCTGACAGCTCGTATTTTTTTTCGGTCATTAATTGGCCAACAAAACTAAAACACCTACGGCCACTTGGACTGAGCCTGCTTGAAGGTGTGTCAATTGTTTTTGCTTTATTTAGCTGCGCTTGGCTTTTCTTGATATATATTTTCTGTTTTGGTTTTGGCTTGCCAAGTGTTCTGGACAGGCGCTAATTATCGCCTGCTGCCCAGGCCCAGCGATTTGAATTAATTTTCCATGGCAATTTGGCTGCACAGTGCAGTCACAGTGCAGCTAAATAACTACGGACGGCTAGCGTATTATTTTCAAATTAACTGCCAACTCGATTGCGCACACGCGGCGTATGCGAAATAAATCACTCATGCGCCCCGCTGCAGCCCGAAAGGAAAAACCAAGATACAAAAAAATACAAAAAAAAAAAAACACACCAACTTCAAGACAATTCAATTTGCGAGACAGTCGCAATGCGATGCAGTCGCCATGATTAGCAGACAGAAATAAAAAGAAGAAAAGAAACAACAATAAAATCGAGCTCCCAGCCTCGTCGTCGTGCGCAACATTTAACAAAGTGCTTGCCATAATTTTGGCGCTATCGCCAGCTAAATATCGACAGCAATGATCGATTGAACTTTGCCAGAGAATATTGCGCAAAAATCGCAGCAAACGGACAGGCATACATTAACACATAAACACATACAGAGACACACACAAAAGGCGATTGCATTTAATGCACATTTATTTTATGGTCAACGCCAAGTTTATCGCGTTTTGCTGCTGTTGCCGTCTGCTTTATGTTCACTGCGCAGTTTTTTAATTAAAACTTAATATTTTTCATCTTTTTCAGGCAATTTTTTTATTTTAGTATTTTTTTTTATTGCTTTGTTTTGTTGAAAATTCAAGTAAAAGCAATAAATAAACATTTTTGACTAAAAATTTAGCTTAAGATATCATTGCCTACTTTTAAGTGCTTCGTACTATTTATATGCACCGCTTAAAAGTATGCAGCATAATTTTTACTCTAGCTCAGATCAGGCAATAAATTCATTTGGTCAAATGACTAAGTGTATCAAAAGTCATGATAAGCGGTTAATAATCTTGGAAGCAAAACAATAATAGGAAGAACGCATTTTGTATGAATAAATGAATTTCTTATTAAGGAACTGACCAATAAACTCAACTTACGGTTGCGCACTTATCAAAATCTGCGAAAAGATAAGAAATAAGACAGGGCAAATACTTCCGACAAAAATATTGAGTTGCAAAAAAATAATTATTATATAATATACAAATATAAAAATATATAATAATAATAAATAATATAAATTTATAGAATCTCCCTTACATTAAATTAACTCTTATAAAACCGCAAATTTCGTGCAGTGCAACTCTCGCACACACACACATCCACTCACTGTTCTATTTGTGTAACTCACTAACTCAGCTCAGCTGAGGCCAAAGGCCGAACACCTAATGCTATTACAATTCAGAGAGCCAAACAAAGAGCGCAAGAGCGGCAGAGCGCGCTCAGAGCAAACATTGTCAAATAAGTGCAGCAGCGCTGAGCGCCGCTTTAACTGTACACATATACACTCTCACTTTTTCGTTGGCTCAGCTCAGCTGAGCGCTGCTCTGGTCACGCTTGCGCGCGCGCTCTCAGCAAGTACGACTGCGCGCGGGCTCTCCCACACTGCGTTCGCTCTCTCTCTCTCTCTCTATCTCTCTGTGTGCTTTGCCGGCTGCTACTCCACATCGATTGCGGTGCGCCGCCAACGTTGCTCTGCTGACATTCGGCCAGTGTTGGTCGCAACTTCAAACGAGTGAAAACCACTGACGCGTGCAGACGTGCGCGCAGTTTTATAGCGTTGACATCCAATGAAAAAACAACGGCACTAACGAAAACAACGAAGACAAAGACATAAACGACGGCGCGTGTGCAAATAAATACCACTCTCAGCCACCCCCCAAACAGATCGAAACGCAAATGCAAACAAATTTGTCAAAAAGCAAAAAGCAAAAGAAAAAATAAGAAAATAGAAAAAAAATGTTAAACTTTCGCCTCTTTTGCATACGTGTAAATCAATTGCAATTGTCGCGCGCGCTCTAAACGAATGACACACGCCCAGCCGCCCACCCCTCCCAAAAAAAAAAAAACACCTCACACACACACACACACACAAAGAAAAGTGCTGCCAAACCCCTAAAAGGCAGAAAGTGTCGTCCAAGCGAACAAGGAAGTTCGACTTCAGTTAGGTTCAAATGTTAAGCCAAAAACAAAAATTGCATTTTATTTGCACAAATAACGACAGTGAATTACAATAAAAATACAAATAAAAATACAAAAACAAGTATCAGCAGAGCCAACACGTTTTCGTTGTTATTGTTAAGCCTCTTGTCTTGTTGAACGCTCAAATTGGATTTCACAATTTTGGATACTGTGGAACAGCTGAAAATGGTTTTCGGCGGCAGATTTCGCATTAGAAGGTAACAATTATATACTATGTATATATATATAATATATATATTAAGTATAACTTTTAATTAACCAGGAAATTCTATGTTCGAGCCATTAATTAGAAACTAAAACTGGGCGCAGTGAAACTGAAAAACCTCTAATAAGCATAAGCGACAGTTTCTCAAGATATTATCGCAAAGGCAAAAAAAAAAAGAGAAAAAAAAAACGTGTCTGTGTAAGCGCTAATTGCACTAGTTTAACTGTACAAGTGTATGCAAGTCTGTGCATGTGTGTGTCGGCTAACTTTAGTGTGACCATATTTAGCAAGCTCAATGCCCAGGCTTCAGACTCGCTAATGACGACAGTTGGCTCCGGTTAACACGCACACACATACAATGACAAAGACACTCTCTCACACACACACACACACACACACACACACACACACACACACACACACATACAGCTGCTGCTAATAACTGTTCACAGCTGTTGCTCTGTCTGTCTACGAGCTGATCTTTAACTTAACAGCAGCAGCGAGCAGAGACAAAGGCAGCAGACAGCGAGACAGCGAGACACTGGCAGCAGCCGCAGCTCTGGTTGCATGTCACTTGGCAGTTTTATATAGCGCAACTTGCTGACTTCTGCCTATTAACAATTTCCATTGTAGGCGGCAGGTGCAAAACCTAAAAACTATAGAGAAGTAAAAGAAAAACCCAAACATTTCCTGCCTGACAATCAAAATGCCAGCAAAACGAACAAAAAAAAAAAAAATCGAAATTTTTTGAGCCACATTTTTGTGTGAGTGACACGCGCCAACGAATGCAAAATAAAATTCACATTACAGCAAACACACCCACAGATACATATATATCTAGTCTGGTCTATAATTTCTCTATCACTTTATCAGGCTGGCAGATCTTATCGATTTTTGTTGTTTTTGTTTTCTATATGCGCCATTTAAACAATGGCTGTCCTTTGTTTTGCTTCCATAAACTGGCTAAAACCGGTTTCGGGCCATGCAGTCACCCAGGGTAACGTCATGCACAACCCTTAAGCTGCACCCACGCACATGGCAGAAGGCACCCTCGTGCCAAGTCGAACATGTATATAGTTGAGGGTCTGACAAAAGCTGATTGCTATGCCGACTGGCATTGAAAATCCTTTAATGAGAGCGCCTTTCGTTAAGTGATTGTAGCTAACAAAAAAAAGTTGCTTGCTATGACATTTCCTTTGCCAATCAGACTGACTGAGTCAGCTAATTAGCATTGAAAATTTCCCGAAATATACTAGATTTACATGCAAAATGTGATTGCTAATTAAATTCAGACAATCAGCTGGTTCTTTTGATACATTTTTTGCTACACACCTACATATTATAAATTGCCTGATAAGAGCTTAATTAAAAATCCAAATAATGACTGTAATGGAAACAGCCACAAAAGCTGGTTGCTATGAGTATGACTTGCTTACTTGTTTAGCCTAAGGCGCGTTCTTTAATTAGCTTTAATTAATCATAGCTGATTTCAATAAAATTAAACAAATTTGTAAATAATCAAGCATCTGTCACAAACAAAAGCTAACAGCTATGACAAATCGCTCCTTAAATGGGCTTTCTCTAAGCTCCTATTGCCCTAAATTGCCCTCAATAAAATTCTTTTTGCTAATTTGTTAAGCAACTCAATTAGTCAATTAGTCATACCCTACCTTAATTAATCCGTCGGCTAATGCATCTCACACTCGTCAAACACATTTGGTTAAGCCAAAAAAAAAAAAACCTAAAACCAAAAACGACTTCAAAGCGTTTTTTTAATTTGTTTGCGTTTACATAAAAAAAAATCGTCGCTGTACAATAACAACAAAAATGCTTTTGTTTTGTATTTTTTGTTGTATTTTGGTGTTCTTCTTTTATTCATTTATTGAAGCTTTGCACGAATTTCGACATAAATGAAATGAAGGAACGAAGTAAAGAATTTGCCAGCTATGGAGAAATGTTAACGAACCACAAATATCAGTCGCAGCATAAACAAATATATATATATATATATATATATTATAATCAATACGTAGCTAAATGAACAGAAAATTAAAGAATGAAGCAAAATATTTTGTTGTCCTGAGGGAATTCTGAATACTCTATGTGTATGTGATCTTAAGTAAAACTATGCTTAAAAAAATGTTAAAAAATTTATAAATAGATTAAAAAAGTTGAGGTAATATAAATTGATCAAATATTACAACAAATAATCTGAAAAAAGAAAAGAAATTTTTTTAAATATCTAAATATTCAAAGATTTCGAAGATCTGAAGTATTCTAAAACGATCTGAAACTTCATGAAAATCCAAACCTATATCGCAATTTTCAACGCAATGAAATAATTCGAATTAAATTTTAAAAATTCTACAATTTTATATTGAATAAATTTGAAATTCACATTTCCCATATGAATTTAAAATTACCCAATGCTAGAGTATAAAACGCCTCAAAAAAAAAAACTACCCCAGAGCACTTCAAAAAGTAAAACCTCAATAAAAAATTGCTGTGGCTATGTAAAACTGAAAAAAAAAATCAGTTTAGTGGCTCTAGAATTTTTGGTTTACGAGCTTACGAAAGTATCTAGAACAGCACACGCAATGACCTTCGACAGAGAGAGGGAGAGGGAGAGGGAGACGGAGAGGGCGCAACATAACGGAAACTATTTGAAATTGATTTGTGCGGCATTTGGCGTAGGGCTCTCAATGTTTATTGTTATTCTTATTATTGTTGGGGGCCACTAAACAAATCAAACAATAAACATTTATTGTTCCCACAAATCGATGGCAATCGAATGCGATGTGTGTGAATCAAAATTTGTAATGGAAAATATGCCTCAGGGTCAGCGTAGATGAAAAGCGATCAGAGTCGAGAAAATGTCAATTAAATTGTTAAACTATATATATATATATGTATATATATATATATAGATCGATTGACAGTTATGGTAAAAATGATGAAAAATTCCTTTAATGGGTCTCTCACATTTTTGATTGTTTTTTCCCCCATTTCTTAATAATTTTTTGGGTTATTTGTGAGACTTGGCGAAAAACATTCAACAGTTGTGCAAATACCCAAAACAAAAATGTTAACATGCATTTCAATTGCTATACAGAAGCAAAAACAACAATTAAATATATATATATATATATATATATTTATATCTGTATGTTTAATATGTTGTCGACACGCGGCAATAATTCAGTCTTAATTAAAATGTATAAAAAAAGAACAAAATTCCATTTGTTTAATCGACGCTGACAAATTGACAATTGAAGCACTTCATTTTAATAAACGTTATACATACATACGTATATATTTATATATATATTTATATATGTATATATAAAGATAAAATTTAACATAAATAATTTAGCGGAATTTTTTGTGCGGAAATTGTCGAAAAGCAACAAAATTAATTAATAAACTAAGTGCAACTGAGCTACACTGTGAGAAACATGCATACACTTAGCATGCAATTCAATATGAAAATTTAATTTATTTAAATTCTCATTCATTTACTGTTAGCAATTAACAGTGGCATCTACACTGCAATTAAAATCAAGTTTTATTTGATTTTTCTGCGTATGTTGTCGAAGAGCTTCCTGTTTTTGTTTTCAAGAGCAATTTTATTTATTTTAATATGTTTTTTTTTTTTAATTCAGTTTAATTGCACGTTAAAAAATATATTTAAATATATTAATTAACTTATCAATTCTTTGCAATTAAATTTATATTCTTGTTGCACAGTTAACAGTCTGCTAGCTAACAGAATTCAATATAATCTCTAAGTCTTTAACATTCTCTATGCTGTTACAATAAATGTTCTCTTTAACATTATGTTAAATAACATAGCTACTACTTCTACTGCTCTCTCTCAACTACTCAACTAACAGGATATAACTAATTAAAATTCATATATATTCCTCTATTGTTGTCGAATCTCTCTCTCCCTTATCTCTCTCGATCTCCCTCCCCGTTATCTTCAACATTTGTTGTTAACAGAGTTCATTAGACCACTTCGGAATTGGTTAGCTTTGTTGTCATTTCAACTGCTTCAGTAGCTTGATCAAAAACTTGTTTCAATCCATGCATCAATCGATCAATCAGTCGATCAATTTGTATTTTTTTTTCCTTGCCTGTGCTAGTTCTTATGATAATTAGATAAGAACGTCATAAAATAGAGAAACAAAAACGTGAAACTTGCCAGCATGTTGGCTCAAAATGTGCCTCTAATGAGTGCCCCATCGCCTACCCTCCCCCCTCTCTTCCTGCCCCATTATCAATTGGGTACGTGTTGGGTTCTAGCTGGATCCATGGAATAACTGTCATTGCACCCAGCCAGAGCACACGGTATGCAAATGCAGCCAAAGCTTGACATTATCTTTGTCACTTCGAATTATTTTCGGGGGAGCTCGAAAAGGGGGGGCGCATGGTCGGGGGCGTGCCCACGCCATGCAGGTGAACTCCAGGTGTAGCCAAGCTGAACCAGAACCGATTCACTACAAAGCGCCGCCTCGTCGACTAGAACAAAAGCCCACATACCGCGAGTCTTTGCACAGTTGCTCTCTGTTCCTACTCTATATATCATTGCATACCAATTGTAATTTGCTTTTTGTGCTATATATGTAGTATATATATATATGTATATATATGTGTATGTATATATGTATGTATATATATATATAGTATATACGTAGTTACTTTCCCAACTTTATCTGAAAGTGAACGGCAGAGCGCTCGTTACTCAGCCAACAGCCAGCTGGGCGACAGACAGAGAGGCACAGAGACGGAGAGACGGAGAGACGATCGGGCAGGCAGTCAGCGAACCATCAAGTCTCGCGCATTTAGTATCTCTGTACAATAGCCCGGGGGAATACGCCGTACATTATTCATGCATATTCTAAAACAAAAAACAGCGAAAAGTCAAATGAAGCTAAATGAGTGCAGCGACAAAACAAAAAGCATTGTCAGAACCTTTTGCCCACCAATGACAGGCTAATAAATACACTATAAACAATTGGGAAAAAAAAGTTATGGCATTTTTTATGACATATGAGACAGCTTTTATAGGATAATAACGTAAGAAATTGTATTCTTTTCAATTTTAAGCATCTTTCAGAATTTCTCAGCTTTAATTAATGACTGCTACCATAAATTCTTTAAATATCATATTTAGCTTTATCGTATTACCAAAAAATACTAAAGTTTGCTTCCCTTGACGTAAGCTGAGTATTTCCATATTTATTTGAAATCATATATCTTAAAATATAAATCTATTAGCGCTACTATTTTTAGCTGCTTTGACAGGTTGCATAAATTAGTCTGAAATTTGAGCACTGCACTAGGCAGCTCATTTTTATAGTTCTAGTAAACATTTGCCCACAAATCTAAATAATAAAAAATTTGTATATATCATATATTTTCTTAAAATATGTCTTTTATTCTATAGTTATCGATAGCATATCGAAGCTTTTTAGGCCATGTTTATAGTTCATAGATTCATTGAGATATTCGAAATTTAAAATTTTAATATATTTTTTCCCTACATAGAACAAAGCGTAAATCCAAATGCCGCCTATCGACATTTACATATTTATCGATAACATATTTATAGCTATTGGCTTTGGCATACAGTTTTTGTTTTCTCACCACATTTCTAATTTATGAAGCTATAAAAAGGCGTCTGAGCCGCCAATAAATTGCCAAATTGTGAAAATCTGTGAATAGTCAGCTAATTGATGAAGTTCTATAAACAGAATTAACATAGAAATGTTTCAGCACTTTATGAGCACAGTCTATAGACACCCACACAGACATACATATATATAGAGAGAGAGGGAGAGAGAGAAGTTTGAATATCAGACAAAGGCAACTTGTATTCCCTTGAAATACCTAAACTAAAGCCTAGGCAAATATGTGCCCAAGATATCCGTATATTGCTCTTCCTCTCCCTCTGGCTCTTTCTCCCTCTGTGTAGTTGTGGGGGTAGCCGTAGCCCACTTGATAGCTAATGTGCTTCTAGGCATACGAGCATGCCTGTATGGCACAATCTACAGATTGTAATTACAACAACCGTTTCACAGACAACAAACAAATAAAAGTTGCGGGCCTTAAGTTCAAGTCGAGCGGGCTGACAAAGTACCGCAAAAGTTAAACAAATGTGGCAACAACTGAAGAGAGAGACAAAAAGAAGAGGAAATACAACTTGGAGAGGAAGACAAAGCAGATGATGATAATGTAGCAGCAGCAGTAGCAGCCGCAACAGGTGCGGGCAACAGAACTTTTGCACCTGAAGCCAGAATTAAGTTTTTATGGCCAGCTTCTGACGACAAGGTCAAAGCCAAAACACCCTTTGCTGGCTGCGGACCAAAATAGACATTCAGCAGACAGTCAGCTATTCAGCTATTCAGCTATTTAGCTTTAGGCCATATTTCAATTAGCTGGCCACCATTAATGAAGAAACGCAGCTAAACGCTCCAATAACCTCTGCTACTGCCACTGCCGCTGTCTCTGCCGCTGTCTCTGCCTCTGCCTTTGGCAATGGCTCTCAACTTCCTTCGTTAAGAAATACTCAGCAATAACAGCAACAAAATTTCACAAATTAACTTTATAACACGAAAATTTCTCGCACGAACAGACGCTGCAGACAATGATATATATATATATATATATATATATATATATATATATATATATATATATATATGTATATATATATATATATATATAGATGTCTGTATGTCTGGCTCATACATTAATAATTATGAGCTGAAAAGTGGCCAAAAAGGTAAATATATATTGGCTTCCGCTACTGTAAAGCCCATCGATGGCAATCGCCTTGGAACCTGCACGAAAATTGCTTTGACATAAAAAACAGTTAAAATGAAATATAAAAAAAAAAAAAAAAAATTAAAAAAAAAAACATCTTTTAGTGGGTCACGCGCTGCATGAAAACCCTTTTTGGCCAGCGGCCAGACAGCCCACCCAGCTGATAAAAATCAAAACACGCGCAAAAAGCGACCCAAAAAAAACCGAAAAAAACGAAACAAACCCAAATTAAAATCGGAGCAACGCGCACTACGAGAGCGGGGGTCCCGGCCAAAGCGCATGCTTAAATTGTTTGCCTAATTTACTTGTTTTTTTTTTTAGTGTAATGTAATTAACATTTTTTTTTTTACATTTTTGTAATGTACATAAATATATATACTTTGTAAATTTAATTTACTTCAGCTGTGCTCTTGAAACGCAACAAATTTCACAGCCACTTGGGCAGGTAACATATTTATATAGTTGAAGTAGGCATTGGGCAAGCTTTTATGATCTTCAAATATAATTTTAGCTAATATAATTTGCAAAATAATTGCGCAAAAAAAAAAAAAATTGGCACCTTTGTTGTGGGAGAAGTTTATATAAACAAGATTATATAACTAATTTAGGCTGTGGATTATGAGTTAGATTGGGATGGAGATTAGTTCAGTTAGTTTTATTGAAATACAATGAGTTGGGCTTGTTAGTTAGACAAGTTGAGTTCAAATACTTGTAACTTGAACTCTTATCTAATTATATCCACATTTTCACGCATATCTTATGTGGCATTAGGGTCATCAAAATGCTCTCTTATCTAACTACAGCCCAGTTTTCATGGCGTTAGGGTCATCCCTGCTGATAAGCAATCTCAGTCTTAACAGCTCTCTGAACAGTTTGCCTAAGCAAAATATTTATAATCGTATGCAGCTGAAGTAAGAAGTAAGCCCATTGTTTTTATAGGGTTACGAGATGGGATATATAAGGTCAAAATTAGCTGCATATATATGTGTATATATAATTTATTTTTTTACAGTACTTCATATAAAACAGTGAGAATTTGTAAAGCAGTGAGAATTTTAAAATTAATACTTAACTAATTATTTGAAGTGTCGTGAAGCTGTCTGATATGAAGTTGAATAAGTTAAGATTGTCTTAATTAAAAAAAAAAAATTTCTAATTAAAAAACTAAGTTTTAAAAAATATTTTAAAACTTAAAAAAATAAAAAAAAAAATTTTTTTAATTTCTTAAGAGTTAGTAATTGTAATTGGATAATATTACTAATTATTAAGTAATTATTCAAAATATTATCTAATTAGAGTTGTCTCTCATCAAATTTTTATTTACATTAAAATTCCATTGTCTTATAGTAGTTATCTGATATGAAGTTTGTTTGTTTGTTTGTTTTTACTCTATTTGGTAACGCCCTTAGCAATTTTTTATGTAATTAAAATCAAATGTGGTACTTTTTCTATATAAATATGGGTCACTCTTTGCTTTAGCCAATAATCCATTTATTTTATTGTTTCTTGTGCGCCTCTTGAGCTTGACTTGGATAATTTGATAAAATTGCAATTTTAATGCGTTGCTTTGGTTTCTGTTTAATGTTAGCCCTCGGGTTTTTACTGTGGCTATTGCCAAAGCAAATGGCTTAAATTAATGCAATGTTTTTTTTTTTTATTTTTATGTTTTTATGTACTTTGCGTATTCGTCATTTGTTTGCCTCTGTGGGCCTTTTTTTGGTCACGATATTTTTGCATGTACCAAGCGAATGGGGCGTGGCTCGCCAACTGTCAATGAACTTGTGCTGAAATTTAGCTGCTGCTGCTCCTCTGCTGCTTCGACTTCTTCTTCTGCGCTACGTGCCTGCAATTATTCTTATATAAAAAAAAAAAAAATAACTAAACGAACCGAGCACCAAAGTCTTTTTTGCATAAATTTTTGAGTGAAGAAATAAAACAAATTGTTGCGCAACTCGCTCGATATTAAAATGAAACATTTTATGTTGGCTACGTGCGGCCAAGAACAGATCGAATAAAGTGCCGTTAGGCAGACTTTCTGGTTGGTTTTTTTTTTTTTTGGTTTGTTTGGGCTGAGTGGAAATTCAATTAGTGACACCCACAAGCAGACACAAAAAGTCCAAAGCGTTTGGCCAGCAAGTTCTGCGCCACTTAATGGATTTGATCATTACAAAAGCAAGGCACACGCACACACACACTGACAAACACACACTCTGCGTGTGACACTCTCATAAAACTTAAAAAGCAATTTAATTTTATTACGAGTATGAAACTCAAATTGACACCGAAGCTGAAGTCGTATTGCTTCCATTTCGATTCCATTTCGAGCCTGGGAAACGCGTCGAGTGTCAAATTTTGATTTTAATTTTGGTGACAATTGCGCGTCGTGTGTTTTGAAAGTCAACAAAAAAAAAAAAAAAAAACCCCTAAAATAATGTGAGCTGACTTTGAAAACTGTCGTCTCGCTATCCAGCTCATTGCCAGTCGCCCGACGTTGTGCATTCGTCGCGACTGTCAAGAAGAGATAGAAGCAAATATATAAAATGAATATAAACTTGTGCATTATGCATATTAAATGCTTTCACTTTCGGTTTTTTTTTTCTTCTTTCTTTCTTGCTTTCCGTTTGCCGCCCAACGCATAGACAATGGGCTGGCAAAGGCTGGCAGCAGATGGCTCGCTTTAATAGCCGCAGCTAATGGAGAATTGAAGTTCAGAAAGGCTTTATGGATGCAGTTACGGAAATGCAGCTAGAGCTTATAGCTGCCAGATACAAGATTTCCTGGTCGGACGGCCAGATGGAACAGAGATGGATATAGATTGACATGTGTTAGATATAGATACCAAGAGAAGTGATGCAAATGCTAGGGACATAGCTACAATAGTCCATAGTACAAACTTTTCTAATTTATTTTATTTTAGAAAAGATTTCAGAATATATAGAAAAACATGATATAATCTCAGATTGGAGCTGCTGCTCTATTGATAACGATATTAAGATCTTACCTTGAAAATTTAATTAAGCTCTTTTTATTGTTTATTATGTTATACAGATACAAAACCTTTAGTCTACGTGTCCAGATATAAATATCACAAATTTATGAAGTATATCTGGGCAGATATCGTACATGTATAAGGTATATCTGCGCAGCTTAAGTATCTGTATTATATTCTCTGCAAAACTAGAAACTATATATGTACATAGAAATATATAGTTTCAGATTATATGTCAGAGATAGAGATATAAATATGCCTCTTTAGAAGATACAGGTATACCATAAGAAAAAAAAATATATAGATATAGTTCTTGATATCTGTATATTATTTTTTTTTTTTTCTTGATAGTACATCAATATAAAAAGCTATATATATATAGATATACATATATTCCTATATGCTTAACTAAATCCCTTAGATACAGATATAAATTCCCCTACTCAACTTCCTAACAAGGTTTGCATATATCTAAGTCGCCGTCTATATATTCTCTCTATATCTGCATCCACGGCCAGTTAGATTAGGCATCTCTAAGAGCTAAAAAATGATAGCCAACGCCTTTGCTGCATTAGGCGTGAAAGCCTTCGTCAGGGAAAGCAAAGCGCAACAAGCAACGCGTAACGAGTCAGGCTTGCCCGGCCCCCAATTTTTACCAATTCCCCTCTCCCCTCCCCTCCCTGCTCTGCTCTGCTCTGCTCTGCTGCTGCCCCGCCCCCCTTTTTGACTAATCAGCGGCATTTGTTGGGCGATTCGATTAGCACGCGGCGCGTATTGAAAAGCACCAAATGAAAACGAAAGCCAAATGTGCGATCACAATTGAAATGCAAAGCCAGCTGCATTGCATTGATATAACAATAACTATAACTGTAACTGTGTATGTGGGTGAGTGTGTCTATTAGCGGCATGCACTGAGAGAAATAGAGTAAAAGAAATAGAACTCATGATTGTATACTGAAATTTCTTGAGGCGAAGAACTTAAGCTAATGTCTTGGAAATTTTTTTTTTTTGTGTGCTAGATTTTTCGTTGAGTGTATTTATTGAAAGTTAAACTATAATTTAACTTAAAAGTTTTTTAATAAATATAATTTATAATATTTAATATATAATTATATATAATAATTAATTAATTATATAATAATATATAATTAAATATAATATATAATTATTTTTTTTAATATAATTTTTTATTATTAAAAATATATTTTAAGTTTTTCTCTGAGTGCATTTACAATTGTAGCCTAAAGTTGTCTCTGAGTGTATGTGCTACCTGACAGCTGAGCATTAGCTACTTCTTTTTGATATATTTCTATAGGCAAGAACTAGTTTTATCTCTGAGTGTATAAACTTTTCTCTCAGTGTATATGGCTTTTCTCTGAGTGCAGGCATATGAACTCTAAATGTTTCCATCAAAATTTCTGTTAATTATGTCTCTTATCAATCTTCTCAATTAGCGCATTTCTCTCAGTGTATATAGTGCCACTTCAAGCCGACAGCTAGAATCTTCAATGCCGCCAAATGATTGTCAACAAGTCGTCGCGTCGTCTGCCTTGTGCTCAATCATGATTATTGTTATTATTAGTGTTGTTGTTGCTGCTGTTGATGTTGGCAATTGCAATTGCAATTGCCATTGCAATGTAAGTAGTTGTATGATCACATGCACTTAGCCACGCTAATAACTAATAAATGGCGCTGACTAGACAGCTGTCTGGCCGAAAGGAGTCTCGACTCAGCTGCATTTGCTATTTTCAAGCATTTTGTTCTCTTCGAATCGTGATTGAATCAATGCAAATGAAATGCAATCAATGTGAACACTTTGCCTGCGCTCGCTGCACTTTTGCTGTGTGTGTTTTAGCCTCTTTTTTAGCGGCTTTTTTGCTGGGGCTGTTGCTCAGTTTGGAGATCATTATTATGCGTCCAAGTTCGCGTCCGAGTCTCGTTGCACATTTTGCCTCAGCTACGTACGTGGCCAGCGACAGCTCAAGGCCGACAGACTGGAGCCAGCTCACGTTGTCAATGCATTACACACAGCAGAGGGACGGACGGACGGGCGGACGGACGGACTGAGTCGAAGTCTTTTGCCAAGCCTGACTGCCTGCATAATCCAACAAAGTAAAAAGCGCCAACTAAGCGGCGAATATTGCTTTTTATTTGCTGCTGACGAATTGCCCTGGGTCTGTGTTTACCTGTGGCTCTGAGCCATGCCGAGCCTCGCCTCGCCACGCCACAAAAGGGTAGCAACGGACTCTATGCCGCAAAAGCCACAAATATGCGGCGCATCCTGCCAGCCGCTTTGTTTGCAACACGTTCTTTAGGGAAAACAGATTTTCAATCAGAATTGCGAAGTCAAACAAAGTCAATTTGCAATTGCTTTATGCGAGCTGCGCTGCGCTGCTCTGCTCTGCTCTGCCAATTTGCAAAGCTAAGCTAAAGTGCATGAGCGCAGACAAAAAAGGGGAAAAACAAAAAGTAGAAGTAAAAAAAAAAGCAGGAAAAAATACATTCCACAGCGCTGACTGACCATAAATATAAATAAAAAAAATACAAAATAAAGAAAAATGAAGAAAAAAGAAGACAAAATCCAAGCAGCAGCCACATTCCTGCTCCGACTTGACTTCTGCACAAAATTTATATATTTACATTTTTTTGGGTCAGCTTGAAGTGCATAAATCACCAGCAGGAACAACAACAACAACAACAACACAAACAGCACCCAATATGTCAGAGAGTCGTCTAAATTTGTTAGCTAATCAGCTTTTGTCGCTTTTCCCGAAAGAAATCCCGCAGCTTTTCACTGCGTCGCCTGCAGTTGTGGAAATTGTGCCATTTATTTTTAGCTAAATTCTGAATCTGTTTCGGTCTCAACTCGCAGTTGGCCGCCTGAGTCATTTGCCATATAATTGAATTGTGATAACGCTTATCGCCTGCCCATTAATTTATTTCATTATTATTATTCATTTTTTTGAATTTGTTTACGCAGAATGATCCATTTGGACAAGTGCACTTGCTAAGCTTTTTAGCTGTTTTTTATTTGAAAAGCAAAAACAGCTCGAAATTCAAGCAAAATTTGTAGAGTAAAAAAAAACAAATATTATTTTACTATTTTTTATGACTTTACATATTTACTAAGTATTTATTTAAAAAATCAATATAATCAGCAACAAATATAAATATTTTACTTTTAAACAAAAATTTATACAAACTTAAAAAAAATTAAATATTTATATTTTTGTCTTATGTCATATTTAATCATAATTTTTTTTAATTTTTATTTTATAAATTTTTAACATTTTTAATTTAAGATTTTTTGTTTTCCCTTTTCCGCCACTCAACTCAACTGCTTATTTTTTTTAAATACTCAACTTTCAATTAACATTTGCGCTTTGTGCCTTTGAAAATATTGCAATACTTAAATATTTTCATAAACGAAATGCGCTAAATTTTAGTAGCTAGATATATGACACATCGTAGACTTGAAACTGTAATATAAATTGTAGTTAGCTGCACTTCTCAAAAATGTATTTGATTAATTTATATTCAAAGTTTATTTTCCTAATTAATTTTGCTTTTGGGCTAAAAGGTGAAGGTTAAAGAAGAAACAGTTAAAAATAAATTGCGAATCCGGGTTCAAATCGATTTAGTTGCGACTTCAACAACAATAAACTCTAATTAGTTCTGCTCAATATATATATATATATATATATACATTTTATATATATTATATAAATCTAATATTTATGAGAATATTTTTTAGAAAATTATCATTTATATGCTAAATATATATATATGTATGTATATATATCTATGTTCATTGTTTATATTTTTTATAAATTTAATTAGCTTTATTTAGCCAAAGCATTTCGCACGACAATGCCTTAGAGCCCCAGCCATATGTGATTAGCATGTAAAGCTATATCTAGATGCCATATAGCATTAGAATGTACATATATATATATATATATATATAATATATATATATATACTATCTATCATAACTTGATAGCATTGTTCTTGCTTTGTTCTTCTCACATTTACTTTTGCCACATATTTAATTCTCAAATATTTCATTAAGGGCATTCCCGCTTCGCTTATAAATTTTATACGTTTGTCATATGTTCACAGCATTTTCATTTGATGAGCGTACAGAAAATATTGTTTATTTTTCGTTTTCGTTTTTGTTTTTGTTTTTGTTTTCGTTATATCTTTCAGCCAGATTCGCGCGTATCTGTGAGATACAGTTTCTGTCAGCATTTTTAGTACGCTCCGTTCAATGAAAGCCAACGGTTAGTTGATTATTCAAAAAGTGGTTGATCTTAATTTGAATTATCTATATATATACTATATATATATACATATATATATCTGATATACATAACTGTCAAACTTTGAGTGAAGATGTCGCATTGGTGCCAACACTTGGGCTTTAGGTAATCAGTAAATTGGCAAATGTCTAGACGGCAGCTGGACATGACTCTATATATAAGCATATATATATATATATATATATATGTATATATATCATGTGTATGTGTGTGTTATGCAAAAATAAAAGACTTTAAAATAGCCACAGGCAATAGTGTGACGTCATCGTTTGAACAACATGCGGCGCAATTTGGGGCAATGTTTCCTAGCCACACATACACTCAATGCTGTATGTATATGTATTTAGCGAGAAAAAACATGCCATATATGTTGCCTTAATTTTAATTGCAGCGCGCCAATTTGGGCAATGCAACAACAACAACAACAAAAACCTTGAAAATGCAATCAAAGCCAAATCTTGATCTCGTTTTTGTTTTCTTTTTAATTTGTTGTGTATTTGTTTGCTGTTGCTGTTGTTGCTGTTGGCAGTACTTAATTGCGTTTATTTTATACATTTGCCAGACGCTTGCATTGCTCTTGGCATTCAACAGTTGCTGCTGCACGCAAGCTGCCAGCAACCAATTTTTGTTGTTTTCTGTTTTTGGTGGCTGCCACAGCAGCGGCGACGCTTCCTGTCCTGCAACAGCAACTTGTTGCTGTTGTCTTTTATTATTGTTATTTTTATTATTACTATTATTATTAATATTAGTATGGTGATGCGGGTTCGTTGTACACATCAAAAATGTTGCTTTTGACTCAGCAGCAACTTTTAGGGTCGCCTGAATTTCACGCGAAAGAGTGAGAGAGCGAGAGAGAGAGAGAGAGAGACAGAGAGAATTATGTTTATTGGCAATTTGCAGAAGAAGCAGATAGAGTAACGCCCATCAAGTGTACCAAAGATGAACAACATCATGATCACGATCATGATCAAGTTGTTGCTGCCAAATGCAGCTGATATCTTTTATCAGTGAGACCGTTAATTACACTGTGCAACAAAATGGACATTTTTTTGAAATTAAATTTATATAGAAATATATAAAGTAAATAAAATATATGAAGTATAAAAATTTAAAAAAATATATAAAATACTTATAATATATATAGTATATAAAATAAAATAAATAAAAATAAATATATATAAAATATTAAAATGTGTAAAATATATAGAATAAAAAATATTTGAATAATTTTATGGCATCTCAAAATAATTTTTTAAATTAAAATTTATTAAAAATACATATAATATATTAAAAATATATATAACATATTAAGTATATAAAATATAAATGTTTTAATATTTTAATAGCAATTTCATAAAAATTTTATTTTATATTGCTTAATTTTATTTCGGAAAATTAGCTTTATTTTGCAACAAAAACTTTGCTCTCATGACTACAATCCCTGCTGTACAGTGTAAATGTTGGTCTAACGTTTTTTTCACAATTACTGCATTTGGCTCGGCAGCCTGCGCAAACAATACGCGGATGTATTTTGGCTTTTTTCTTCTCTCATATATATATATATATAAAGACTATATATTTTTCTCAGCTTTATTTTCTCGCTGCGCAAAGCTAGGAGTGGCACTCATCATTGGCCGCAGCCGCAGCCACAGTGCTGGGGCCAACGTTCGACACACGTCCATGTCCAAGGTTTTGTAAACAATGACAATCACAACAACAACTACAATAGCAATGTACAGCAGCAAGTAAACTTTTTGGCGTGGGTGTGGTCTGTGCCTTCTTTAAGATCTCTTTTTTTTGTGGCTGTGGCTATTTTGCGACTGGCTGTTCCGCTCCACAAACCTTTTGATTTTTCTTTTTATTACGACGTTAGCTTAGAATTTGAAAATAAAAAAAAAATATATGTATAAGTAAGACAGCTCAAAATTTGACATTTTGATTAGCTTTTTGCATTAAATTATAGAACCTAAGCTGCGCCTGAGTCGCGCAAAAATAGGCCTAGAATAGGATTATTGGATATTCGATAACAATAAGAGCAGAGAACAGAGAACAGCATATAAATTTTATGTAATGCCATATAAGCTTATTTAATTTCATTTGTCTTTATATGAGAATCTGTCTAAAAAGTAGTAGTAGTAGTAGTAAAAGTAGTAGTAGAAGTAGTAGAATTAGAAGTAGTAGTAGTAGAAGTAGTAGTAGTAGAAGTAGTAGTAGTAGAAGTAGTAGTAGTAGAAGTAGTAGTAGTAGAAGTAGTAGTAGTAGAAGTAGTAGTAGTAGAAGTAGTAGTAGTAGAAGTAGTAGTAGTAGAAGTAGTAGTAGTAGAAGTAGTAGTAGTAGAAGTAGTAGTAGTAGAAGTAGTAGTAGTAGAAGTAGTAGTAGTAGAAGTAGTAGTAGTAGAAGTAGTAGTAGTAGTAGAAGTAGTAGTAGTAGAAGTAGTAGTAGTAGAAGTAGTAGAAGTAGTAGAATTAGAAGTAGTAGTAGTAGTTATAGTAGTAGCAGATGGGAGTATATATATATATTTTAAATAGAGAAATTTGAGTTATACTTGACATTAGTTAAACAAGTTTTCTTCTTCGTTTTAGAAAGGCCAGAAAGATATGTAGGTTGAGATGGATAGATTAATGATATATAGACAGTTGGATAGATATAGGGATGTAACGATGGGTAGATAAATTAATATATAGATTGAGGGCTAGATAGATCAGCAGACAGATAGATTCATGGGTAGATATACAGAGATAGATACATCGTTGGCTAAAGAGGTATATGGATAGATAGGTAGATAGGCGAATTGATCGGTAGAGAGACTGGTGGATAGAAATATATTTCTTATTATTAATATATTGATATCTTAGTATATTGAAATAATTTATTTCTTTTAGATTTTATTACTCGTAACATCAACAATTTCTTAGTTTGTATAGTTCTTATGTTTATTATTCTCAATGGTTGCTTTAACTGTCGACTTTTGCTCTAACTTTTCATAGTCTTCTATGCGTTGGGCATTCCTCCAGAGTTATGACTGGTTATATGCAGTGTATACTTCTATATATATACATACTATATAGTCGAGGAGTCATACTTGAAGCTTTTGTTTGTTTTTTGGCTTTTTGTTGTTCTTTTGGGTTGGTGGAGCGCGTGACATAGAAAACAACTGGAGTGCAGCCCCAGTCACCGAGTGAACTACGCCCAGTGTTGACACAACAACAACAGCAACAGCAGCAAACAAAACACAAAACAGTAAACAACAATAAACAGTTACTGGGATCAATGGCTGACTGTTGCTTTCAGAGCCAACAAATCGATTAATCGAGCAATGCTATCGATCTTGAAACCAAAACTTGCCTGCGAACCGGTGCGAAGAATTCTATTCCAATATTCCTCTATAGATAAACATCTGGGCCGGGTCTCCCCCGCCCCCTCTCACGAACTTCTCTACTTGGCTTCACACTCAACGCTTTGATTTGCATAGATAATTGCGAAGTGATGCAAATTCAACTTTTTTTTTCGACTCAACCAAAGTCGACTCGAGTCGATAGCCAATACCCATTAATTAAGTTAAAGTACAGTATGGTCTGTTAATGTTGAACTGCTGGCATTAACCTTGATTGATTTAAGCCAACGCAGACATCGACAACTGCTATCCATAAATATCGACTCTATTGTCTGTTTATATATATATATATATGTTTTGCCTTGTTCTGGGCGCGTCAGCCAAAGAGGAAAAACAATGCAAGTGATTGTTGTTGGTTTTATTGCTGCTGCTGCTGCTGCTGCTGCTGCTGAAGCTGCTCTACATCATTAATATGCTAAAGGTCAAGCAGAAACAGCGACGACAATTAACGCAGCCGTATAAATACATATGGAAACCTGCACTGCGCACCAGCCTTCCATCCATCCATCAATCTCTCACTTTCGTTTATAAAAATATACATATATAAAAAATAAAGTTCGTAAATTTACTTATGCATGACTCGTACTCCATATGACATATCGTGTACATAGTACGTGTAGCTATAGCTGTGAATCTGTATCTGCATCTGGGCATGAGTAAATGTATCTGCAACTGCAACTGTATCTGTATTTGTATCTGTATCTGTATCTGTATCTGTATCTGTATCTGTATCTGTATCTGTATCTGTATCTGTATCTGTATCTGTATCTGTATCTGTATCTGTATCTGTATCTGTATCTGTATCTGTATCTGTATCTGTATCTGTATCTGTATCTGTATCTGTATCTGTATCTGTATCTGTATCTGTATCTGTATCTGTATCTGTATCTGTATCTGTATCTGTATCTGTATCTATATCTGTACCCAAGCATATGTATCTGTATCTGTATCTTTATCTGTATCAATGTATTTGAAACTATGCTTCTATTTTAGTATCTTGTAGCTTATAGAGATCTTATAATCTCCCTATATGTACCTAGTGTTTCTATATCCACATCTGTCTACTACTGTACATCAATTTGCATCTCTATCTACTTCTGCTATGTATTTTATTTTCTACATATGCCAACATGCCTGTACATGTACTTTTATCAGCCTCTGTGTATGTGCAGTTGATACAGACAACTTTGATTATGCGTGTTGAAATCTGTATATATATTGCTATTGCCAGACTATAGGTACATTCATACATATTTATATATATGTACCTATATCGTATATCGTTTATATTTATAACTTTTTTGTAGTGCCCATTGCTGATGAGGTCACACGAACCTTTTACACACTCATTTAACACACCATTTGCTGCAGTTCCGTTCGGTTCAGTTCTCTCTATCATAGAAGTCACTATTATATATGATATCATATACAGATATATTTATGAGTTTTCGTTGAGCTAATGAAGGCTGATGAGGCATTTCATTTGTAGACAGCTTAATAACAGTATTGCATTATCATAAATAACTGTTAGGCAGTCATCAAATTAGAATTTGTAAAATTAGAAAAAACGTTTACATTTACGTGGCTAACAAGTTGGCTGTGAGCTGTGCAAAGGCAATGCAAATAATCCTGTTAATTAGTAAACAATTTTTTCATTTTAAAATTTTTAATTATTTTATTTCTAGGCAATGTTTAAAATTATTTTATAGTATAATTTTTTAAGTTTATAATTAAAAATAATATAATATATTTTATATTAAAATATTATAAAAATTTGTATACTAAAATATAATATATTATATATTTGGACTATCCAACTATATATAATATTATATATAATTTGCTACTGACATTCTTTAAAAGTTTTTTCTAAATTTTTAAAAATTCATCAATATAAGAATATACATAAAATTCATTTCAATGGTTGACAAATCTCAGCTATAATTTTTTTTTATTACATATATTTTTATATATTCCTCATTACCTTCAACTGTGCTATATTTAGCCAAAGCCCAGCTACCACATTTGTAAGTTTTATGTAAGTCTCGTTGCTCTTCTGCTGGCTGCTGGCTTGACATGCCCGGATCTAAGAGCTGTGTGACATGTTCAACTGCCTTCACTCCGCACGCCTACCTGCCTGCCTGCCTGCCAGCCCCATTGCTAACCACCTTGAATACCTCAACATGCACTTGACGCATTTCGCAAACAAAAAAAAGCTAAGCGCACAAATTAGCAGCTAAAAACAACAACAACAACAATAAAAGCTAAAGACAATGCGAAATCCGTATTCAGGGCAGTTCCTATTCAAAGAGCGGCAACACTTTGGCATTCGCCAGCGGCTGTTTTTGTGTAATGGCCAAAACGCAAATGGCTAAAAGAGTTGACTGTGACGGCGACGGCGACAGCGACTGCGACTGCGACTGCGACAGCGAGCCTGGTTCATTGCGAGTGATCCATGTCGAACGTGTTGTTGCGCATGCGCCCGCAGGCCAAATGTTGCTGTTGCTGTTGCCATTGTTGCTGTTGTTACTGGAAGTGAAAATGTCATTGGCAGATGTGTCGCGTAGATTCGCAAGCAGCCAGCCACTAACCAGCCACCAGCCACCAGCCACCAGCCATGATCAGTCACATCAAACTCCACTCTACGCTAACTGGGCCCATGGGCTCAGTTGAGGGCGTGGCAATGGCTCTGCAACACTTCTAACATCTTTACGATCTATGTGTAGAGCTCTTTTGTTCTGTTTTAGGCCCGCAGCTGGCTTGTCTTCCTCTTGTTGCCGTCTATAATTATTATGACTGGGCCGTTTAGCTCACAAGTTAATTACACAGCTGCAGCTGCCGCTCAAACCTCTGAAGCTCTGCAGCCACTTTCGACACTTTCAATAGATGCGGCTGCTACGGCTACGGCTACGGCTACGGCTGCTGCAACAATTTTTCCAAGTTTTGTTTTTCTATTTTGGGCAGAGCCCTCAAGCGAGAAGCGCCATTAAATCGATTTTACATTAAAAATATTGCACAAGGCGCCGCCCGCCAGAATTAATGGATCATAATTATTGCTGAGCGACAGCCAAAGCAACGATAACAGCAACAGCAGCAGCAGCAACAACTGCATTAGAAATGAAAACAGCCCACGAACAGACGTTTGTCTGACCAGGCAATTGTTAGGCTCTAAAGAAGCTGCACAGTGGGGCAAGTGTGGCACAGTCTAATATATAAAATTATGTCATTATAAAGATTTATTTAAGTGCGGTAGCAATCCTCAAGCAATTTCTAGTAGTAAATCTTGTTTCTTGAATAGAATTAGCTTTGGCTTGCTGATATATTGTATTTGAAATTTTTAAAATTTTCTTAAAGATATTTGAAAACTGCTTTTGATTCATATTTTTAGAACATTTTCGAACTTTGATTTTAAATTTTGTTAGAAAATGAAATTAATGTTTTGCAGTTTCAAGTCAAAAAAAAAATTCTAAATTTAAAAATAAAATTTGTGTTTTAAAATTTGTAATTTATTTAAAAAAATTTAAATTTAGCTGCTGCCCATTTTTGGCTTTTTCTTAAATTCGTTTTTTTATCTGCATAAAACCCCTTCGATTCAAATTTTTCAATTTTTCCGAGTGTTATTAACATTTATATTATTTTGTATATTATTCATATGTTATTTTTAATTTATTTTCAAAATTCAGAATTTTGCTGCTGTCCATTAAAAGTATTGCAAATTTAACATGTTTTTATATGGAACAAATTTTATCTCCAATCAAATTTTTATTATGTAGATAAAAGCTGAAATTGTAGTGCGAAATCTTATCAGGAATTGAACTACTTGATAACAGGGGAAAATGTTGCCTGTAGCTATGTATTCTATGCTGTATATGCTCATGACTCAAACAGCTTTATGAGAAGAAGAAGCACAGCTATTACCTGAATCTTACCTCACTCATCATCTAACTAGCTAATTATAATTCGTCTGCAAACAATGTGCCTTTGGCTTCTACCCAATTCAGTTCACATCAATAATTACACACTTTGCCTCACTGTGCAGCTTCATTCAAGTGTTTTCGTTGGCTACTCAAGCGGCAGATGCTGGCAGCCAACAGCCAACAGCATCCACTTTCAATATGTTGAGCTGAAGAGAGAGAACTTTTCATTTCTTTGCTTTTCTTGTGTTGTCTTAGCTTTACTTTTAGTCTTGCTTTTCCTGCTTCTTTTTCTCGTTTTTTTTTTTAGGTATTTTACAGTAATTTTTCCAAGAGAAATTTATGCCATAGTTTGATGCGTTGTACAGAAAAAGAAGAAAAAAAAATAAATAAATGAAAATAAAAAAAAATAAAAAGCCTAAATACCAGAGTCTTATGACAGTTGAAGCTGCAAGATATTTGAAGAGCATGCCACTTGCTGTTGTTGTTGTTGCTGCTGCTGCAATTTGTTCTGCTGTGTGTGTGCCTGGCTGACCTCTTGATACCCCCTTGCTCTGACCTCAGTGCAATTTCATGAAGAAAGTGGCAACTGCGACGCTGACGGCGACGGCGACGCTAACTGCACGTATTGGCCATCTGTTTTGACTGTGTCTTGGACTCTTGACGTCATTTTGCGGCAAGTGAAAATGTGTGCGACTGCGTTCAATCCGGTTTGAAGTCGTTTTTTTTTCGGCTTCAGCTTGTGAGATGTTTATGTTTTCAACAACAGCAACAACCGCAACAGCGAACATTTGTTCGCCTTCTTTTTTTTTTTTGTGGCTCAATGTTAAGACGAGATGTTAAAAACGTGATTTCCATGCGTCGGCATATTTAAATAAAATACTTTTACTATCAAAGAAAACTAGTCGGCGGCAGCAGCAGCAGCTCGTTATATTGCTGCTGATCAAAAAAAGCAGAAGCAGAGGCAGCAGCAGCAAACAAAAAAAAAAAAAAATTATAGTGCAAGCATTGCGTATGCCACGCAGCGAGGCCAAAGCACCCCAGACTTGCCGCATGCAACAAGGTGGCGCGCCAGTTGACAGTGAGTTGGCAATCTTGATGCGTTTGCCAATTTTATTTAATTTGTGGCTGTGTACAGTGAACCCCCGCAGTAGCAGCGGCCCATCAGCAGCAGCCCGGACTTATGCAACATGGCCAAAACAAAAGGCCTGGCCAATTTATCAAAATCTGCTCTTTTGCTATTCATAATTTGCATCACATAACCAGCGCCCCAAACATGGCCAAAACACACACACAAATGGCCATCAAAATATGCGTTAATTGTATGGAAATGGAAATGTTATTGACCAGAGACAGAGACAGAGAAAGAGAGAGAGGGAGAGAGAGAGAGAGAGACTGAAAACTGAGAGTATACAAATTCAAATTCGAATTCCCAGTCCAAGTCCAAGTCCAGCCAAGCATTTCATTTGAGCCCTTTCTTTCAATGTCTTATACAACATTTAAACACTCATTCACTGAAATGTTTTGCCAAAAAAAAAAAAAGAAAAACAAAAAAAAAACTAAACAATAAACATATAAAACAATAATTTGCCATAAATCTGGGCATTATAATCCAACTACTTAGCATTGCGGGCGTAATTTTCTCTCTCTCTCTTCATTTCTTTTAGCTTTTTATATATATGCGATAAAAAGAAGGGCAGAGTTATGTCAGCTGTTGCTCAAGCGGACTATGAATTGTCGAAGATAGATTAAATATATAACGATATTTATATATATATAATTATATTTAAATATATAACGATATATATATATAATTATATTTAAATATATAAATATTATTTATATGTATTTTAAAGATTTTTTCTAATTTATTATATATCTATTAGATCATTATCTAAAAACTTCCATTTATAAACAGATAGAAATCATGTATAAATATACAATTTATAAATTAAATAAAATACTTACTATATATATTTTTTTTATTTACCATTTATATATATATATATATATATATATATATATTTTTTTTTTTTTTTTTTTTTTCGCTCTTTGATTTTGAGTTAGGCACCTTTGTTTGCTTGGCTTATCAGTGGGTCGCACACAATTGTAAATTAAGTTAATTACAAAATAAAGTCTAGTCTATAGATTTTATGACAGCTTTAGTGATATCAATAGATTAAGCGTGCCACACAAAGAATTTGCTTTGTTAATATCAAATTGTAAATAAAAAAGCTTTAAAGACTTTAATTTCGCATTGGAACTGATAACTAAATATTATTGATGTACCTATTAGACTTATTTCATTTTGAATTGCTAAAATATCTCTTATTTCCTGACCTGCATCCCGCATTATCATTCATTGACCTTTAAGGTGGAGTATGTGTGTTTTAGCTTTACTATCTTTTAGGGGAAGTCATAAAAATATATTTATATTTTATATATAGAAGAGAGATATATAAAACTTGAATGGAAATATATAAATAAAAATATTAAAAAAATATTAATATAAAATTGCATAAAATTAGTCGGAAATATGAGCAGCAAATTTGTATTTAAATAAAAGTTACTCTTAAAAAATATTAAATTTGACAAATAACAAAATAATTTTTGACAGGCTAAAAATAAAAAAAAATGTTAAAAAGCTGAATCTAAATTTTTTTTTTTGTTTTAGTTAGGTAAAACTATGACAAAATTTATTTAGATTTTCATGGCTGTTAATTTCTCATTACAATTTTTTGTATAATAGTTATTTTTAAACATTATTATTTTTAGCTTTACCATATGCGCGCATATGCTCAAAATTCCAATTAAATTTATGATATACAAAACATATATATATATATATATATATATATATATATGTGTGTATATATATGATCAAAGCTAAGAGGGGGCTTGTCCACAGACTGAGTGTGAATGTGTGTATCTTTGATGACAAATAAGCTACATAAACACACACTCAGAGAGTTATCAGAAGAGAAAAATGTCAAGTACATTTAGAGCCCGAGTTTAAGATTATAATTTGTAGTAAAAATATTTATGTTAGATAAGCGTGAGACAAACAAAAGCGCAAGGTACGCATAGGTAAATGCTGAGCTTAGGATATCAATCAACGCGCACTTTTCCTGTGTCAAACAAGATAATACGAAAGAGAGGCAATAGGAAGTGGGAAGCCACACATATGCAAATATATATATATATATATATATATATATATATATATATATATATATATATATATATAAATATATATATGTGAGACATTCTGTAATATGCAAAAAATATCTTTTATATGCAAATGGCCAAAAACGAAAAACTAAAACAATAAACATGGCAAAATTAGCTAAAGACAGACACCAACACACACACACACACACACAGATTACATATTACTTAACAGGCGAACGGAAGTGATTAAGAGAAGCAACAAGTGGACAGCTATCAACAGCAGCAGCAGCTGTAGATACATCTACGGCTAATGTATCTGACGGATGCCTTCGCTGAAGAAAGTGAAGAAGCTGCGCTGCGTTTTGTCGGCTACAATCAAAAATGTGTTGTGTGTGTGTGTGTGAGTGTGTGAGCCATTGGGAACTAGACAAAAGGCTTGCTTATGCAAATGCACAGCCAGCTAGATACACGGCTAAAGATACAAATACAGCTCGAGATACAGATACATTTGAGTGTGATGTAAGCAGCCAAAATGTAGCTTAATTTATGCAAAGCATTTCTATGTCGGCTTTCTTTTACACATTTATATATATATATATATATATATTTATATATATATATAGTTTATGCGCACAATTTGTTGGCCAAAAATGTTAACCGTTAGAGCAACACCTTTATTATTATTTTTTTTTTTTTGACACTCTTCTGTGGGTGGCCAAACTGCAAAAAAATATCAAAAAACCAAAAAAAAAAACTGAAAAAAATTATTTAAAATTTAAAATTAGTTTAGCACTTTTTTTTGAAAGTTTGTCGGCCTGCCACGCCCACCCCGCACACTAAACTGAAACATAAAACTCTTTATAATTGCACTGTAAACATTTCACTTTCGTTTTTAATACCCGAAACAAAAATGTTGTCGCCTCGCATCGTGCACAGAATAATTTTTCGGTTTTGCTTATATTGTTGCTTTTGTTTCGGCTTTAATTTTATTATTGTCTTGTTTTGTGGAGCAGCCACTTTCGCCATGTGGGTGCTGCTGCTGTTGCTGCTTGATGTTGATGTTGATGATGAGTTGTTAAGATCTGCGCAGTTGATCCCAAGGAGGACTCAATTAGCAGCTCGTTGCTTGTTTCTTTGTATTTGCATAATAAACGTGGCTACTGTGGCGAATCGTGAGCGGAGGTCACCGCATCTAATGATGACCTCTGCGAATATATCGTTCGCCTTAACGATTGACATTTGCCTACGATTTTGGGTAGGGCTCGTAGAGGCAATTTCATATGCTGATTAGACGCGCACACGTGACGGCGACAAGTTTCTAGCAGCGAAATTTCACAAGATTTTGTCAAAATTGCAGTTGCAGTTGCAGTTGAAGCGCAAAGCTTAAGGCTGGACTTCAGTCGAGTATTTATAGTAAATGTAAATAAATATATTTTTTTTTAATATTTATATTTATATATACAGATATATATTTTTCATTACTGTATATATATACTTAACTAGGAATTTATATGTATTTATATATTTATATAGTAAATATAGTGATATACTTACTTACTTACTATTTAAATATATTTTTTATATTATATAGGAATATTTATATATTTATATATTTATATTTATATAAATTGAAAAACAATTTTGTTTATTTATGTAAAAAAAATTATTATTTATTTATGAATATGAATTTATTATATATAATTTTAATATTTATATTATATAATTAATTATATATATATTAAAGAATTAATTTATTATTTAATGTATGTGTTCAATTTAAAGAATTAAGAATCAACTTTTGATAATATTTTCATAAAATCTTCTATATTTAAAATTTTTAATTTTTTCTATATGTATTAAAAGTATATATACTAAAATGATCCCAACTATCTCACCTCAACCCCTACTAATTTGCATCTTTTCTTTATCTGTTTGCAGATCGAACTCGAAGGCCTCGTATCTGCCGCGTCAGAGCCTGGAGAAGCTGAACAACACAGATCCGGATCATGGCATCTATAAGCTAACGCTCACCTCAAACGAGGATCTGGTGGCGCACAGCAAGCCCAGCTATGGCATTGCCGCAGCTGCCGCTGCCGCTGGCAAGCTGAAAATGCCCAACAATTTGCCGGATGTCTTGCCGCTGGGTGTTAAGCTGCAGCAGCAGCCGGTCAAGCCGATGACGCCCAGTTCGCCGGGCGATGTGGCCATGCGCTATGGCTCCAATAATAATCTCGCAACGAATGCCACGCCCACAGCTGTTGGCGGCAATAATACAGCCTATGCCATGATCTATGGCCAGGCGGTGCAGCAGCAGCAGCAGCAGCAGCAGCCACAGCAGCAGCAACGGTATTCGACGCCCACGCTGAGCCACGCCTACAGCAAAAGCCGATCGCCAGCGCCACAATTTACGCGATCTCAGTCGTACGACGTCAAGCAGCTGCAGTCCTTGAACGACGCCACATACATCTCCCAGTCCCAGGTCGATCTGAAGCAGGTTGCCCAGAATCTGGAGACAACGCTGGAGGAGGCCTCCCTGCCAGGCACACCGACGCAGCTGCTCTCGCCAGCCACTTCCGACTGCAGTCTGAGCAACAGCTCGCTGGAGTGCAGTCCCGTTAATGCGAATGTCAATCCCGATGCAGCTGCTCATATCTTTCGCGCTGAGCTCATTAGCACCACGGCGACAGCGACGGCAACGGCAACGGCAACGGCGACGGCGACGACAGCAGCAACAGCAGCAGCAACAGCAGCAGCAACAGCGACGCAGCCAAAGCCACCTGTCAGCAGGCAGGAATCGTTGCGCGAGAACATTGAGAAGATAACACAGCTGCAGTCGCAGCTGATGTCAGCGCATCTGTGTGATACGGGTCTGCTGAGCAGCTATAGCAAGGTGAGCAGCAGCAGCACAGCAGAGCCAGCCACAGCCACAGCCACAGCCACAGGCACAGCCAGCGAGCAGCCGCCCAGCCCCGCCCAGTTGGAGGAGCCGGCAGCTCAAGGCACGCCCGAAGCCTCGCCCATGGACAGCCTGCAGCTGATGCAGCGCAGTGAGCTGGTCTTGATTGTCAATCCCACGCCCAGCACCTCGGACATGGCCTGCCAGACGGACGAGGATCTGCTGGACAATGAGCTGGTGGCCACACGCGAGGAGCAGCAGACACGGACAACACTGCAGCCACGTCAGCAGCAGGCCATCGAGCTGGAGTACGAGCAGGCGGCCCTGGACCTCGTCAAGCAGCTGTTGCCCAACGACAAACTCATCGAAATCCTAACACCAAAAAGATATAAACCAACGACACAGTACGTCAGCAACTTGTATAATCCAAATGTGCAGCTGCGCCCGGCCAAGCGAGATGTGGGCACCTCGACGCTGATGCGCATGAAGGGTGACAGCGCCAGGAGCAGCAGCAGCAGCGGCGGCTGCAGCAACTCTCTGGTAACGACGGAGCTGCAGCTGGTCAGCGTGGAGCTACAGCTGATGGATGAGGACGATGCAAGCGATGCGGAGTGCACGAATTTAATCAAGCAGCAGCTGGTAAGTATCCTTAACTTTTAACCTTGCCACAAGCCACATTCTAATCCTCAACTCTGGCTTTGCAGCATGCGCTAATCAAGCAGTTGAACCAAAAAATTGGCTCGCTCAAGTGCGAGCAGCAAACAATTAGCGATGAGTGCAGCATTAATGACAAACTGGGCCTCGATTTGCTGGCCAAATTAACGGAGAAGGTGCGTCCCAGCGAAGCCTCCAAGTTCCGCACCTACATCGATGATGTGGGTCACATAACCAGCCTGTTGCTCTCGCTCTCTGAGCGATTGGCGCAAACGGACAGCAACCTAGAGACGCATAGCAGTCAGCAGGAGAAGGTAAAATCGATTAACTCTACCTATGAGAAAACACAACTAAAGATTCTTCATCCTTTTGTCTTGCAGACGACGCTGGCGGCAAAACGTGAACGGCTCTATGAGCAGCTGGAGGAGGCGCAACGGCTTAAGGCGGACATCGATAGGCGCGGCAGCAGCATTGCCAAATTGATTGGCAAACATCTCAACGTTGATATATGCGCCGATTATGATTACTTTATTAATATGAAGGCCAAACTAATTGCCGATGCACGCGACCTCTCCGACAGGATCAAGAGCAGCGAGGAGCAGTTGAACGCCATGAGCGATGCGCTAGTCCAAAGCGATTGCTAGCTGGGCTCTCAATTCAATTTTCCGTGCTGTCAACTTTAAGTTGAGAGCTGCTTGCGAGAATTGCCTTAGCTGCTGGTCGGGCTGTGTGTATTTAACTTAACTTAATGTGCTTAAAATTCAACAACACACACACACACTATAATGTATAAATATTTTATGTTCATTTGTGATTTTCAATTAGCATGTAGGTTAAACTATGTATCAACCGCATATGTGTAAGCAATTTTTTACATAATTATCAAAAGCAAAGATAAACTGTATGCATTAATAAAAATTTTAAAACAATTTATGTACATAATTTAGTCACAAAGCTCTGATTTCAAATTTTTGCGCGCTGAAGCGCGATCTGGCAATACACTTTAGTGGTGCCACTACAATTCAAGCACATTGCTTGTAAATATCGTTTGAGCTATTGCATGTGAACATCGTAAAGCAGCTATCGATTATGTTATATATCGATAGTAATCTTTGATATTTCATCACCTAATATTGCTTATTTAATAAGGAAAGTTAAAATTGATGTTACCAAACTAGTTTTCTTCTAATTTGAAACAAATGATAACGTGGCATATATCAGCTTTTTGCTTTTCGTGTTTACATTTCAAAATTATTGATTTGTAATCGATAACTGATATAGCTAATCAATTGAATCAGCTGATGGAATGCCCTTTCGATTAAATATTATCAATTAAATTGCTATGTTTAGAGGCAAAACACTCTGCCAAAACTGGATTAGAAGCGCTTTGGCATTTACAGCGCCTCAAACACAACTACAACGTAGTTGGCTATTAGACGAGTAAGTTATAAAATATCAATTGCTAACAATTTAATACAAAAGACTAAACCGTAGCAGAACAGCAACAACAACCACTGCACAGACGCAGCATCATCATCAGCAAAAGCAGCACCTGTTTCGTGGCATGGCAACGGGTGGCGAAACAAAGGCGCAGCCGCCAAAGCACACTAACAGATTAGCAGCTTCCAAGTCGCCATATTTGCTCCAGCATGCGCATAATCCAGTCGACTGGTAAGTTTTCCAATAAGAAATGCTAACAAATGAAAAGCCAACTAAAAACCTTTCTGGCAACCTCCTTGAAAGGTATCCCTGGTGTGAGGAAGCTTTTGAGCGTGCGCGCAGTGAGAACAAGCTGATATTCTTGTCTGTGGGCTATTCCACGTGCCATTGGTGTCATGTCATGGAGCATGAGTCGTTCGAGGATGCCGCCACGGCTGATGTGATGAACAAACATTTTGTGAACATTAAGGTGGATCGTGAGGAGCGACCTGACATAGACAAAGTCTACATGCAATTCCTGCTCATGTCCCAGGGCAGCGGCGGTTGGCCGATGAGCGTTTGGCTAACACCAGAGCTGGCACCTCTGGCAGCTGGCACCTATTTTCCGCCAAAGGCGCGGTAAGCCATAACACATTTCCCTTTAAAGACTGAAAAACCCTAAAGCTCTTTGCTGCGCGCAGCTATGGCATGCCCTCGTTCGTCATGGTGCTGGAGTCGATAGCCAAGAAGTGGCAAACAGATCGCGAGTCTCTAAAGACAGCGGGCAGCACCCTGCTGCAGGCCATGAAAACCAATCAGAATGCAGGCACGGATGCGGAAGCAGCCTTCAAGCGGGGCAGCGGCGATGCCAAGCTGGCGGAAGCACTGGGAGTGCACAAGCAGCGTTACGATCAGCAGCATGCGGGCTTTGGCCGGGAGCCGAAGTTTCCGGAAGTGCCACGCCTCAATTTCCTGTTCCATGCCTATCTGGTCAGCAAAGATGTGGATGTGCTCGACATGGTGCTGCAGACACTGGATCACATTGGACGTGGCGGCATCAATGATCACATTTTTGGCGGCTTTGCACGCTATGCGACAACGCGAGACTGGCACAATGTGCACTTCGAGAAGATGCTGTATGATCAGGGTCAACTGATGGCTGCCTATGCCAATGCCTACAAGTTGACCCGAAGCAAAGAGTTTCTGGGCTATGCAGATCACATCTATGAGTATTTGATCAAGGACTTGCGCCATCCGGCAGGTGGCTTCTATGCGGGCGAGGATGCCGATTCCTTGCCTACCCATGAGGACACTGTCAAGGTTGAGGGTGCCTTCTATGCCTGGACTTGGGATGAAGTGAAGCAGGCATTTGAGAAGCAACAAGCCCGCTTTAAGGATGTCAGTGCAGGGCGTGTTTTTGAGATTTATAGTTTCCATTATGACCTGAAGCCGACTGGCAATGTGGCTCCATCCAGTGATCCGCATGGCCATCTAACGGGCAAGAATATATTGATAGTGCGTGGCTCGGAGGAAGACACTTGTTCCAATTTCAACTTGGAACTGGAGCAACTGCAGCCGCTGCTGCAGACAGCCAATGATATATTGCACAAGGTTAGAGATCAGCGCCCACGTCCACATTTGGATACGAAGATCATCTGTGGCTGGAATGGCCTGGTGCTCTCCGGTCTAGCGAAGCTGGCCAATTGTGGCACAGCCAAGCGAGATGCCTATTTGGAAACGGCCAAGCAACTAATGCAGTTTCTACGCAGTCATCTATACGACGAAGAAGAGAGGCTGCTCTTGCGCTCCTGCTATGGAGCGGGCGTGGGAGATACTACGCTCGAGCAGAATGCGTAAGCGAAAGGGAATCTCTATATATATATGTCTACTATATCCGCCCTATTTTCCAGCACTCGCATTGAGGGCTTTCTGGATGATTATGCCTTTCTAATCAAAGGTTTGCTGGACTATTACAAGGCCTCGTTAGACATGTCGGCATTGAATTGGTCCAAGACGCTACAGGATACGCAGGACAAACTGTTCTGGGATGAGGAGCAAGGCGCCTATTTCTTTTCACAGCAAAATGCGCCAAACGTCATAGTGAGACTTAAGGAAGGTTCGTTTTGGCTTACCCCACCACTTGGCTCGTTCCACACCTAAACAAGATTTCTTTACGTAGATCATGATGGCGCCGAGCCGTGCGGCAACAGTGTGGCTGCCCGTAATCTTACGCTCCTCTCGCATTATTACGATGAGCCAAAATATTTCGAGCGTGCGTCGAAGTTGTTGAATTACTTTGCCGATGTTTCGCCCTTTGGGCATGCGTTGCCCGAGATGCTGTCGGCGCTGCTGCTGCATGAGAATGGCCTCGACTTGGTCGCTGTGGTGGGTCCCGATTCCGCGGACACGCAACGCTTTGTGGAGATTGTACGCAAGTTCTATGTGCCGGGCATGATAATCGTGCACTGTGATCCACTCCATCCGGACGAGGCGTGCAATCAGCGATTGCAGCACAAGTTCAAGATGGTCAATGGCAAGACGACCGTCTACATTTGCCACGATCGTGTTTGCCGCATGCCAGTGACGGATCCGGCTCAGCTCGAAGAGAATCTGATGGCCAACTTCTTCAAGGAGCGCATCTAAGCAAGCAGATTCCCCCCTCAATTGACATTACTCGAACTCTAGTTATTAGCATTATTATGTTGTTATTAAGGATTAACAACAATGTTATATTGTTTAGCTTCTAAAGCATATATATATTTGTTTATATATATATATATATATATATATATATATATCTATATATTAATCGGTTCTCGGAACATGTTGTATTCTAGTTTGTAGCTCCTCTTTTCGTGACCTCTGCCCACATCGAAAACTAACCCTAACTCAATTTAAGTTTTACAATTAAAAAGATATAACTGGAAATTATCTGGTAACAATTAATGTTATTCTGGATATTTTTTGGAAATTGTTTAGCTATGTCAAGTTCTTGGGAAACTCGATTTGTATTCTTATTGGCTAAGAGACTCGCATTTACGTGGCAATTTGAGCCAGCTTCGATTTGTTTACAAATATTGATGTCATAAATAAACAATTTCCTAGATCCATTCGGTTGGTGTTTAAAGAAAATGCACAAATTGGGGTTTCATCTTCACAAATACAACACATTACTTTGTGCATTATTTATTGGAATCGTTCGTTTGGCTGCTCCTCAGTCAGGTGGACACGGCGATCGTCTGGCCACAACTAAATACTAAAAATTGTGCTTCTTGCTTTGTTATAGTTGTTGCTGTTTATATTATTTATATTATCGTTATTATTATTATTGTTGTTGCCGTCGACTGCAGTGTTCAGGTGAGCGAGGAGCCGCCCAGGCGTAAGAACTAAGAACTATAAACTAAATGCTGCGACCTGGTGCGCTTAATCGACGCACTCGCTTGTGGCAGCAGCTCTCGTCGCCTCTCATATGTGATATGAGAGGCATGGGAACTGCTGTGGGAACTCTGTCCACAAGGATGACATGGCGCATAAAGAGAACTAAATGTATGGAGAGAACAGTTCGGTAATCGATAATCGGTAATCATAATCGTAATGTAATAGTAATATAATAGTAGTAATAAAAATAATTTAGTTGAAATTCACATTCATCACATTGGTTTGCACTTGGCGGCCAACCACTTGCCCTTCGTGCCTGTGGTGTTGTTGTTGTTCTTGTTGTTCTTGTTGTTTTTGTTTATGTTGTTGTTGCTTGATTGCAGAAGCTGTCGCTACAGTTGCTATTGCTGTTGATCTTGTTTTTGTTTTTGTTGTTGAAGGTGTTGCTGTTGTTGTTGTTGTTGTTCTAGTGGCTGTAGCGTCAGCTGGTGCATCCGCTCAGGTATCTGCATCGTTAAAACTCATTGCCGCATCGAAGCTATCAACGATCGTCTCCATCCGTTCGTGATGCTCGAACCGTGCAAATTTACGCTCCATGCGCGTATACGAATGGCGTCGTGAATGTCGTGTCCGTCGAAAGAAACGGAAACGTGTGTCCTCCTCCTCTTCGTCGTATTCGGGCGCTGACACTGAATCCTCGTCCGTTTCCCGCAGGAATTCCTTGGGATCACGATGAATCTTGAAGATTTTCGTCGCACCGTGCAGCTTGGATATGGTGCGGGATGCATTTATGATGCCGCGGTCCGCCAGCTGCTGATGGTGTTGTTTGTGCGCACGATTCTTGACGGCCGTTAGCCGATTTGTGATGGACACCACGTTGAACAACTTGGATAGCTCGGAGTCAACGCAGCGGGTTTCGCGACGCAGGTTCTTACCGTTTTTAACATAGATAAAATGATTGATTGATTGATTATCGGCCACCAGGCTGGCGGTGGGTGAGCTGGAGCTACCATTTCCAGTGGCGCTGCCATTACTGTTGCCATTGCCATTACCATTGGCATTACCGCTGCTGTTGCCGTTGGACGTTAACAGTGTTGGTGTGGAGGGCGGCGCTGGGGGCACGTGCGGCATTGTGTAGCAACGCTGACGTCCCTCATACAGGTTGGCCATATTATACCGGCTAAGTCGGCACGATTCCGACTCAATTTCTTCGTGGTCGGAACTCGGCATGTCCATAGCCTGCTTGCATGCGTGTGTGTATTTGTGTGTTAATGTGTTTTTATTTGTGTGTATGTGTTGGTGTTTTGAGAGTGGGTGCGTTCGCGTGAGTGGGCAGCAGACGAAGAAAACGGGCGAAAATTTTGGCGTTATAATAATTGACACATTTAATTTGAGTATACTAGCAATATTTGGATGATGTTTGTATACCTGTAGCAAGCCCTCTACTTCCGAGTAATGACGATCCGTCAGACGGTGCAGTTGTTGATCCATTTTTGCTAAACAACAACAACAACAGCATAACAAAAATACGACCATCCGATACCAATACTTTTGCTGCACAGCAACCCTGCGCAGTGCGCAGTCCCAAACTCTTTTCGATACCGCGATACCAAGGCGGATCACCGCCCTGGTTACCAAATGAGTACACATAGTGGCAACTCTGTAACGTGTATGGCAACACTGTGCGCCAAATTAACTTGTTGAATTAATAAAAAAATATTTACATATTGTTATTGTGACAATATAATACGGTATTTATTTACATTGTTTAACTATATAAATATAAAGAATGGTTTAATGACATGGTTTATTTGTGTTTTCATATGTTTCGAAAGTATCTGTTCAGCTTTCTTCATCCGTGGTCATTGGTGTGTTCTCGCTATTTGGCTGAAGGCCACAGCCGCGGCCGCTGCCCCGGCCTCTGGCTCTGCCTCTGCCTCGACCCCTGCCACGGGCTTGGCCACAAACTCTGCCTGCGCCAGGGTTGTAACCAATTGACCAAGTTTCTATAGAGCAAGAATAGTGAATTAGAACTAATTGAGAATAATAAACTTCTATTTATATACCAGTGAAAGGACGTTTCCGTTGAGGCTGGCCATCGGATTCCTCCTGATTGTTATGCTCGATTACGCGCGCCTGCTCCAGTAGATCGCGGAATGATGAGATACTTTGTCGAGGAATATGTTTGCGGTACTTGATGTTCAGCAGACCGTAGAGGAAATCCAATTCCGTCTCCTCATCATGACGATCATTTTCCAATTGGGCGAGCAGCGCACGTTTCTCAACCACAAATGTGTCCATGGGTATGCTGTTCTCCTGTTTATTCTCAAAGAACTCCATGTACACCTGATAGGCCGGCTTGGTGGGCGAGAAGTGTTCGCGAATGAGGCCGATGGCATCGTTCCAGCACTTTGCCTCCTTGCGCACGCCCTGCCACCAGGTGGATGCAATGCCATTGAAGAGCAGGGACAGACCCTTCAAGGCATTCTCATCGCTGATGTCCTCCAGCTCTTTGTAGGTGACAATGCTTGTGATGAACTCCTCGACATCGTCGTGGTTACGAGCGCCGCTAAATTTGTGCGTGCAGGCGCTGAAGCTGCCCTTCGACTTGCTCGTGGAGCCAGTCGCACCAGCTGCGGCTGCAGCACCCCCAGCAGCTGTTACAGCAGAAGCGCGCACCGTCTCGATGAGCTCACGCAGCTGCTCATTGGTCATTTGAATGGTCTGCGCCATGTTATGATTCAGGTGGACAGACTGCTCAACAAATGTTTGCCGGCAGACTGAAACGTTTTCGGTTCTGCAGCCGGTTTTTTAACACATTGTTGTGAAATCGAATAACGAAAACAGAAACAAATATTACGCGCTCAGAGAGAATTTAGTGTACGAATGAGTCATAGATATAACAATCGACATAGAGAGAGCTTTACTATAATACGTTTATCTATATGTGATTATATGTACATAATGTATGTATTTATATATGTCTACATGTTTATCCACTGTTTGCTGTAAATCAATTTAAGTTGTCAAAAGTTTTTTGGGCTACTTATCAATTCCATGGAACCGAACCATTAATGGAAAGCGCCTTGGTTTTAGTGTTAAATGCAAACATACCTACATAGAGACCTAGGAACTATAGTTATTATTTATTGGTGTCAACTGTACGTTGTGGCCATATGTTTGAAATTCTGTGGAAATTAGCTAAATTTGATATAATAAGCGAACTGTCGCTTGACGTTATTTTTCAATAGCACCTTGTGTTTCTAATGTCCTTAAAATGCCTTTGAAGTATCCTTTACAATTAACCGCTTGATTTGCATATTTACATTACTTAAGCATTATAAATTATAGTTTTCATGAATAATTGAAATAACTGGGCGATTTCCTGTCAATTTTTAGTAATGCCCATTACCGATTGACCCAATGAAAATATACATACATATGTACATATGTATATATGTACAATGTATATTATCTTTTGCTTGTGAGTTATTTCATAGTTTAGAGCCTTTGTCCAATTGATCTTGATGAAGACCAATAGACAACGGCTTTGACAGCTGTTAACAGCTTAATAACTAACATTTTTTGTTTTTCCATAATCAATTTTCTCATAGAGGTTTTCAAATATAATATAATATATGGCAAAGAAATAAATACTTGATTTATACATACATATGTATGTATGTAAGTGCGAAAGCCAAAATATCAGTTGATATGTATGTACATACATATGAAGAATAAATGTGACTATTGTGTTAATATATGTACATACATAAATAAACATGCATACATGTAAACATGTGTGTGTGTGTGTCAAATAAATAAAGATAAGTAAACAAAAAAAATCCCCTTGCTCTGTTACACACATACATATACATACATATAAACATTTATAAATATATTTATATATGTACATATATACAAGAGAACATTATTTATATACTCTTACATATACATACATGCATGTATGTGCGCTCACGCAACCGTTGCCGGTTTTTCGAACTCGAAAAAGCTTCTCCACGCTCTCAGAGAGCAAATTGTTTTATTATTTCACAATGCAAAAAGCTTTTAACATTTTTAAATTTCTTTAGTTCGAACGCTGACGCCATCGTGGCGACTGCTTTTCGGTTTATTAATATTGACGGCATCTGCAACCGAACGCCACGCACAATGACGCAGTTGTCGGACGATCAGTTTCGCATACTCATCGAAACAATCAAATCTCTGGCGCCGCAGCAAGATGAGAAGGAGCAGCAATCGAAGGGCAGCTTCAGCAACTGCGCCGTTAGGTTTAGTGGGCAGCGAGACCACGACGCCGTCGACGAGTTCATCACAGCAGTGGAAACGTACAAGGAGGTGGAGGGCATTAGCGACAAGGACGCACTGAAGGGCATTTCGCTGCTGTTCAACAACATAGCCGTTATGTGGTGGAAGGGCGTACGTCGCGATGCACACACCTGGCAGGATGCGTTACAGCTGCTGCGCGACCACTTCTCGCCCACAAAGCCCTCCTATCAGATCTACATGGAGATCTTCGAGACGAAGCAGGGCAGCGAAGTCATCGATCAGTTCATATGCAAGCAGCGCGCGCTGCTGGCCAAGCTGCCGGAGGGACGCCACAACGAGGAGACTGAATTGGATTTCATCTACGGCCTGATGCAGCAGAAGTACAGAGAGCACATACCACGGCACGAGATCAAATCCTTCAGAGACCTACTCGAACGCGGTCGCATGGTGGAGCGCACGAAATGAACATAAATTATAAGTAGGACAAAATTGTGAATATATTAAATAAAATAAAATATTTGTAGGGTACAGATGTAACTGTTAGTTCAACTGCAGGGTATTTGCTCTGCGATGCCATAGTTAAGTTGCAGGCAGAACGAGTGAGAGAGTGCCGTTAAGTTGCAGGCAGAACGAGTGAGCGAGTGCCGTTAAGTTAACTGTGCATTTTTCGAGTATATAAAGCCAATGCAAAAGTTTGTCGAATAGCAAATACTCTGTAGGAATTGTGATATATTTTCAAAATTAATTTATTTTGTACAAAAAAAATAATTTTTAAATAAAAATAATATTTATATATTTGTTTAAAATTTCTTTCTATTTTTATTGATTTATTTTATTCGATTAAATAAATCTGAAAGTTTCTGAAATAAATGAAAAACCCCGCCCACAATTTCGCACATAAAAAGCCATTGGAAATTTGGTTTGTATTGATGTTGTATTTGTTTTCTGGTTTCAGTCTTTATAAATTGATGAATTTGCGCTGATCACAGCCACTTGTGGTCATCCTTAGGCACCCAGCTTGAAGAGTGTGCGACTGCCGAAGCGAGTCAAGCATCGCGCACACTTCGTGGGGCATTTGCGGACCGGCGCTGCTGCCACGTTTTGATTGGCCAACTGCTCCAGGTTGTGGCGCACGCTGCAGAGCGCCGGCCACCATGTTGCGAACACTGATGTTAGGTGGGATGGCACTACGCGCTTAAGGATTCTGCACAAGAGACTGGATTTACAATAGGGCGGGGCTTCTCGACAGTCGCCGCAAGCTGGAGCGGCAAAGGCGACGTATCGGAAGCCCCTTTTATATATATATGTGTGTGTGTGTGAGCTGGCGTGCCTTACGCTTACCAGGCAACCGGAGCTCCTTGGACAGGAGCTACCACCGGTGCCTGATAGTTTAGCGTGCCAACCGCACGAATGGCGAAGCATAGCCATCGTAGTGCGATGTAAACCGTTGGAAGTTTAGACTTTCAAAAAGTCATTTAAAAAAGTTGGGTTTTTTTAATTTTCTGTACAGAAAATTAAGTTTTGTCCATGACCAAGCCTCAGCGGCGGCTGTCGCGCAAGAAGCAACCGGCGAAGGCCACAACTCCAAGCCGAGCACAGTTAGCAGCAGCGCTGCAGTGCATCGAAGTGAACGGCTGCAGAGCACCGAGATGAGCTGCAGCAGTGCACCCAAGTTACTGCAGCCTGCTGCCAGAGCTGGGCAACAGCTGGGAGTTGCGTCTTGCCACTTGCCACGCGCAAAAGCCACTGCGTTGTCTTCCCATGGACGTGTTTTGTTTTTGCCGCATTGACTAAGGACCGAGCGACAGCGGCAGCAGCGGTTCGAACTAGGCGAGAAGTGAGCGCGCGCAGTTCCACTGGCCGAAGCCAGCGAAGCTTTGCACCCTCGTACTTGATCGCCGCGTGCGAGCCACAGCTGTGCTGCGCCGACACTAGGCCAAGGCAGCGGTTTTTGAGCGACAAGAGAAAGGGGGAGAGAGCCAGGCGCACGCAACACCCAACACGGCCTTAGTCGCTGCGCCGACGCAAGCGCAGCAGAGTCCACGACGCTGACCGCACACAGCTCATCGACTGCGAAGTTCCGAAGAACTGCAGAGATGAGACATGTGCGAGCGAGCGCCGCTGCTCCGCTGCGCAGCACCAAAGCGCAGCGTCTTGGCCTAGGGGCGAAATGCGTGCGCCGACCACTCCTCCAATTCCTGCCGCTCGGTTGTTGGTGAACGAGTTCACCGGTTACAATAGTTACAATAGTTACAATAGTGATAAATTATCACGAAAGTTCATTACAACAATTGGCGTTCAGAGCCAAAAAGAGCCGAAGTTTCGGCGTGAAGTTCGAATTCGATATCGAAATGTTTTGTTTTGTTTTTGCTCTGCTTTGCTTGCCGGCACGCCACTTGGTGCTGAATGAGAGTTCGAAACTGACTGAGTAAAAGCTGCGAGAGCTTTCGGTGTGTGTGTGTGTGTGTGCGTCTGTTGTCATTTTCAACTCTCCTCGTGTCCATGTGGGGCTAGCGTGGCAAAGTGAGTGTGGTGTGTTGGTGTATTGGTGTGTGTGTATGTGTGTGTGTGTGTAAGAGAGAGAGAGGCATCAATGTGTTCATCTAAATATGCGCTCTGCTCACGTTGTTATTGTAGATGGCGATGATGTCTTCTTATGTGTGAGTTGTGAATGCGTCATCGCCTTGATCCCGCGCCTTGCGCTTACGGCAGGCCTCGAACGTGTGGCCGCGGAAATTGCAGAAGGTGCAGCGTTCGGCACGACTGGCACCGCGTAGCGGTCCCCTCGGCCGTGCCTCATCCTCCTGGTTGTTGTGCTCAATGATGCGGCCCTGTTCGAGCAGATCGCGGAATGTTTGGACTGCTTGGCGAGGAATGTGCTTGCGGTACTTGATGTTCAGCAGACCGTAGAGGAAGTCCAGTTCGGTTTCTTCATTGTGTCGTCCATCCGGCAGTTGGGCGAGCAGCGCGCGTTTCTCGACGACGAAGGTGTCGATGGCAACGCTGTCGTCCTGCTTCTTCTCGAAGAACTCCATGTACACCTGATAGGCCGGCTTAGAAGGCGAGAAGTGTTCGCGAATGAGGCCGATGGCATCATTCCAGCTCTTTGCCTCCTTGCGCACGCCCTGCCACCAGGTGGATGCAATGCCGAAGAAGAGCAGAGATATACCCTTCAAAGCATTCTCATCGCTGATGTCCTCCAGCTCCTTGTAGGTGACAATGTTTGTGATGAACTCCTCGACTTCGTCGTGGCTGCGAGCACCGCCGAATCTGTGGGTGCAGGCGCTGAAGCTTCCTTTTGACTTTGAGGAGTCGCTGCTGGTGGCAGCAGCAGCGGCTGTGCCGGCTGCGCTGACCGCTGACGAGCGTACCGCCTCGATGAGCGCATGTAGTTGCTCATTGGTCATCTGGATAGTTGTCGCCATAGTTAACGATGATGTCACACTTTCTTGTTGTTGGAAATTTTAATTGTGAGAGCACACAAAGCCAAGAACTGTGGCGAATGCTGCTGCTCGTGCTTGAGTTGGTCGTAGTTGACTGAAGTCCTCGTTGTGCCTCTGGCGTCTTTTATACCCACGCGTTGTGAAATTGAATTTCGAAAAAGCACATAGCTAAATGAGAGCGAGAGAGCAGTGGAAAGAGAGCAGCGCGTGTGATTGTTGTTGCTAATTCTAAACACAATACTTTCGTGAGTCATTTTATTCTGCCGAAGCCGCCTTCCCAACCGATCGATACAAGCAAACATTCATACATGTACATACGTATGTATGAGTGCTGCTATATACAGTTATAAATATTATATACTATGAGTTGCCGGTGCATGTGCGTATGTGTTTATCTGTAAACATATGTACATGTATGTATGTATGTATGTGCATCGTGTTGGGGCCTAAGTGATTGGAATATTTTGATAAACGACATTAGCAACTAATGGTAAGAATGGATACAATTGTTGTATACTTTTTTTTGAGTTACATTTCATTTCATATTAACATGAAATTGTTCGGCAGCATGTTCTTTTTTTTTTTTAACGTTTCTAAACGTATATGTACATATGTATGCACATGTACATGTGTATGTATGTATGAATGTCAAGTTTGCGTTTTCACTAGCTTTGCGCTAAGGTAAAATATCGACAGAAAACGACGAAAAAATGTATTGATGTCATAAACTTGTTTCAGTAAATGTTGTATTTGCTTACCCTACTAAATGCCAACACTAAAATTTTAAAATCGTTAACCAAAGATTAACAATAATATAAGGAAATCCAGAAATTGATTCTTCTTATCCCACATAATACATTGACACACATATATGTATAGTACATAGATGGTAAAAACACACACTTGAGCCGATACCCAAATCAGAGAGCCAACAAAATAAGATAGAGCGAGAGTGAGAGTGGGAGATCAGCAGCACGAAATAACAGCTTTTGGCTTACTTGTGTTGCACTCTCTTTTCCTCTCTTTGCCGGCATTTAACACAAAGAGCAAGCAAGGCAGTTTCCAATGCGCAAAAAATAAAATTGAAATGCTTGTTTATGTTACCGAATGTAAAGTTTTTCTGAGACAATTTTTGTTTGTTTATTTATCTTAATTAAAAAGAAAAAATGTACATTAAATCTAATTATAATAACTTAAAAAATAAGTGAAAAATGTGATGAAAATAAAATTAAATAATAGCTATAACTATTATGTAACGGAAATTATCTACTACACCAAACGAAATTCTTGATTTACGTGTACTTCATTTTAACCCCATGTTTAATTGAGCCATACAACATGTGTTGTATGGTTAGTGATTGAGCATACACGGATTGTGCAGCCCTCAAATTGCATCGATTGTTATCCGCGGCGATAGTAATATCGATACTTTTTTGAAATGTGCTACTATCGACGCTGTCAAATAATAACAAAGTGATATCTAGCTTAAGAGAGACCCGTCAAAAGTAGTTTTACATTTACATTTTGTTGCTTCGAATGTTCTTTTTGTTTTAATATTTACTCAGTTACGTAAATTACTTTTAAAGTTAACACACTGTTTTTTATTCAACAATTAGCCCATCAGCAAATATCAAAAGCAAGAACTATGCCAAGCCAAGCACCAAGCACCGCGTTGAATTTCAAAATAAAGCTATTGTCCGGCAATAATGTGGTGCTGGTCGATTGCGTGGGATTCGAGAGTGAGCTTTTCATGCCCCAAATCATCAAGGGCCGCATCACATTCCAGAACATAATACCCAACCATCGTTGCTGCGATGCTGCTGCCGCCAACATTCAAACTGGCCAATTGATATTGCCCGCTTCCAAGTTGGGCGACGTGCGAGTCGTTGCTGGCATTGCGGCTGGCACGCCACAGAGATTCAACTATGAGCCGCACACAGGAAAACGATCGGTGCCGTTGGCCCGAAGCACGCCCTCCTCGAGCAGCTCCTCGGTGCGGGCGATCGTCAGGGCTGACAAGGAGAATCTATCAATGCTCACGCCGGAGCAAGTTCGGTGCAGGGTATCAGCTGGAGCTGGACCTGGAGCTGCCCTGTCGGCTGCCTCACCCATTTGTGTAGATAATCAGTTGCCCTATATGGAAAGCTCTTCCACGTCAACTGTGGCCAACCCAGCGCTAGAATCGTATGACAGAACTGTGAGCCTGGATTCGTATAAGGTCATCCAACCTGTATCCACATCCAGTTTCACGCCCTCCTCAAAGAGCGTAGACTCTGCTCAGTGCAACTTCATGCACAAGGCGCCACCTTTGCGCACTTATTCAAGGCGTCGGCCCAACGTCTCGGACGGCGGCAGCGGCAGCGGCAACAGTACCCAGCCGAAGTCTCCAATTGTGTGGAAGAAGAGGAAAGTAGTGAAGGCGTCGTCAACAAAACCACCGAGTCCCAACATGAAATTGGAGGTGCGTCATCGTAAGCTAATCGTGGATCAGAAGAAATCGCTGCCCAAAAAGAATGCGGAAAAGATTACGGTTGAGCCGATTACGAAGACGAAAATACGGCGTAAGCAGGTAACGGCGAAGACACGGCAACAATTCGATGCACTTAAAGGAACCGCCTTTGATATGCTCACCTCGTTGGGCAATAGTACCGTCTCCTTGAAGTTAAGCAAACAGTTTAGGGCTGCGTGCGTTGAGAAATTCTCGGAAACTTTGCCTAGCTATGCGGAGCTTTCCGATGCAAACAATTTGGAGCTCGATCGTCAGGTTAGATCGTTACTAGTCAGAGACAAGCGACTGGAGAAGCAAATGACCAAAGCAGAGAAAATGCAAGTGAAAAAAAAAATAATGTAGAAGTTACTGTATAAGGTCTAAAAAAACAATTCGGAGTAAAAATGGTTGCAGAATAGGAATCGAATCTAGCCCACACTGCAATCGTTTAGGACAGGGTTGGTGAAATGGATAAGAACATCCATTGTGCAGCACAATAACATCAAAATTAGATCCAATGAGGTTGCTAAAAATATCAAGATTTTAGCACATACTTCGGTTGGTGAAAAGGATAAGAATATTGTTGATGCAACAATATTAAAGAAGAACAAATACTAGATCAAAGCCAGAGCAAACGTGATTGCTGTAAGAAAAGTAAATTTAGTTCTTTATCAGAAATACTGTAAAACAATGTGCTTTAATCATAAAAGGGCAAATATACATACACATATATATTCTACAAATCATAAATTATTCTCATGTTTATATAACTATTTAAATGGTGCATTTAAATGGCATATTGAATATAGTCAAATTCGAGGAATGGCCAACGGGCAGCAGTATTATAATTCTAATTTCGTATTATTAGAGTTAGGACTAGGCTAAACTAAGCTAAGTATAGTATTGCAAATTGATATGCCAAAGAGAAATAAATAAATGAAAATAAAAGGGAACACATTCTTGCTAAAATATGTACAACTACGAAACTAGTTAATTATTAGCTTATAATTAACGCAATTGTGGTTTAATCATTTTTTTGTACGTCAATAAATTTTGTTCTTTGGCTATGAGCTGCGGCAGCGGAAACAGGCCTTGAAGCCACGCTTTATAGCGCGCATATTGTGAATGACTTGTTCCTGGAACACAATAAAATTGTTATTAGGTTAACGGGTATAGGGCATAAAGGTGTTTCCTGCTCACCTGCATTAAATTGAAACACATGGCAATTAGAGCCATGCCCAGCAGCAGGTAAACGGCACATAAAATGAAGCTCAACTCGACTTTGTCTTTATCGGCGGTTATCTGCAAATACAAATCATTTGTGATATAAAATATAGGTAAAGCCATAGCAATAACTATGTGTTAATATTACTTCCTATATATATATATATATCTATGTCTAGCCTCATCTAGACAGCTTTCACAGCTTGTCGACAAATTCTTACAGAAACATTTCTTAATGAATCTTTGAACTGGGCTCTTGAAACTACTTAACAATACGTAAACTCTATCTGTCGTATCTAACTGTCCATTCGTACCACACGATCGCCCGGCACCAAATCACCGAATCCAATGCTGCTCAAGGAGATGAAACAGAAATAGCTGCCATCCAGATAATTCCAATCCTCCCAACGTCCAAAGAGTATGGCACCCGATAGTATATAGCTTTAAAGTAGATAAAACAGTAAATCGAATTGAATGATAATTTCAGTTTTTCCGCTCACCTGACCATCACGAACACACAGACAGTTAGTGGCACCGTTATTTCATCCGTGCTGCCGCGTATTTCACGTTCAATATCTGAATCCGAATCGGAATATGGCACATCCAGCATACTGGAATTCTGCATAGAGCTCTTGGTATAGCCACTGCTGCTGGTGCTGCTGCTATTCGAGCTGCTGTTGCTCGTGTAGCTGTTGCTGTTGCTGCTGCTGCTGCCGCCGCCACGTGCACTTTCCATATTATGCAGTTGCAACTGTATCGAGAATTCAGCGCGGGAGAGTTATAAACGATATATATATATTTATCTATCTATTTACTAACCGCTCGTGCCAGCTGCCGCAGCTTGCGTCGCTCGCGTATTATGCGCCGTTTGGCTACGCCCGGGCAAATGCGACAGAGACAGACCTTGGAGTAGATCCATTTAAAGGATTTGGCAAGCACATCACCTGAATTAAATGGGAAATGCGCATATTATTAATAAAAATCTAATGTTAAATTAATATCTTTGTCTATATTTAAGTATTCATATGCATGCAGTATACATATGTATGTATGTGTGTTCACAGTCTCTCTTTCTCCGCCTTCCTCCACGACTCTCATAAATTCATGTAGGCAGAAACGGAGCTTCAACAGCAACAGGTCGAGCAGCATTAGCAGGAGGAGTAGGTGGAGCAGCATTAACAGTCGGTTTAACAGAAGGCAGAGTTGATTTCTATACTGCCGTTCTATGCGATTCTCATAAATTCAAGTAAGGTATTGACGTGTCGGCCCTAAATTTAAGTGTTTTTTTGTGAGTGTGTGTGTGTGTAAGTATAAGTCAGTTGTGTGTGTGCCAATGGAAATATGGTATGTAAGTATGTAATTATGTTTGTAAGTAGTGTACAAGTATGTGAGTACATATATGTGTCTGTATATATGTACCATACTATATGTATATAGCAGCCAGTGTATGTATGTAATACGTAATGGTTTCTACGTAATAGCCATTAGGTTACCTTATTTTGTTACGTAATTTCGTTACGTATTAATGTTACGTCATTTTCGTACGTAATTGTGTTACGTAATTGCGTTACGTCAATTTATTACGTAATTACGTTACATCGTTTTATTACGTAATTACGTTACGTCATGTCATTACATTATTACGTTACGTCATTTTATTACGTAATTACGTTTCGTAATTACATTACGTAATTACGTTACGTAATTACGTTACGTCATTTTATTACGTAATTACGTTACGTCATTTTATTACGTAATTACGTTACGTCATTTTATTACGTAATTACGTTACGTCATTTTATTACGCCATTGCGTTAGGGTATTGCTATTGCGTTACGTTACGTTACGTTACGTTAACGTAATTACGTTACGTCATTTTATTACGTAATTACGTTACGTCATTTTATTACGTAATTACGTTACGTCATTTTATTACGTAATTACGTTACGTCATTTTATTACGTAATTACGTTACGTCATTTTATTACGTAATTACGTTACGTCATTTTATTACGTAATTACGTTACGTCATTTTATTACGTAATTACGTTACGTCATTTTATTACGTAATTACGTTACGTCATTTTATTACGTAATTACGTTACGTCATTTTATTACGTAATTACGTTACGTCATTTTATTACGCCATTGCGTTAGGGTATTGCTATTGCGTTACGTTACGTTACGTTACGTTACGTTATCACATAGTCGTTACATACCTATATTTGAGAGATAGAGCAGAAAGAGTGGCATGCCAATGATAGCATAGAGTATGGTCACCAGCTTGCCCCAATCAGAGCTGGGAGTTATGTTACCATAGCCGATGGTCGTGATGACAGTGAGCGAGTAGAGAAATGCGCCCGAGAAGCTCCACTGATGATCGACATCCGGGCCCTTGATCTGTTTCTTATACACAGCTTGTTGATACTTCAGCAGCACTTCGTTGACACTGAAAAGAAAAGTATATAAGTGAAATAGTTTATAATATATATATAAGGTATTTACTTTACCTATTTCTGTAGGCCTGTCGATCATAGAAACTGATATTCTCCGACGTCAGCTTCCAGATGCTGTTGAGGCAATCAGCGCTTGCATTGGGCTTGACTAAGTTTTTCGTCTTGAGTTTTTCGTATTCGAAAATTTCGATTGTCTGAAAGATGAAGGCGCCGCCAATGGTATAAAATGTGACTAGAAGTATGATGCCGACATTGCTGAACATAAATGCCGTAAAGTGACGGCAATGATCCTTGAAGCGCTCAAATGCCGGCTTCTCAGCGGCCTTGCGGCGAAAGGAGCTGCGCCGCGACGACATGATGCTGCCCTCCACTCCAACACATCCAAATCCGAATCCGAATCGAAATCCAATTGGACTATGCCTCGATTAGCGGCTCGTTGGCAACTCTCGAGTTGTCGTCTGGACATGCTTTGATTCGATGTTTGGCCTGCCCATTGATCCAAATTGGCTTTATTTCCTTCAAAGAGCTGCGAATATACATCAAGATTTCAGCAATTGTTGCTAAAGGACTTCCTGCAGCAGCAATATAAACAAACAAAAATTCGGCTTCTTTATGCAGATAGATATAGAAAATCTCACACTCCATATATTACCCGGGTTGCCACTAAATCTTTGTGTTAATACTTATTTACTCGCTCGTATTATTTTATTTGTAGTTATCTTTATTTATAGCTGCATGTTTATGGCAACAAATGCTTAAACGAATTTTCTTTTTAGTTCATTTTATTAATTTATTTATACTAACTAGTTGTTTATGCTTGTCCGCTGCTTAAACTAGTATGCCACTAGTATATACTTATATTTAATTAAATGGGGCTTTAATTCTACAATAGATAATATTATAACATAGTCGGTTCAAATATTTATTGGCGACAAAAACAGATATTTATTTTAAGTTTTATTAGATAGAATATAAAAGCTATATACAAAATTAAAATAAATAAATAAATAATTAAAAATTTATTATTTTATTTTTAAGTTACATTTTTTAGATAGTTTTTATTTTTAATTTTATTTTAAAAATATATATATTTTGGATATAGTTAATTATTTTCGTCTCTTTTTTAAACTAAAAAAATTTGTTATAACAATATTTTCGTATATAATTTTTTATATACATTTTTCTCTTTGTTCCTTTTCCAATATTTTACGATCTATATTATTTTTGAATAATTCTCAAATTTCAAAATCGAAATAGAGCATAACTCATATTAACTAGTGATAATTCTTTTGAGTACCCCATTCGTCGTGACAGTTTAATGATATTTTCGAACAGATTAATTTAAATATTCGTCTAGCAGCAGACGCATCAGTGGACTTGACTCGATTTTTTAAAAGAACTATGAATATGAATATGGAATATGAATATGAATTTGAATTATTTCATTTTCTTGCTCCAACAGTTGCCAAACGTTTTTTGTTGTGTCTAAGAAGCGAGAAGCTGTGGGTGGCAATGCTCTGATGATGACGACGATAATGATCATAGCCATAATGATGATGACACTTGTCGCCTAGTTTCTGCTGCCCACAGCATCAAAATATGAAGACTTCCCAATCATACAGAGAGGTTGCCAAATGCTTTTCTTTTCTAGATTTTTTTTTTTCGACAAGAACTAGTAAGATAGGGTATAATGAAAGTGACATTACAACTAATTAAAAATTATAATAAAGAAAAATATAAAAATAAAAGTGGAGAATTTTTACGAGTTTTATAGATTCTATAACCAACATTTTTAAGAACTAAAATATATATAATTTCTATTTATTATAATTTTTTAAATATAAAATTTCTAGGTATTATTTTAGATATATCTATGTTATCTATTAAAATTTAAAATTTGATTCTGCCACTGTTTAGCTTAGCTATGCCTTTCTATGTGATTTTCATAAATTCTAAGAATCGTGTTTTTCTACATTATTTCCTATTACAGCGTATCATTTAGTCAGCAAAATTGTACCACTCGTTCTCCATCTCTCTCTTGCTTGGCGCCCTCTAGTTTCATTTAGTGAGTGTGAAATATGTTGAAGCTTATTTTTATAAACTTCTACAACAGCCAACAGTCATTTGTCTAATTTGTGGGCATTTCTTTTTTCTCTTCTCATTTATTTATTTATTTTTTTCATTTTGAATAGCTAAATCATAGAAAATGTTGTTGGCTGAGAAAGATATCTGTCTATACTTAATTCAAAAAAGCGCAAACATTTCATTTATAAATGCGGTTTAAGCTAAATAGAAACATAGATAAGTACTTTGTATTTACAGTTGCGGCGGCGGCGGTTCGTAAATTAAATTCAATTCGCTAACTATTTACAAGCGAAAACAATCAAAAATAAGACAAATATACATATTTACACATTTATGTAGGTGTGGCTAATTAAAAACCAAACAAATTGGCGCCAAAAGCAAAACAAAACAGCGAAAATAATGTTAAAAAGAATAAAAATTACGAGCAATATGCCAAATGGAACTAGTAAGAGTCTTCGAGGGGATACCGGGAGTAACCGACTAGGCGATACCTCTTTTTTTAACATAAGAATCACTCTATTGAAACCACTTTTTCTCTAGATCTAGAGGTGGAGAAATATCATTATTTATAGAGAAAATGATAAACTCTTAGTCTGGCAACTAGAAGCCACCGAGACTACCTGAAGACCTTTCATCTATATCGTTTAAAGAGTCTGGCACGCCTGCTTCTGCCTGTTACATAACTTGTTACAATATCATCATACCCCAAATTTCCATATTTCCCCATTTTAATTGGATTCAGAGCATAAAAATAACATTAAACAATTAATTGAAATGTGTGCGGTCAAATGAAATGAAATAAAGAAATTAAAAAGAAAATCGAGCACTGTCAACTTGATGTTTATATTCTTAATGCAATTGAACAGGTGTTAACAAAGCGAAAATTCAATAAAATAAAATAAATACACTTGGATATTCAAAACTCTCAACTAATTGCCTATTAAAATGTAGTGAACCAACTCAATTTTATACCTAATTAAAATTTTTATTGTTTTCTTTTTAGCTGGAAAGCTTTTTGCTTCACCGTTCAAAAACAAAAGCAAAAAAAAAACAACAAACAAAATGCTAATTGACCTCAAAAAAAAAAGAAGAAAAATTTATGAAATTCCATGGATTAGGGTGAAAAATAACATAATGAAGAAAGATCAAAAGGAAAAAATAGAAAGGAAATTTTCTTAAAGGAAACTGCACGATGACTCGATGCTAAAGTATGTATATAGATATACATATATATATATACCCATATACATTTGTGTGCATGTGTATGTGTGCAGAGTTTACTCCTGGGAAGCGCTGATTGGCTGCAATAACATATCACACACACACATGCATCCATACCATCGTCAATTTACACACATACATGTGCATAATTTCCCCTCTGGAATACACACACACACACATGTTTGCATATGTGAAATTCCCTTGGCTGCTCTAAACAATTGGCTTTTTACTTAAAATCGTAATTGCCTCATAAACTGAATTGCTGAATTTGTTTATGCGTTTGTATTTTTTTTTTTTGCCCACAAATCGAACATCTCGCTTAATAATACAAACATTGAGCTACTCGTCTCAAAGAGCGCACTTGCATAATTAATTTTTCCATAATGTTCATAATTGCCCACGTCAAAAAAATATACAAGCAAACAAAAATATTATAGACAGACAGTGAATGTTAAGTGCCAGCAGCTACACGAAAAAAAAATATTCTAAAAGTTTCAACTAAAAACAAAAGATCGAAAGATATGTTTGAATGCAAATGAAAACACACGAAAAAATGCTTAAGCGCAAGTTGTGCTTGTATGTGTGTGTTTGTGCGAGCAAAGCAAATGACATGGGATAATAATAAAACGCAAGTTGCGGTAAAATCTGTGCATCTATGTTTGTGTGAGTGTGAGAGCGAGCTAAGCAGATGACATGGATAATGCGTTCAAATGCCTAAGCAAGTCTGTGTATGCGTGTGTTTTTGCATGTGAAGCAAATGACACGAATAATAATAAATTACAGTTAAATATGTACTTGGCTACCAAATGTTCTTCGTTCCTTTTGACAGGACAGACATTGATGTGGGGCCAAGACCCACAAAAAATATTTAAAAAAAAAAACAATTTTCGTACATTGACCGGCAAACTCTTTTTGCACAAAAAATATATTTTGTTTTACATACATACATATATAACGCGCATACACGTGTACACATGTTTATTTAAGTTATTGTTCTTATTGGTATTTACACATTTGGCAAACTTATACATACATCATGGACCATCGATAACTATCAACGATCGCTGCGAAATGTTTATTGCTTCTATTTGTTGTTGCTGTCGGCTATGTTTATATATGTATACTTATGTGTGAGTGTGTGTGAGTCTGTTGTTATTGCTGTTTTATGTTATTTCTTTGCCAGATGCCAAATACACGACACGCCGGGCGTGACGTCACTAATGCCTTGTCGTCATTGCATTGTTGCGTTTCATTTCGTTTTGGTTCGCTTCGTTTTGATGCCTATTTCGCAGCTGATTTCCATGCACATCTATTTTAAACCACATGCATATTTACACTGACATGTTATTTAAACATTAACTCAATGTGAAAATATTCATGCTGCTCTAATTATTTATTGGCACCTGTAGCACTATACGGTATACGGTATAGACCGTATTTTTATTTATAAACGTACATTACTTAATTCCACTTCATCAGCCGCTGCCGCATTTAATACCGATTCAGCAGCATTTAGATTAAACTGCGCGCGCTACTTTCTAAACCAAACGTTCGCCACAACGTTCTGCTAGCCACTGACTGGGCGCAATATATTTTTAGAAGACGAATACAAATGCTAATTTTGACGCTTCAAATGTGACGTCGCTATTCGCTCGCCGATCATTTCAACAGAGAGAGAGAAAGAGAGAGCGCGCAAATGCAATATGCGTATAAGAGCTGTGCGCATATTTGCGTTTTGATCTGTGCGCTCGTATACTTTACCGTTATGTGTGCGGCTTGCTTTTAGTGTATATTTTTATACTAAACGAGTAAATTTAGTTTTTTATTGGAAGCATTTTATTTGCCTTGCGTTGATTATCATTATAAATGCATGTAAGTTAAGGAATATGTATGTATATATATATAAAACATTTAATATATTTATTTAATTGATTTTGGAGCGTAATCCTTGACTCATCAGCGGCTTCACATCTTTGGGCTCCCTGCCACGTGTCTCTGGCAGATAGCGCCAGACAAGAAGCAGGCAAAATATGCAAACGCACATGCAGGGCATAAAGGCAAAGGAGCTCCAGGCAGTCTGCAGCAAGGGGAAGCACAATCCGATGAGGAAATTGCCCAGCCAGGAGAACAGGCTGCCAATGGACATGGCCACAGGGCGCGGCGCATCCTCGAGCAGCTCTGCAAGCAGACACAATCAATTTACAGATAATCTGCGCATAGATCATAGCTTACCTGACCCAATGAAGTAGGCAATGGGTCCCAGGCCCAGCTGAAAGCCCAAAATAAATGTCAATATGAATGCGATGCTCACATAGCGCAGCGCCACGCCCTCCGAGCTGAGCAGATAGTAGAGCGAGAAGGACATGCCGGCCAGCGACACGCCACAGATGGCGCACGAGGAGATCACCAGTGGACGACGATTGAATCTGTACAGCAGCAGCGGCCCAAGCAGCGAGGTGAACAGATTGAAGCAGCCAATGCTCAGATTTAGCCAAGTAGCCGCGCTGCTGCTAAAGCCAGCATTGGTCAGAATGGATAGCGAGTAGAAGAAGATCTGTAAGAGATGCAGTTAAGTTAATTTTGTATGATTTGATATATGATTTAATCTATATTTTCTCTGCTTACAGCATTGATGCCGCTTAGCTGCTGGGTAGCTTGCAGGGCGCAGACGAGCAGCAGGGGCAGGAATAGGGTCTTGTCGCGCAGCACTTGGCACATGCCGTTGGCCTTGTTATTCGTGGCCAGCGTCTGCTCCAGTTCATTCAGCTCCAGCTGCACATTGCCCTTGTGGCCACGCAGCTGGCGCAGGCCATGCGTGCTGCCTGCCACATCGCCTTTGACCAGGTACAGCCAGCGCGGACTCTCCGGATAGCACATGAGCGGCAGCAAACAGATGAGCACGAACAGCGCATAGAAGCTCAGGGCATATGGCCAGTTGTCATCGTTGCCCAGCAGCTGCGGCAAGCTGACAATCTGCGATAGCAAAATGCCAGCCGTGACGCCGATGCAGGTGAAGACGCCAACGCTGCCGCTGAGCGCGGATGGCGCCAGCTCCAGCAAATACATGGGCTGAGCTGTGAAGATCAGCGCTGAGGCAATGCCGCCAAGGAAACGTGCCACGAACAGCATCTCCAAAGACTTAGCCGCACGACACCAGGTGAAGAGCAGGCCGCAAATCATGAGAATAATGCTGCTGATGATCAAGGTGCCTTTGCTGCAGGAGGAAATGCACTAAGTATAAGTTGAGAACTAATTTAATTATAAATCATTCAACTAACCGTCCATATTTATTGCTGCAGCAGGCGCTGAAGCAGGAGCCGCAAATGCCGCCAATCAGATAGATGGACACGATGCAAGTCCACAAGAGATTCAGCTGACGCTCGCTGCTGTTCGTGTCATATTCATTGGACAACACCTCGTCGCACCAGCTCTGGATGATCTCGGCTGGTGCATTGAGCACGCCAAAGAAGTAGCCAACCGGCACGGTGGAGCCCAATGTGGTCGTCAGGCAGATGAGCAGGAGCAGCCAGGTCCAGCCCTCGCCTGCATCGTTCACGTGCTGCAAAGAAAAACAAGATTTACCTAAATATGCAAATCAAATGATTTAAGGCACAAACTGAGCACAGTCCCGACTATATATATACCCTATTTATAGATATACTCTTCAAATACCATTATGACAACCATATTACGTTGCTCGATCTGTCGATGCTCATTTCCAACTGACTCACTCCACACACACCTTAAAGCCCAATCTCAATTATTGAAGACTTGTCTATGAGTAGACAGCGCATCAAACACCCTTTGTGTCTGCTGCCACTGACTCATAACCAGTTCCCCTCTTTCTAGCTATGGTGTCATGTGTTTTTCCATGGTATATGGCTTGCTTTTTGCTTTTGTTGTTAGTTATGTTTTATATAATTTATTTTTGTGTTTACTTTCTCCAGCGACGAACGATGTAAATATATTAAATACATATTTAAATATTATTTAAATTAAAAATTCAAATTTAAAAACTATAAGCTAGATAATATATGCTAGATTCAATATGAATAATATTTGTTTAATGTATATTAATATATAATATATATATGTATAATTGTATTCTGCCTTTTAAACGTTACATATAATTTTAAAATTAAAAATAGTAAAGAAAAAACTGTTATTATATTTCAAATTGTAAATTTGTAGAATATAAAAATATACAATTTTTTTTATGAAGAAAAAGTTTTACTTTAAAAGTATTTAATTAAAATATATGTTTTACTCACGAAAAATAAATATATAAACACAAAAATTTGTTTTTTTTTTTGCACATTTAATTTTGTAAATAATAAAAAGATAGAATAGAATAAAAAGAAAATTAGAATAATAAAATTAAAAAATTCTTTTTAAAATTGAAGTACAAAAATATAAAAAAAAAAACAAACATATTAAATTTAAAATTGAATAATAAACATAAAATTTGTATACCTGACTAAAGGAGTCTGTTCTGATCAAAATCAACTTAGAATTACCCATGATAACTTTTTTGTTAAAATTTTATTTTTAGTTATCATATAAATATTTATATATTTATAGCTACTATTTGTTTTATTGTTATTAAACATTGCATCCCGTATTTGCTCGAACGTCTATACAAATATATTTAAATATATAATATATTACAGATTGTACGAGCTATAAGCTTTAAGTTAAGATTATATACTTAACAGAATATCAACAATTAACCGATTCTATTACAATTATATACATATATTGATTATACAGGGTATCTGCGGAACGATTAGACTCTACAATAAAGTACAAGCTGCCGGTTATCATTAGTTTTCCATTATGTTTCAGGGCGTTCTCTTATCAGTTAACAAGCTGGCAGAGATTGCGTCGCGTCAGCGTGGGAAACGTGTTCATTGCATCTCATATATATATATATATATATATGTATATATACAAAAGAGTCTTAGTCAGAGAGTATCTATAAAATAGGTAAGCTTAAGCCTGTTCGCATCAGCCTTTCCGCTATTTAATTGAACCAACAGTTGGAGAGCAGTAAATTCAATTAGCTAAAGTAACAAAAGTAACAACACAGTCGGTTTCTTAAGGCAATTAGCTTTTGTTTTGTGCAGCGAGCGATAAGAGAAGAGTACCTCTTACATATGTTGGCAATGGGTACCAATTATACAGGGTGTCTTACTAGTTAGTTGTACATCGAACACTTATTGTCGAGCATAGGCACTTAGTCTTCACAAATATCTATATATATATATCTATGTATTAACATTTAACTTAAGGCTAACAATTATATTTTAAGCTATTTCCTAGTTGCGCCTCATTTGACTTTGGACCGGAATCCTTTGGCCATCAGCGGCGCCACTTCCGATGGATCGCGTCCCAGCGTTTCCGGCAGATAGAATTTCGTTAGTATGCACAGCAGCACACAGGTAATCGAGAATGGCAAAAAAACAAAGGCGCCCCAAACGCTTTGCAAACTGGGAAAGGCCATGCCAATTATGAAATTACAAGTCCACGACGAAAGGCTGCCCATGGACATGGCCACGGGTCGTGGCGCCACCTCAAACAGTTCTAAAAGCAACAGAAATTGTCAACCAGGATTTTATATGCATAACTGCAATTGATACTTACCTGAGCCAATGAAATAGGGTATGGGACCGAGGCCAAATTGATAAAAGAATAGATAACCCATAATGCAGACAATGCAGGCCCAGGCAAACCAGCTAACAGATTCCTGAAATGAATCAATTAATTATAAATTAATTATAAATAACTAATTGTGTATAGACTTACAATATAGTATAAAACAAATGCAATGCTAAAGAGGAAAATAGAGCAAATGGAGCTGGAGAGCATCATTAGGGTGCGACGTCTGCAGGTGGCCATCAGCAATGGGCCGAGCAGTGAGATGCACAAGTTAAGGCAGCCAGCGCCAAGATTTGCCCACTGTGCGTTCGGCTCGGAGAAGCCAGCCTTGGTGAATATGGAAACGGAATAGTAGAAGATCTGAAGAATAAACAATTAAACAGATTTAGTAATATAATCAAATATATATTGATAGAGTGAAACTTACTGCATTGATGCCCGACAGCTGTTGGCCGCCCTGGAAGCAGCAGACTATGATCAGCGGCATTAGGAAGTGCGGATCGCGTAGTACCTCGCCAAAGCTGCTGCTTTGCATCTCGTCGTTGACTTCAGCCTGCATGACGGCAATTTCCTGCTCGATCAGCTTGTTGGCATCGGCGCCACGCAGACGCACCAGCTCACGCTTGGCTGCCTCCGGATTGTTCTTGATTACGTAGAGGAATTTGGGACTTTCGGGAAACAGAAACGAGGGCAGGTAGCACACAATAATGAGCAATATGTAACCGGACAGAGCGTAATGCCAGCGTTCGGCTGTGCCAAAAATATCAGCCAAACTGAACACCTGGCCGACGACAACGCCACCGGTGACGCCGACGCTACAAAAGACGCCCAAGGTGCCGCGCTGTGACGGCGGCGCCAGTTCTGCCAGGTACATGGGCTGCGTGGCAGTGACGAGACCCGAGGACAAACCCACAATAACACGACCCAGCAGCAGCATCTCCACCGATTTAGCAGCGCGGCAGAAGAAGAAGAGCACAGCGCCAATGGCAAAGAGAACGGCGCAAATGAATAGGCAGGCTTTTCTGTGAGAGGGAGAGAAGACAGAGATTAGTTAGGGCTTAATTTAAATTTTTCAGATTTCTATAAATATATTTATAAACTATGTATTTAAAATTTAACTTTTCACAATATTTATTCACATTTTTTAAATATATATAAAAATATAATATATTTGAAAATAATTATCAAATTAAATTAAAATAAATTTTTAAGTTGATAAATATAAATAATTGTTGTATAAATTTAAAGATATAATTTAATATCGAAAAATAAATTAAAAGTAAAAATAATGTAAAAAAGTTTAAAATAAAAATAAAACATAAAAAAAATTGCAAAATTAAATTTAAATAAACTTAAAAATTTGTAAATTTAAAAATAATAAAATTTAAGTTATTTTTATTTTTAATTAAGTAATAAAGAATTAACATTGAGAAAACATATAAATATAATCTAAATATATTATTTATATTTTTAAAGCATTTAATACAAAAATTAAATACAAAATATTTATTTCCAACATATTTAAATATATATATTTTAATTGTATATGTATTTATATTCTTGTTAAATTTTCCATAACTTTTAAATATGATTAGCTTGACGTCGAATTGAATTGACCTTTATTTAAACTTTAGTTAATCTTATTTTATTTGCACTAAATGGAAATTTTCATAGACAGATTAATCAACTAGATTATGATATAACGGAAACTATAAAACTAAAAACAGAAGAGATTTCTTATCAAAATAATGCCAAGTAGTTAAGATAATCTATCTAATCCGATAAGCAGCACTACAAATGTCATTGATAATTCAATCAATTAAAATATATTTACCTGCCAAATTTATTAGCTAAGCCAGCGCCACCCAGCGATCCGATGGCTCCACCAATCAGGAAGACGGAAACGATGGAAGACCAGAGTATGTCCAAGCCACCAGGGCTCATCCAGCTGCCATATTTTTCGTGAACTGTTTCATTGCACCACGCTTTCATTAGCTATCAAAAGTAAATTATCAAAATAACAGGTATAATTTGATAAACAGCAAGGCAGGGCACACTTACCGTTGCCGGCGCATTGATAACACCTATGCAATAGCCCGTGGGCACTGCTGCACCTAAAGTTGTTGCAAAAGCAACGAACAGCAGAAGTTTGCTCCATTTTTGTTTCTATAGAGGAATAAACAAGATTTATAATAAAGATATAGAAATAAATGAGATAAAGATATTGAAATAGATTAAGGTATAGATTAAGCACAAAACAGCAACAAATAAAAAAAAAATAAATAAAAAATATATAAATAGATTATTTATTAATAATAAATAAAATTAAAATAATATAAGCAATTAATCCTACAAAATGTGAATGATAGCAAATTTATCTAAAATATGAAAAGGTAAAAAAAAAAATTAATAAAACTAAAAAAAAATTCTAAAATTATAATTAAATTAAATTAATAAAATAAAAAAAATTAAAACATTTTACAATTATAATACAAAAATAAAATAGTTTAACAAATATATAAAAATGTTTTAAAAATAATAATTATTATTTAAGAACATTTATTTGTAAATGGCTTTGCGTCATTTGCTAGTCTTTATTACCCCTTATCAGCGTAGACATAAAACGTCGTGACTTTGATTTATTTATATATTTTTTTTTTTATTATAAATTTTTATTTGCATCCAGAGTCACTAATTTACTGACCCGATTTGGCAAATGATTTATTTTAGGCAAACTCTCGCCATTATCAATTTCTAATTGAATTTAATTAGATCAATGTCTGAACTTGAACAAAAAATTAATTTCAATGACGGGGAAAACTGATAAGGCGCAAATATATAGCAAATTGGTCTCTATGTAAAATTCGTACACAATGTCAAAATAACGCACGCACACACACACAAATAGGAACTAGTACATACATATGTATGTATTTATAAATATGCGCCGAGAGCTTTAAATATGTATATTTGTGTACTTTGTCATTTGGCTTTTGGGCGAGAAGATAAATGCGCAAAGCACTGCATAGTTAAACAGAGCTCTACAATACAGCTGAGAAGTCTCTGGACTAGTTATAATTTCTAACAATATTTTTTTATAGTGTCAAGGTCAATTTATTTATTAAAATATAGAATTTTTGTATTTTTAATAATAATTTAACGGAATTGTGCTTAAATATCCGAAAATATTCATTTTACGTGCATGTATACTTTCACATGCTATTATATATGCATATTTACAGTTCTATATACAGCTCTTTGTGTGTCTCTGTGCATGCGATCGTAGTTCCTGCTCTTGGTTGAGCTGTATACATATGTATAAATATATGTACATGCATACATACATACAAATATGCGTAATGTGTAATTTATGTAAATACGAAGTACATTCAGATATTAATATGCACATATATTTAGTCTACGAGACGTAGACTACGACGCTCCTATAAAGCATCAACAATGTTGTTGGTGTATTTAATTACAAAATAATATAGTAAATAGAGTAAAAGAACAAGAGAGAGAGAGAGAGACAGAAAATAAGTGCAGTAGTTGTGCAGTTCAACGATTTACAGTTGTAAACAAAAGAAAATGTTGAGAAAGGAAAGCGGAGATCAGACACAACGATGCAGACACATGCAACAACGTTTATTTACTACAACTGCTGCTCACCTGATTCAGCTCCGTTTGTTGTGGCGCTATTTCAACTTTAAACGGCGGGTTCAAATGTTCAACTTCAGCGTTATTATGGCTCGGCATATTTATAGGCACTTTGTTTTTATTATTTTTAAAATATTATTTGCTACTTTGTGAACAATTAAACTTCACTGTGTAAGGCCGCCGGTCGGCACACGTGTGCGTTTTAAGAATGAACGGTAATTGTTTGTGTGTTTGCGCCACTTTCTTTGCTGCCGGCGTCTGCATTTGCAGGTTAGTGTTGTATAACAACAAACACAATTAACCAATTATCGAATGCGTAGGTAATATATGTGTGTATGTATATACGACACACACACAGGCGTAATTTGTTTAACAAAATTTGTTAAACGTAAAATTAGAAAAGCACGCAGACGTAAATATAAAGAAAGAACGAGCGGCGTCGTTCGCCACCTGTTTGCAACTAACATTGTTGTAAACTTTTTTGGTAGCATGTGGCAGCAGCGTCAACCAAAAGCTTTCAGAGCAGTCAACAACAATTGCTCAGCAGGCAAAGCTCATCAAGCTTGTGCACGTTTTAATCGAAAAATCGATTATGTCGATAGCTTGAATACAATTTTATCTGATATCTGGCAACTCTAATTGTCAGCTGTTTTGTTTTTTTTTGTTGACGTTGAGCGGTGTTCGTGTGTTGGCCAGTAAATATATATTTATTGTAACTTATAAATTAATAATTAATATTTGGTTTATTCTTAGATATTAATTGGTAACTATGACGGTGGCCTATGATTCAGTATTAGCCACAACGGCGGTGATCAGCACTGTTTTTCAGTTTCTATCGGGCACGTAAGTACAAATACATACATACATACATACACATATGCAAGTTGCTTAATAATCTATGTTAATACTAATGTATGGGGTGTATTATCAGCGTAATATGCCGCAAATATATACAAAAGAAGAGCACGGGCGAATCGTCGGGCGTGCCATTCATATGTGGCTTCTTATCGTAAGTACAAATTGTCGACGTCGACAAGAAAAGATATATATGGATAGATAAAAAGGTAATTTTGACAAACAATTTCCACTTAACGTAACGTGTTTATACAGCTGCAGTTTTTGGCTGCGCTACGGCGTGCTAACCAACGAGCAGAGCATCGTTATGGTCAACATGATTGGATCCACGCTCTTTCTCGTCTACACACTTGTCTACTACGTTTTCACGGTCAACAAACGTGCCTACGTTAAGCAATTCGCAATTGTCTTGGCCATACTAATTGCCGTTATTGTCTACACAAATAGTTTACACGATGATCCCCAAAAGATGATACACTTAACAGGTGAGCATGACCGATCATCAAATGATAATCCAAAATAATATAAAATACGAAAACTGATCAAAATTGAAGACAAAAACTATAGAAATTCTTGTTAAATATTTTTGTATACAAATAAAAAAAATGTACGAAATTTTTAAATTTACATTTATTAAAATCCCTAAATATTATTTATTTTATGATTTTATTTTTATTTTTTTAAATACTTATATTTACAAAGAATTTCTATAATTTTTGGAAAAATATTAAAAAACGAAACAAAAAATATATAAATATTAAAATGTAATAAATGACAGTTAAGATTTCCCTTTTTTATTCTAATTTTAAAAAATGAGTAGGAAAAGTGTATTAATTCAAGCATAATAAAAATAAAACAATTTTTAAAAAATAATTTGATATTCAAGAATTAAATTTAAAACCAATAAAAATATATCAATAAATTTAGATGAAATAATTAATAACAATAGCAAAAAATATATATAATTAATACAAACAAAAATTAAAAAATAAATATTAATGAAAAAAAAAACGTAATATATGAGTTGTAACTAATTGCATTATTAACGGCATTTGTTGTTCATTTGAATTGCAGGCATTGTTTGTTGCATTGTTACCGTTTGCTTTTTTGCTGCACCGCTGACGTCGCTGGTGCATGTGATACGAGTGAAGAACTCGGAAAGTTTGCCCTTGCCCCTAATTGCCACATCGTTCTTTGTCAGTCTGCAGTGGCTTATCTATGGCATTCTAATATCGGATTCATTTATACAGGTGCCACACTTCCCAGCCCAAATTGCAATTTGAATATTATATTACTGTCTACTGTCTACCTTTCGCTTTTTGCAGATACCCAACTTTCTCGGCTGTCTGCTGTCCTTGCTGCAACTGGGCCTGTTTGTATTGTATCCGCCACGTAGCTATAGTTATTCCGGTCAGGGCTATAAGCTGCTCGAGCAGGCTGTGCCCTTCTAAGTTATTAATTTGATTTATATTAAGTCGAGATTTGTATGTACTTATATATATTGCGCATTTTGCATATGATATTTAATCATGTTTCATACAGGTATATACATACATATGTATATTTTGATATAACGTAATTGGCAAAATCAAAATAGGTCGCTTGCTTTAGTTTGCAAATATATATACATATATATTTATATATAGGCATAGCGTATAATGTAAAATATATAATTATAAAACTGATCTTTTGCGAAGACAATTTCGTATTTTCTATGTACTTACAATTTGTTGATTACTTTCGGCGCCCATCAGTTTGTTATTGACCAAAGCACACAAGGGAATGCGAAACTGAGTTTTTAGCACGTATAACTCGATTGATGGCTGAAATCAAACTGAAATTCATGTAAGAGATTTTTGTATTCATAATGTATGAACTGCACACTCTATCGACAAGAGCTGAGCTGATATGCTGATAATAAATAACTTGCAGTGTTAATTCAAATAATTTGCCTGCTTAAGTCAATAATCGGACAGGACGCTTATCTCATTTGTTTATCTTTATAGCCAATTCAAATCATTTTACGGGAGAGCTCTGTTCCGATAAGCATAGGTATTTGAGCGGAATTGACTTGTCGACAATCATATCAATATTATTATTTGTAGTACTACTTCAATAAACACAAGTCATTTACAAGAATATTGATTTGTACGTCGACAGCTGGCTGGGCACTTCAAACGTTTGTCTTTGGCGCCTTCAGTGTTTGCGATTATTCCAAATTAATCGATGACAACCGCCCATCGCTGCTGGCAACAATAAAACTGCTTTCGCTGTTCGTTATCTGCTTGTTATTTATTTAGATACAGATAACAAGTAAAATTAAACTAAATGTCGACATGAACAGGCGAGTAATATCAGAAGGTGCACTATAAACTTAAACGTGAAAAGTATACTTTGCAGCTAAATTCAAAATAGTGGAAAACATTTCAAATAGCGATTATTTTTGCAGCATTCGATGTTTATTTTGCGATAAATGTTTTGAATCACTGTAAGTTAATCGATAGTGCGCTACCATCGCTACTCTTCGTCATCTCTGTTTTATTTTCGCAAGTGGATAATGAAAAACAAAGGGAAAAATAACAATTAAAATGCAGGAACAGAGTGCCGAGCTATATGAGGAGGTGAAACTCTTTCGGAATGCACGAGAGCGGGAAAAGTACGACAATATGGCCGATTTGTATGCGATTATAAACACAATCCAACAGCTGGAAAAGGCGTATATCCGGGACTGCATTACTCCACAGGAATATACAGCCGCTTGCTCCAAGCACCTGGTGCAATACAAAATTGCCTTCAAACAAGTGCAATGCGATGAGTTCCAGACCGTCGACACATTTGTGAAGAAGTTTCGCCTCGACTGTCCCGCTGCCCTGGAGCGCATACGCGAGGATCGTCCCATTACGATACGGGATGACAAGGGCAACACCTCCAAATGCATTGCCGAAATTGTTTCGCTCTTCATTACCATCATGGATAAGCTGCGATTGCAAATCAATACAATGGATGCACTACAGCCAGACGTCAAGGACTTGGATGACAATATGAATCGCTTGTCCCTAATACCCGCAGATTTCGAAGCCAAGCAAAAGGTGGACAAGTGGCTGGGCACCTTGAACGAGATGCAGGCATCCGACGAACTGACCGAAGCTCAGGTGCGACAATTCCTCTTCGATCTGGAATCCGCCTATGCTGATTTCAATAAGCTCCTACACAGTCAATAGTTGTTAATCATTGCTATATATGCCCCTTGTATTTTCCCTGATAATCTACATTCAATTAGCCTGTACGTAACTCTCGCAATAAAGATCAAAAATTAATAAAAAGTGCACAAATCTTCGACTTGGCGAATATTGTATGCTCTACAAATTTAATTACTATATTAGTTATTGATATAATAACTAAACACAATTATTAGTTTATTGCAGTCATAGTATGCTTGATATAGAATGATACTAGACTGTAAGGAAGTGAGCCTACGTATAGGGAAGAAATTTTTGTTTTATGAGATTCCTATAAAAAACACTCATTCCCTGATTAAGATCTACTCCAACTATAGAAATCGTTTATGTCTAAAAGAAAATCTCAATTTGGCATAGGCACAGACACATATACATATATATAGTCAAATTTGCTGATACAGTTCAAGAACTTGTGAGCTATATACTGTCTTCAGAGCATCTCCGATTTATCGTATATAAATTATAATTTATATAAATATATCAAATATTTATAAAACTTATACATTATAAATTATAATTTATATAAAAATTATACAATCTAAATTGTTTAGACATAAAACAAATCGTAGTTAGTTTTTTTTGTTTTTGTTTTTTTTTTTTTTTTGCATTTGTTTGGATTTAATCGTATCTTTTATCTTCTTTTCTTGTATTTAATTTAAATATTAAGGTTATAATTATACAATACACATAAGTTTAAACCGATTACAATAATTAATTTTTTGTTTGTTGTGTGTGTGTGGTTTTGTTGTTGTTTCTTTCATTCACTTGACGTTTGTTTTTTGTATTTCTTTCATCTTACGCTTATAAATTTGTTAAATCGTTTTACGCCTTTAATATTTAATAATTGTTATCTTTTATCTTTGTAAATTATTTTTGTATGCAATGTGAAAAATGGTACTTGGTATAGTTTTTTTATTTTTGTTTTTGTTTATTAAATGTAGATGTTGGGAGGAGGGCTGTATGTATGTGGATGTGTGTGTGAGTGTGTGTATTTGGTTGTTGTGTATGCGCGTATGATGTGTGTGTGTGTGTGTGGCGTATGACGTTTGTGTCTATTTATATGGTATGTGCGGCTTGTTTGTATACTTTATAAAGTTGCATAAGTCTTTGCACTGTTCGTTACGTTCTATTGGAGCAGGAGAGTTGGAGGAGGGCGTGGGGCACGGGGCGTGGGCGGGCGAGCAGTAAAAACATTTCTTATTAAGTAAAATATGATTTCTCATCTGCATATACTAGATAATCCTTAACATCATTATCTGACGAATGTTGTTCCTCGCTCAATGTTGCGTGTTGCTGCTGCTGCTGTTGTTGTTGTTGTTGTTTCTCCTTGACAAGCATTAGTAACTGATTTGTTGTAGGCAACGTTCTCTGACTGATATTATTATTATAAATGTGAATGGATGTTGTTGTTGCTGCTGTTGTTGTGGTTGTTGCTGTGTTTGTTGTTGTTGTTATTATATTAGTGCGCAGGCCAGCATTTGATTGCAGCGTCGTCAGCTGCAATTGCCGCCAAATCGTCTGCTCCGTAAGCTAGTTCTGTCCGGTCCAATATGAATTGGGGTAGCTCGGCTTGCCAGTTGACTTGGACTGGCTGCTCGACTGTTGGCGCTGGCCAGCGCTGTTCGAGTCCTGAAATAGGCGTGAGAATATATATTAATTAAATGTCTATATAAGGCAAGAGTGAGTGAGGTAAGGTTAGCAGCATATATATATTATATTATATATTGAGAGCGCGCGTACATATATAGTTATTTGTATATATATGTGTGTTCGTATGAAAAACTGCTGTGTGTGTGTGTGTGTGTGTGTCTGTGATGTGCATTAATAATGATTACGTTTAGCCCATGTTTTCCTTATCTCTTATCAGCAACAAATTGGTCATAAAATCATATCAAAAGCCAAACTAATTAATTCAGATTTCGTTAGTTCAACTACAATTATCAGTTTTAGATCAAATAGAGAGAGAGTTAGTGCTACAATATTATATGCGAGTGTGTATGTGTGTGTGTGTGTGTGTGTGCGAGCGTGCATGACTTTTTGTTAGTTTTGGTTGTATTTTGTTTATATTTTTTTGTTTTATATAATATTATTTATTCATTTATTTACATACAACAAATTGAATATTTACCAAAAGTAACAGAGAAAACGAAATTTGTAATTTTTTTTTTAGTTTTAGTTCACGTGATACAACAACAAAGGAAAACTTACCCGGCGGGATGAGCTATGAATCCTGCCGTCCATCTAATGTAGTCCCATAAAAAAATCAAAAGAAATTATAAAGAAAAACAAAGTCAAACAATCGAACAGTTCTCATGCATTTCACAAAATTTTCATTTTATTTTTAGTATTGAAAATTTCAAGTTTTTTCCCAGCAACTAGTTCAAAATTGAGCGTAGTTGTGTGTGTGTGTGTGTGAGTGTGTGAGTAAACTACCCCATAAGCAAGAAATGTGAGTATGTGAGATCAAAAAATATGCTTGAAATTGGTTTCGTTTGTTAGGTACATAAAATGTTAAGCCAAATGCTACGAATTGAATAGGTTGCGAGAAGTTGTTAGATATCTAAGGAAGTTGTATTAGAAGTTGACGAATAACTAGTTCATTAACTTAAATTGTATAAGGCAAGAACCATTTAACAGTATCAGCCGACATACGAACTAATTTCTTTTTGCTGAGAACAGAAATAGAAGCTGGTTTATGGTTTAGAGGTGTATAAGCTTTATAAACTGTATTTTTTTTATTGCGAACTGAACTAGTTCACCTTTTCTAGTATTTATTCATAATCAATTCATAGCTAAACTGGAACTAGTTCTAAGGTAAATTGTTCAACACTTTTTCGTTTGTATACAAAAATATATATACTTTTCTGGGATTACTAACACAATTCATAACTGAACTAGTTCGCCAAGTTGAACTACATAGTTCTATAGCTATATTTGAATTTATAGCAATTGACAACTGAACTAGTTCATGTTCGCAGCAAATCACATTTGATTTCCTGAGAAGATTAGATCTAAATTTCAGCTATTTTAGCATCGTATTTTAACATTCTTGAATCACTCACTAACTGAATCATTTTATAAAATGAAATGATTTTCGTAGTCTTTTCGTGTAAACTTAAGTTAAAATAAAACTAAATAGTATTAGAGTTAGTGCGCAATGTGCCAAGTGAAATAGTAGGTAAGATTGCTTTCTTTTTTTAGATTTGTTAATATTAGTTGGATGTTCTTTATCATTTTCCTTTTTCATTAAACAACAGCAACAACAACACAAAAGAATGCAACATTTTCTACGCATACTAAATATATATGTGTGAATAAATACTAAAAACGAAACATTTAACAATGTAAAACCAATTGAAAATTTTGATTAGGTTCGAGTGTTATTGTGTAAATGGAACATGCATGATACGATTTCCTGTTCTTGAATTATAGTTGTTAAACAATAAATAGATATAGTTATTAATGAATGTCTCTGAATCTGTGTGTCTGATTGTTAATTTTGCTAAAAACGTTGCTTTTCCTTATCGTTTCGTTTCGTTTCGTTTTCAAATGGAAATGGAAATATTTATGGTATGTAGGTTCACTCGGCAAAGAACGATATGCCACTGAGATCATCTTGAATATAGTTGCTATTATCTTGCTGATCGTTTCCCGATATTGCATAGTCATGATTGTTATGCTGATTAGGTTCATCATCATCATTATTGTTATTATTATTATGCTGATTATTCTGATGCCACATTTGCTCATTCTCGTACGCGACTTGTTGTATATTGCTTGTATTTTCTTGATTTATAAGAAACTGCTGTTCAGCATTGTACTCTACCTGATGGATTGGCGGATGGATCATGTTGTGATGTCCGGCCGCTGGCATCGGCAGATACATGCCATAAGGCTGGGCCGAAGTACCGCCCGCTGTCTGTGTGTTGGCCATATTGAATGGAGGCGGTGTGCCCGAGTGGAAACTCTGCTTCTCATACGACTGTATACGGAAATAAAAATACATCAATAAATATATATTTATGGATATATTTTTTGTTCTAATTGATACGCACATTGACCTTGTTTAGCGCCACATGACCTTTGCCATACATCGACGAGGTCAGATCGGAACCAGTGCCTGCCTGTGGTTGGTTGGAAACCGTTTGTGTTTTGCTCTGCTGATTCACACTGGATGAATAACCGCCCTTACTATAATCCTGAGTTGTCTGCGACAGAGCATCATAACTGGTCGAGCCATAGCCTGCGCTATACGAAGGCTTTGGGAACTGGCCCCCGGATGCTGTATTGGCAGCCGGTATTTGTTGCTAATGATTAATAATGAATACAATTAGTTTTTACATTATATATTATAGTATTGGGTTACGACTTACTGGATAGATGGCTGGCGTGCCATATTGGAAACCGCCGGGCATTACATTGCCACCATAGAAATAAGCATAAGGAACATTCAGCATTGGCGCACTGGAGCCAGCTTGTTGCGACATTGTGCTAGACACCTGCAATGGAAATATACCAAAATTTAGTAAATGTAGAAATTATAATTGATCTTATATATTAGATAAAGTATTTCAACTTATAGAACAATTGCTTGAAAGAGGCCTCTAAGATCTCATTCAGCTCTACTGTAAATGTTGCACATACGACATTTTCATAAGCAAAACACGCTAGAAGTTATCATAAGACTTAATTTTATATAAATAATAATTATATAAAATAATTTTAATTTAATTTTATATAAATGATTATATAAAATAAATAATTTTATATAAATAAAATATATAGAAATATAAAATATAAATTTATAAACACAGAAGCATCTTCAAAAATAATTGAATTTAAGATTTGCTTTTAAATACTCAGTGGGAAGTGAACGACTTGGAAATACCCGGAATCTTACATTATACAACATATTACAATAGAATAGTGCAGTTCTTAACATATTTATTCTTATAATCTGTGCTCTACCAATTTCTTATCATAGCATTTAGCTCGCCTCTTTCATACTCACATTACTAACAGGACTGGAGTTATTGTCGGTGCGAGCGAAGCGTCCATCAGTCATTGTTGAGTAGGCCACAGAGCCGAGATTGTCGCGACCGGCGCCCAGGCTGGTGGGCGTGTAGTTAAGATCGTAATATCCTTGCTGTAAGTTCAAAGAAGAAGAAATACAATTAGTGTTAAGACGCTAAACTTCGTCCCCGAAACGGACAGCAAATGTGATTAAAGATGTGGGTTAAGCTGCGATAATGGTTTAGGCAGAGCGCGTTTGCCACGGCACAAAAAATAATAAATTTATGCTTCAGCAGCTGACACAAAACTGCGCACGAGACGAAATGAAAATGATAAAGAAAAAAAAAAAAATTAAAAATAAAATCGGAAAATTTATAAATTTTGTTAAAGTGCCATTAAAAATCTTAAATAAAAACGTTAGAGAATAATGATGATATTTGTTGAATGAGCGTGGAGTGGAGAGAGAGAGGATGCGGTGGAAACAGTTGAATCTCAAGACAGCCACATCAGAAAATTGAGGCGTGCCTTTGAAATTCAAATATTTCTTTTTATGTTAATGAGCGTAAGAATTTTTAAATGCCAATTTGAATTACTTTCTTTTCTTGTCTTTTTTTTTATGATTTACTTTTCTTCTTTTTTTTTACTTTCCATTAAATTTGATAAATTGAATAAATTAATTATGAAAGGAATTGGATTGGAAGCGGAATTTTTGGAATATTTTTTTGGATGTTTTTTTTTCCTGTTATACCTGATTTACAATAACAATAGAGTGCAAGAATTCCTCTTCAATATACAAAGTAATATTTACATATATAGAGAAGACGCACACATACACATACATATATATATATATATATATATATACACATACATTCACAAATATTGAGACAGACACACGGAAAATTGTAAATTTAATAAGTTCTGCATGAATTATGCCTTAACTGATGATTTAGTTTATATATAATTATACATACATATATATATATATATATATATATATATATATATATATATATATATATATATATATATATATATATATATATATATATATATATATATATATACATATATATCATTAGATGTTTTAATTATGAGAGTAAATGGAATTTTGAAATGTTTTTGCTTTGATACAAATTCGATTTTCAAGCTGATTTTTGATTGCATTGAATTGTTGTTGATTTTCTCTTTTTTTTCAATTATTTGTATATTATTTTTATTTTTTGCATTTTGCTTTTCTCCATGAACTCACCACATGTGGCACTCTCTGTTGCATCATTTGTAATTCCTCGTAGGAATAAACTGGTTGCTGATAGTATGGCAATCCAGTCTGAATATATTGACTAACCATTTGGATGTTGGTGGGCACCAAGCCGCTGCTGCCACCGGCGCCGCCGCCGCTGCTGCCACCACCACTACCACCACCAGCACCACCAGCACCAGTTGAGCTGCTGCCGCTGCCGACACCGCCAGCGCCGACGCTACTGCCGGTTGTTGAGCCAACGCCGACGGCGCCGCCGCTGCCGGTGACACCGCTGCCGCCGCCGCCATTACCGCCGGCGCCGCTGCTGTTACTGCTGCTGCTGTTCTTGTTGGTCAGCGTGGCCAGCACCGCCGCTGCGGTGCCTGCCGTTGTTTGTGCAACTTGGGCTTGAACAGAAGCGGCATTGTTGCCAACGCCAACGCCAACGCTGGACGCACTGCCGCCGGCATTAACGCCACTAACACCGCCGCTTACACTTACGCCCGCTATCGAGCTGCCGCCCTGGCTGCTAACTGCTACCACATTGCTGCTATTGCTGTTAACGCCAGCCGCAACGCTGCTTGCCGAACTGCTGCCGCTCACATTGTTGTTGGCTATAGAAAAAGACAAAAGAAAACGATTCAAACTTAGGCCAACATTTCACTTTATTTGTTATCCTGTTTACTCACTATTTGAAACGACTGTCTGATTAGCACCTGTCGCACCGCTCACGCCCGCTGCACCGTTGCCCGTGCTGGCACTGCTGCTGCTAACGCCGCTGCTCGTGGAAACACTGCCCAGAGTCAGCAAGTAAAATTCATGTAAAGAGAACAAGCAATCAGTTAATGATCCATAGTTTAAGCCAGCTTAGGTTAATTTTAGTGTTGATTGACGCATGCATTCAGCTTAAGCTCTGGTCTCTCTCTCTCTCTCTCTCTCTCTCACCTGTCATAGTGCGCGGCAGCACCGGCTGCTGTAGCATCCTTAAGCTTGGCGCTTGTACTAAAGTTACCATACTGCGAGGACGAGTTGCTTGCGCTGCCAGCAAACCTTGAATGCACACCAAGGATAAATGGAACAAAACAAAACGTAAACGGAAAGGAATCAAACATGAATATATATATATATATATATATAAATATTATTTATATATATACAAGGGTTAATATATGCATTAATGTGTTGATTTGTTGGATCTATCATATATCTATCTATCTATCTGTATATTTTTCTAATATCTATAAATATATTTAAATCTGTATCTATATCTTATATGCCAATATCTCGCGTTATATGCCTATAACTCTCAATGTTATGCTATATTTTAATTAACATTATTTTGTTCTCACTAACATTTCTGTAAACTGTCAACTGTTAAGTGCTTCTGTATGCTCTTATTAACATTTTTAAAAACTGTAAATCTAAGTTAGCTGATATTATTTATTGAATATTTTAAAATCGTATCATTATTTTGATTAGTTTTTTTCTCAGTTAATTATGCTATGAACAATCTGATTTGGACTTCAAAATTTAAGATATTCCGCAATTCTTCGTTTTATAGATTGAATCTGCAATACTCTGTATGTATATTCTTCGCCATATAGATTATTTTCGATATAATATATTTTCTGAATATAATTTGTTTTTATATATATGTACTAAAATTTTCTAAATAATTTTCCAATTTGAAACATTTCAAGTATTCCAATATATCCAACAAATAAATTCAACAAAAATAAATAAACATGCAATGATAATTTTGTTGATTTTTATCATATAATTTCAGGCAAATGAATTTGTTCTTCTAATGTTTGGAGACATTTTTGATTGGTTGGTTGGTTGGGTGAGGTTGGTAAAGCCCATTTGTATAGTTATACATACCCGCTGCTGTTGGAGAGACCAGTATTGCCATAGACACTCTGGCTGGACTGGTAAGCACTTTGTGGTGTCGAATAACCCGATGTAAGGTAGGCGGAGCTCGCATTCGCGCTGTTATTTTATATTTTTATTGTTTGTTTTTGGCAATGTGTGGGTTAAAAATTGTGGCAGGGCGTTTTGGTGGAGGTTAAAAGAAGAGAATTAAGTTAACAAAGAACGAAATAACAAGAACGATAAATTAAATATTAGACAAATTGCATTTAACGGGTTGATGTTTCGAGTTAGATCAAAGATAAAACGCAACCACAAAAAAAATAAAAAAGAAAGAAAAATTTGGTTTTGGATTTACCTGGAGCTATTTTGGTTGCCACTGCCGCTGATCGGAATGTTTTGTACTGCTGCACCGCTGCTGCCTGACGCATTTTGCGCACCGCTCGCCGTCTGCTGCTGCTGCTGTTGCTGCTGATAGGAATTGACTGCATTTGCCTGATAGCTGCCATAGCTCGAAGGCTGGTAGCTATTGGACTGAACATTTGCATAGCCCGAGCTGTTATAGCCCTGTACAACGCCCGCCGACGTTTGATAGGCACTGTTCGCCTTGCTGGCCGCGCTACTTTGATACGCATTCTGATACGATGTTGCACCATTGTTGTTGCCACTGCCCGCCTGCCCGTATGGATCGTTTTTGGTCAACTGATCTAAGGCATTGCCGCTCTGCTGCTGACCCGTCGAGCGCGTCGCATAGCCAGCTGCACTCAAAGCATCGCCCTGCAACTGAGAGGGAAAAAAGGCAAGTTTATATATACATAAATTTACGGTAAATTCGGTCACTTTTGGCTTCGATTCTACTCACAATTTGCGCGTTCTGTAGGCCAGCTGATAGCGCCTGCTGCTGCTGCTGCTGTGACTTGGTCTGGTAGTCGTCCTGCTGCTGCTGCTGCCCATCGATGCTGACGCCCGCATTGAACTTCTCGGGCAGCGCATCGAAGCTATCGTCTGTTCCGAAGTCCATCGCACCGAATTGCACATCCAAGTAGCCAATATTATTGAGCGCATTATCCCCAGGCATTTCTACAGCGCTCGCTGGTATCTTCGATGGTGGTGGCAACTTGACGCGCGCTCGCCGCACCTGCGGCTGCTGCGACTGTTCGCTGCTGCTGTTTGGCGTGCCGCCGATGTTAGAGCCGGGAGCCGAGGCAAACACATTTGCGTATGTATTTGCATACTGACCCGTTGAACTGTTGCTCTGACCACCATAAACGGCTGCCATTGAAGGCTGTGCAGCAACAGCTGCTGCTGCAGCTGCCGCGGCTGTTGGACTGGCGCCCTGCGACGTCAGCGAGTTGAAATACTGAGATTGTTCCGCTGAAAGCGTAGCCGATGGCTTCAGTGGCGTCTGCTGCTGCTGTTGTTGCAGCTGCTGTGCCTGCTGCACTAATGTGGCCGCAGCAGATGCGGCGCTCGAGAATGTATCGACAGCAGCAACGGCCGCATTGCTCACGTACGGTGAGGAGCCAGCTACGCTGCTTGGCGTGCTGCTTCCAACCGATTGTAGCTGGGGCGGCGGATTGCTAACCGCTGCGCTGTACTGCATCATCGGCGTTGTCGCTGATGACCCGACAGCTGCCGTTGATGGCGCTGAGCTGCTGCTGTTGTTATCCTCACTGCTGCTAACCAGTGCACTCAGATGAGATCCTTGATGGTGCTCGAGGCCCGGCGGTGCTGATAGTTGTTCAGCGCCAGTTGGCACCGCACCGCTAACCACACTGGCCGCTGTCTGAGAGTTGAGATTGCTCGTTGTAAAGACTTTGCTGTCCTTAAGTGAACCCTCGTACTCCTCATTGTTCCAATCACCCCAGGCATCGTCGTGCGCTTGCTGCTGCTGCTGTTTCTCGGCATTTTGGGCAATGGTATTGTCCCACAGCTCAACCTCATGATGATCCTCGTTATTGGCATTATTTCGTATGCCATAGCCACGATCACCGCGCGGGCCACCGCTGCGACCGCCACCCATGCGACCACCGCCGCGTCCTGGACGTGACATAAAGCCGCCGCCACGACCACCATCTCGGCCGCCACCGCCTCCACCTGAACCGGCACCGCCTGGACCGCCGCGCCCTCCATTGCGCTGTCCACGATAGTTGTCATTGGCGCGATCTTCGCCGCGATCACCACCACGAGATTCGCGCATGTTGCGGTCGTTCTCACGGGCCTCTCTGCCGCGCCCTAATTGATCAAATATTATTTAAATATATATATATCTTAAGATATAGGTATATAGGATAACTTACAGCCGCGACTGTCGGTGCCGCCGCGTCCACCGCGATTGGCGCTGCGATTGCGTGACTTTTCACGCCTGTCCGCATTTGCGTTACCATCTGCCCAATCGGCATCACCGCCAGCGCCATCCGCTACAGCATTTGCAGCCTTATTCTTGCGTTTCTTCTCGTACTTGGCAAAGGCGCCCTGTAAAAATGTATACATATCTCAATCTTAGTATAAATTGATTAAATAGTTATTTATTTCAGACGAACCTGTGGTAGAATCTCGATCAAGAAATTGGCCGCTGCCTCTATATCGTAATCGCACTCATTCAAGGCGCAGCAGACTTCCTCCTCGGAACGTTGGGTCATTGTTAGCAATAGGGTGACCTTTTCATTGATCTGCGGATCCTCTGTGGTACTATTAGTTATCTGGGCAATGCGCAACTGTTCCGTGGTGGCCTTCGGTTGGGCCTTCTCTGGTTTCTCTGTCTTGTTCGCATCGGTTTTCTTATGCACCGTTGCGGCATGTGTGATGGCACCCAAATCATTGTTGCCGCCACCGCCGCTGCCGCCAATGTGAGCGGAATTTGATTTTTTTTGAGTGCGGCCGCCGCCGCCGCCGCCCCCCGAACGAGTTTGTTGTGTGCTCATCTCTATGTACACTGTATATACAAATTAGCTGCAATAAGTACAAAAAATGCCAGGAAATTGTAAAATTAGACTTTGATTTGGATAAATATCACACAAGATTTCTCTTAAAAACAACAACTTGAACATGAAAAACTGGACTCTGAGGCAAATTGGTAACGAAAGCGATGCCTACTGTATCATAAGTAGGCATCGCTTTCGTTACCAATTAGGGCCTTATTAACTGTCATATATACCCTTTGTATAGCTATTTGTTATAGTAGTGCAGACAATAAGACAATAAATAAATCAAAGAAAACTCGTTACACATTGAAACATCAAATTTCAGTGTTGACAAACAGCAAAAGAAACTAACAAGTGTCATACGCGTATAAGAGCCAAGTTCGAGATGGGTAGGTAGACAGGCAGACGAAGCATCAGGTCAACAACAACAACAACAAAAGCTAACTAGCCAGCCCAGCTGAGTTCAATGTACATTTAATCAAAGAGAATGGTATAATGAAAGAACGTGCACAAACATACACACATCTATATATATACGCAGCAGACGCGCAAAGATGGAACACGCACGCACGAAGTGGAACGCAGCTTTGAGAATTTCAGAAAAACAAAACTGAATTGCACGGAACGAACGGAAGGATAAAGCAACAACGAACAAAAGCAATAATATAGCAACGCCATCGAGGCGGGCGTGTGTATTCGCAAAAACAGGTATTTTACATAGGGGAGGGAGGTTACGGTGCGGTCCGGGCAGAGGCAACATGATCGACGTCTGACAATGAGGCACGACGAGAGGGGTTGTTGTGCTATCACTAATAAAACTATATTACAGTTATATATTTAACTCTCTCTCTCTCCCACTCCCTTCCTCTCTTTCTCTGATGAATAATATATTGAACCCTAATAAATATACTTTATGATTAACAATTTTTCGTCACATTGCGCATATCAGAAAGCTTTGTCATACGCGAATTGCCAAGCCAGCAGCTGCCGTTGCTGCCTCTGCCGCCGCCAACGCAGTTCACGGAATCACTCTTTTTCTTTTTAAATATATATACATTTCATATATATTTATAAACTGTTGAGTTTCAATTATATACACTTGATACACCGCTTTACATGTATTTTGTGCACTTTGCATTAAACCGAAAAAATTATACCTTATTTGCGGTATGAATTGCACAGCTCTTGCATACACAAAAAATTGATTTATAAACTCTTGGGCCTGTTCGCTTCGGTTTTCCTAGTTTGCTTTGTGTTCGGTTTTCGTTAAGCCACAATATCGGCGTCTCGTTCGCACTGCCGACTCTGGAGTTTAAACGCAGTGTTGCCAGCTGCAAAAGCAGTTCTAATAATATAAATATATCTTTGCAATTTAAATACATACAAATAATATTAGCACATATCACTTGCACTTTAATTTAATATATTTTAATAAAAAATTTAATTATAAAAAAAACAAATGCAGATAATGTTCTGTTTGGGTTTGTGAGTATACACAGCACTGGCAACGCGCTGGCATTTTGCAACACTGGTAGTGAGGGCATTGAAACCAAATGGTGTGCACAAAGCGGAATAGAAAACCGGACAAAATGGTGTACACTTAGGTACATTGATCACACACTAATATAAATACATAAGCACAAGAGTCACAATTCATTCACAATCTTAATAATGTAAAAAGGTTGAATATTTGGGGGCGTAAACGTTCAATATTGGTATCTGCACACCAGCCATTGTCTCCGACGACTTGGCCATGTGCACCACTTCGACGCCATTTCTGCAAATAGTACACTAGCTGGCCCTTTCGCTCTTATGTAAACCAATAGGCAGTGTAATTATATTGACTGCGGCTCCAGACAGCGGGCTAATTGTAAATTTTCAATTTGATTTTTATGGCATAAGTCAGTCATTTATCAATGAGAAAACACAACACATTAGTGCAACCAGACAATAATTACTGTTTTGCACTATTTTTCTATATTATTCGCGACTTTTTCACGTGTAAACAAATTTTCAATGCGGAGCAAACCTCAGTACCTGCAAATGCGAGAACGCACTTATATTAAAACAGTGCTGGGCAACGGGCAGTAAATATCGAATACAACATCGATATCAAGCAAAAAGAAAAACCGTTGCGATTAATGAGTATTGTAAAAATTTCAAAAATAATTTATTTCTTTGGGAAAAAGATGAATGAAATAAGAGATGCAAAAACTAAGTTTTATATTTTATAAATTGTAATTTGAATAATAGTTCATATTGTGCTATGCTCTGCTGTTTTAATATCTCAAAACGATCCGATAACATTAAATAATATAATATTAAACATTATGATATTAAATTTAATAAAAATCAAATAATTAATTTAAAGTAGGTTATTTTTTAATTTGTAAATTTAATTTATTGTACAATCTAAAAAATTGTGCCCAAATGGTCCAGTTCAAGCTGTGTTCGATAACGATAAAATATTGTAACGATAGGCAATGTGGGGCGGCAAGCTTAAACCGAATATTTATGCATCATTGCATCGCAATTGGCCGTATAAAGTTGCGCAATTAGAACGATTGCATTTTGTGCAAGACGGCCAATTGCTGGTGGTTGAAACTCGTTGCCAACCCAAACCGAGAGCTAAGCTGACTATGATCTGGCCCAACAACAACAACAACAAGCTGCCACTATTGGTGTTGTACATTATTATTATATATATATTTTTTTTGTTGGCCTAAATCTGTAGGCCTTGAGGAAACGTCGAAATCGCTTCGACTTGTTTACTGAGCGCGCGCAGTTGAAGCGGGACTGACTCGAAAACTGCAGCACTGAGAGGCACAGCCAGCGCAGCAGAGGCTGAAGCAGACTCAACAATAGAGCGGCCGTCGCGGCGTCGCCAGTGCTGTTTCGTCTTTTGGCCCATACAGATGTGGGCAACGCGTGTGCGTCCGTTATTTTATTATTATTATTGTTGTTTATTATTTAAGCTTTAACTTTTTGCTCGCTGCGCTTGCCCTTTCGTTTCGTTACGTTTCCGAAATAACAACAACAAAGTGTGTTGAATTTTTTGATTTTCGCGTTCGCTCCAGAAAACAGCTGCACAACACCAAAAAATAGGAGAACAAAAAAAAAAAAAAATAAAAACAGTCGCCGCGTTTTTATTTCGGCACAGCAAGAGTGGAGGTTAGTTCGATTGTTGTTGTTATTGGTGGTGGTGCTGCTGCTGCACCTTGCGCAGCCCGGCCCCCTGAAGAAACTGCCCACCACTAACTTCCATTGAGAAACAAGCAAAGAATTGCAGTGACTAGTGTAGATGTGTGCATGGGAGCGTGTGTGTGTGAGTGAGTGAGTGCTGAGAGCGCGCAGCTGTCTCTCTCTGTGTGTGTGTGTGTGTTTATGTGTATTTTCTTGTTAGAATGCACCTTGTGGTATTTCAAAATCCGAAAATTGCCAAATACAAACGCCTTTCGGAGACTGTTGCGAAATATTCCAGCTGCGCTGAAGGTAAAATTTAGCAACAAGAACAAATACAAGGCCCGTTATTGTCTATTGTTGTTGTTGTTGTTGTTCTTATTTTAGATGCTTAATATGAACATATATACATATGTATGTATATGTATCTATGTATGTATGTGTGGCTATTTACAAAGGAATTTTTGTTGGTGTGTTGGGCTGTGGGTGGATTATGTGGCGGCAGCCAAGGGTATCTGGCGTTGCCTGCTTCTGGCTTTCCAAAATGTTCCCACACACACATTAACACACTGTGCATTGGCCAACATTTACCTACGTCACGCCCACCTGATTTTCAGTGCAATCGCGTTGGCCCAGTTACGGGCGTGCGCGCGCTCCAAGACAAAATACTCCTACAAGGTCGATTGCCTCTATACATATATGCAGTGTATGTGTGCGTGTGTGTTTGTGTGTGTGTATGAGTATTTCTATACCAGTTTCTAAACTTGCCGCAGCCAGTTTCAATTTCTACTGGGATTATCTGCTGCTGCGCTGCTTGCAGGTGCTGCTGCTGCTGCTGTTGCCGCTGCTGCGACGGCTCACTCATTACGACTATTCGTTTTTTGTCCGTCTCTTATATGTACCTTTTCGCATCTGTGTGTGTTTGATTGTGACATAGAAACCAACTAAGAAGTGTGTGGCAATTCATGCTGCGCGTCTCATGGACAAAGCATATTCACATTTACACACACACACACACACACACACATACACACATGTATATATACATGTGCTGCTTGCTCTTATTGGCTGCATATGGTTTTCCATTTCAGCACTCAGCATTCACACGCACACATACATGTGCACATTTTGCACTAACTGACGCACACAATTTCCCCCAAATACACACACACACACACACACACGCATACACTCACGCACACGCACACAGAGCTTGCAAAAGATCTATCGCATGTAATGCAAACGGGCGCAACTTAGCCTCACGTCTGCCGTCGTTGACGCCGTCGCTGCCAGCTCTTCTATCTCTCTTCCTTCTCTTCCTCTGCTTCCCACACCGCTTCCTTCCCCACTAACCATGCCGTGTGCTCAATTCACACACACATGCATACAGCATGCTCTGTGTGTGTGTGTGTGTGTGTGTTTGTCAGTGTGCAAAAATGCTCGAAATTGTGCCTGCAAACAAACACCCGCAACTGCAACGGCAACGGCAACGGCAACTGCAACGGCAACGGCAACTGCAACTGTGGTGCAATAAACGCAACGCATATTGCGTCGGCGTTGACGTCGCCGTCTGTTCAGTGTTGAGCTGGATGCCCGGATGGTAGCGACAGTCCGAGGTCGCCGCATAGGTAAGCTCAGCAGCAAGCAAATCACACAAAAAAAATCATCATCATCAACAACAACAACAACAACAAAAACAACGCACTCTAGTTACTATCGTGCGAATAGGCCGCAGTCGCCGAGCGCTCTTCAGGCCCACTACCAAACTAAACCTGTTGACCTAATTTCAAATTCTGCTGCTTGCGCCAGTCAACTGTTGTTGTTGTTGTTGTTGTTGGTGGTGGTGGTGGTGCTGCTGCTGCGCTGCGACTGAGAGCTCGAGCGCGCCAACGATTGGCAAATCTTTGAACAGTGGCGGCGTTTGTAAGAGGGCTTGTCTACTATAGCACATAAATATGTAATATAATTAAATAAGATATAATAATAATAATAATAATAGTCAATAATAATAATTATTATAAAATAAATATTTATAAAATATAAATAAATAGTTAGAAATTAATTGTAGCAGCATGCATAAGCAAACATAAATAAAATATATATTTGATTTATTTGAATATTTAATAATATTAAATATAATTATTAATAACAATATAAATATAGTTTAGTAAATACTTATAAATTAATTGTAACAATGTTTGTGTAAATGAGCCCCTTTTTATCTACAAAAAAAATGGAGCGGCGACTACGCCACTGGCATTTCCGTCCCAAAACAAAACAGAAACCGAGACTGCCAGTCAGACAGGCAGCAAGAGACGTTCGCTCTGTCTGTCGGTCCGACGCGTCTCTGTCACACACACAAACACATTTTGTACTTCCACCAGCTATTGCAGTTTGCTTGGGTTTCAGTTCGTTCGTGCGCGTCGTCGACGCCAGCGCCAATAAGCGGAATAGGCAAAGGCAGCGGCAAAACGGCATCGAAAATCGACATCGAAAATCGGTATCGAAATCGAGCGAGAGAGCACTCGAACTGATCGAATAGAATACGCGCGCAGTGAAATTGCAAGGAAAGACGTTGCGCAGGTGTTTTGCCAAAACAACAACAACAACAACAAAACAACAAAAAGAATACGAAACGCATAAACAAATGCAATTGGCAACTAACTAGAACGAAAAGTGATACAAAACATAAATAGAGTGCGCGAACAGGCGTCTAAAGCGTGTGAGTAGCAACACATATCTTTCGGAAGCCCAATAATGTACGTCCCAGTAACCACAAGAAGTAAAAAGAAAAAAAAAATTAAAGAATTGCGGTCGCCGCCTGCCCCAATGGGCCGTCGACGCCACCGCAAAATGCTGCTGCTGCTGCTCCACTTGTCGACGCAGTGACGAAACGTATGATTGTGTGTGTGCGTGTGTGTGTGTGTGTGTGAGCAGAGAAAATCAAGTGAATCAAAATGAGCGTATAATTAGGTCAGCACAAAAAAAAAAAACAGAAAAAAAATTATACGCCAGCCAGAGTGCCACTTACCAAAGAGAGCGCGAGCATGGTGTGCGGAACGAAACGAAACGGGACGGAACGGGACGGCACGGGACATAGCCATTCGCCATAAATAATTAGAAACTAATTCACGCCGCTTTAATG